>CM053766.1:54198614-54223152 GCA_028658305.1 Pachyuromys duprasi
GGGACGTTGGGAATGAAACGTTCAAGCGTCACACAGGAGAGGGAGGATGGTAAATCATAGGGCGATAGATGCTCATACAATTCCCAGAAAAACTGTCTACCTAGGAGCCCTTGTATCCAGCAAGTAGAAAAACCTAAAGCTCCAAAGGATGGGCTGAGAGGTGTAAAGCATATTAAGAGCTCAGCTCTAACAACATGGTCAGACAGCATTGTTTTTTAATGAGCTCAGTAGTGTAGATTAACTGAGATACATGGTTCACAAAGGACTCCAGAAGATACTTGGTTTGCAGCCAGTAATTAAATCATTATCCTTTCACTCATTCATCCACTCAGTAAGTCAGACAGGTGTCTGTTTCATTCCCAAGATGGAAGGTCATGAACTTTTAAGAGTTGGGGGCTAGTAACTGTTCTTCATGTTATGGATGCCTTATTCTCTTCCAGTGGAAAGCAGATCCCCAATTCCTTACCTTCTTTTACTTCCCTGATATTCCACTGGTGACCTTGCTGCACCACAAGTTCTTGCACGGATGTTCTGTCGATAGACAATGGGTCCACCTAATAGTGGACTGCACCTTTCCAACTGTGGTTGAAAGCAAGCCTTTTCTCTTGTTAAGTAAAGACCTACCTTAGGTCTTCATTGTAGTGAGCTTGAAACACCTTCTCCCTTGCTTGCCCCTCTCTCCCAGGCACAGATGGTCACTTGCCGCCCCCGGGGAGCAGAAACAGCAGGTGCTTGCCCCTTAGCCTCCTGCAGAGTGCCCACCCCTCTTGTCTTCTCATCTGTGCCCCCGTGAGCGCAGTCTGCCATCATTTGGAATGCTGTTCTTCTACCGGCGTGGGCACTAGAACATCTGAATCAGTGTAGTGGGAGTCATAAATTAAAAGGAATTTTTTGCCTGGCAGACAGGACTGCATACTCAGGCAGGAAGCTTACAAGCTAACCTTGGGGAAAACCTGCCCACAGACTGCTGGCTCAGTTGTACATGAGATCTGACAAGAATATCGTAGAAGAGAAAAAAAAAAAGGTAAGGGAAACCAAGAGGCCTGGACAAATGCCCATTTTACCTCACTGCATAGCTGTGACCTTGGACAGCTGCCTAACTGCTTCCGTATGTCTCAATTTCCTCAGGTACAAAATGAGATTACTATGAAAATTAAATCAGTCAATAAATCTGACATGTTGAAAGCTGCCAGGATCACACGAAGTTCCAAAGACAGTCCCTCCACTACTGAAATATCACCAGCACCATGCTTTTGTTTGAAGACGGTCTAGATTGAATCTTATAATTGTTAGTATTAACAATAATATCGCCCTACTTGTACCACAGTTTGCTTTTCGATCCCTACAGCCCCTTCCCCTTCCTTATACATTCCTCTAGCCCTGTGGGTCGGGGTTCGGGAGATTGACTTCATCTTTGTCGAAAAAACATCCAGGATATCTTTAAATTCGTGCTCTAGAATTCTCTGTGAGGTTACATTCTCTGTCCCGTACATTCCATCACCCATGGCGTCATGTCCATTCGCCTTTCACCATTTCATCCCTGTCTGTCCATTCCTCCTCAGTCTCACCACCACCATCTTGATCACTTCTCAGGTGGACTCTCATGATTGCTAGTTAATGTTTACGCTGCCCTCCTGCTGTCTGCCCTTCATGGCAGTTCTTACAAACATCCATCATGCTGTCAGCCCCAGGAGACCCCTCGGGTCACAGTCCCACCACATCAGTGCACTCCATCTCTTTACAGCTCTGTCCATGCTTTTCTTTAGTTGCTGCCTTTGGTCCTCACACTATACTCGAAATTCCTTGATGGTACACACGATGTCTTTTTTTTTAAATCCCCATGTTCTAGGAGCCACTAACTTAAGATGAGTTCAATAAATACATGAACAAATCAACTGTAACTATGGCATAAGTAAAGGGAAATTGGGGTACGATGGTCCAGGTAAACAGAGACTGGCATCAGTAGATATGCTTGTGGCTTCCTCTTGTGAATCCTGACTCTGGCTTACATGTAGATGGAGACTTTCTAGCCTTTGGGTAAAGACTTTTGGGAAAGACCTCCTGAGTCTTCATTGGCGTCTCTGTGATTGAAAGCTTCTACTGAGAGGTTTTACAATGAGGGTTAACATACTATCATTTTCACAGAAAATCACTGGCTCACAGTTGTGATCCAACGTAAAGGGCAGTAGTGACTCATTTGCTCTCAGAGACACCCTAGTTTAGATAGTGTATTCCATGTTAGAGAACAGGGCAGACTACTGTTTGGCCCTGATGTCTTCCAGCTGCATGACATGACTTCGATTAATTTGCCCAACTTTTATAAATTCCTCTTTTTCAATACAAAGTGGGTATATACATCATAGGATTGTGACAACTAAAAGAACAGTCTCTACAAATTGGTCAGCATGTTCAGAAACATTTTCTATTACTACTATTGACAGAGGGAAGTTTGACCACTTATGGGTGTATATACATATGTGAACAGAAAATGCATGACTATGAGCATTCATTCTCTGACACAGTCCAGTAACAAATCAATCACGTTTTTCAACTCAAACTACATGTGAGTGAGTGCTTTTGTGTAAGATTACAACAGCTTTTATAGGAGTAAGGGAATGGGGGAAAGCAAGATGAGAGTCGGCATGCTTGACCTGTATCCTGCATTAATAATTTAAGTGACAGCAGTTAGTGCTTTTTGCTAACGGACGCCGCCCCCCTCCCCCCATACTGCTATATCAGGACTCCTGTCAGCCACAAGGATAGGGAGCTTTTGAGAAATTGCCTTTCTCTGGTTGCTAGTTATTACTGGAAGCATTTCATGGAAGATCTGTAATTGGTATAGAAGACAAAGACTAGAAAATGAGACTACTGCTCCCTGGGATCTTCTTAGAATAAATAATATATTTCTGTTAGAAGAATAAGAATGAAAACACAGAAATGAATGAAATTCAGGAAGTAACAAAATGTCTTGCATGTAAATGCTGCTTAAAATACTATTATTTGCCAGAAATTGCAAGTTTCATATAGCAAAAGCCTGGTTCAGATCTTCCTCAGGAATAACCCAGTTGCTATTGGACAGAAAGGCAAACATGAAAAGAAATGTAGAATGTAAAATAACAAAAATTACATACTTATGTAGGCATACAAATATTTTGAAGTACCATTATAAATGTTTCATTTCTGGCAAGTTTTTTAAAATTAATTTTTATCAATTTTGTTCTTTGGCAGTTTCATGCAGGTGTATAACTCATTCTGAATGTGCCCACCATCTTCCTCCTATTCCTGTTGTCTCTCAAAGTTTTTGAAACTGAGGTATCATTGCCTGAGGGAGTCCAAGCAAGAAAAAAGGAGACCCTGTCTATTGTGGGCCCAACGGCTCTCAACCTTCCTAATGCCACAATCCTTTAATACAGTTCTTCATGCTGTGATGAGCCCCAACTTTACAATCATTTTCCTTGCTATTTCATAAATATAATTTTGCTAGCATTAGGAATCGTAATGTAAATATTTTTTGAAGATAGAGATTTGCCAAAGGGGTCACAACCCACATGTTGAGAACCCCTGGGCTCACAAGAGGTGAGCACTCCAAAAATATGTTTTAAGTATCATACTTAGCCTAAATAGTAACTATAAATTCCACCATTAGCCTGGGCAATGAGATCAAACTCCACAGAAGGTCACAGGAGCCCTTTAAGAGACTAAGCCTCACAAAGCTGGGCTTACCTTCCTTCCTCCAAAGAACTCAGTAGTGATAATGATACTACTTCAGAAAGGCAGAGGACAAGTGGAAATGACAGATGCAGATTTTGATCCAAAAGAGCATGTTACTCCTCTTTCCCCATACACCCACACTGTCCCCTGAATATAATCAGAGCAGTAAAGAAGGCAGCACCATTCTGTAGCCTTTCCAGGAGGCAAAGAATGTCGATGGGAGACACCTGTTGTAGGATATTTAATCCTTTTGTGAATCCCAAGATTGTAAACTGTAAAAAACCTGTTTATTGTTTGTTGTGGCTCATCCCTAATATACCTTTAATCCAAGAGCTCTCTGTTTATTGTAAATAGGTGATTATGGTCTGGCTCAGGCCTAGCACACACCTTTAATCCAGGCACTTTCTGTACATAGGATTTAATAAAGTTAACCCTAGGTCAGGAGGCAGAGCAAGAAACCAGCTGACAGAGATTAAGTAGTAAGGAGGGACTTTGAGTTGAAGGGTATTTAAGTTAGCAAGGAGAAGAAAGAGCCCTTTAGCTCTTTGGCATGTAGATTTTTTGCTTTTTCCTCCTGGGCTGTCCTATGAGCTAGCAGGCCTTTCCTCCTAGGCTGTCAGCTGAGTTGGAAAGCTTTTGGCTTTTGATTTGGGGCTTTTAGCTTTTTCCTTCAGGGATGTGAACCAAGTAGGAAGGGCCTTTTCCTTCTGAGATGTCAGCTGAGTAGGAAGGTCAGCGGGGTGCTTTCTTTGCCTCTCTAAGCTAGCAAGTGTTCACTCCCGAATCTCTTGAGTCATTATTGGTAAAACTGAATGATTTGGAATTTTCTTTCTTTAAAACAACAGACACCATTCGATGTGCTGTCTGAGACAAAGCCTCTATACCCAGTGCTCTGAAATGAATCATGTCAGGAATTGTGTGTCTGAATTACAGTAATTCAGAAACATCACCAGAAGAACACCAAGGCAAGGTCACCAAAGAAGGACCTGGACCAAAATCAGATCGTGGACATTTAAGTAATAGACAGAGCAATGGCAGGGGCTAGCATTCAAAGACCTGGCAGAGGAGAGGCCTAAGAGAGGGCACGGGAAGCCAGAAGATAGAGCCAGTGTGCCTGACAGATACCCCTCCTGGGCCTTCCCACACTGCCCCTGGGAGAAAAGAGCCTTTTAGAGGCTGCCCATGCATGAAAGGTGTGATGGAGGAGGGAACTGAGTGTTTCACCTTGAATGGGCAAAATTATAAGGAAGAGAGAGACTCAGATTCAAGAACTACATAATGTCCAGGGAACAAAAATAAAATTATTGTATGTGACTCAGAATAAAAATTCTGCAATGTAATTTGTGTCTAATCTGTGGATAGAAGTGGTCTCATCTTTGGTATCACGATCAAGACTAGCAAGATTTGTGAGTTGATGCAGATCAAACTGTAGATATTCCTCCATCTCATCTTTTCCTCTTAAGAATTTATAGGGAAAAAATGCAGACAGGACAGTGGTGCAGGTTGGAGGAAGGAACATAAAATGTATAGGGAATTATTTATACTCCTGACTTCACACTACACTATTCGGTCCACACAACAAATTCTGACATGGTATGAACACTGCTCTCCCCATTTTGTGAAGGTGCCTGATGTTCATCAGACTAAAGGAACTTATAGAAAGTCATACAGCATGTAAGGAACAAACCCAAATCCAAATCACTCTTGACATGACTCCCCAAGGCTCACCAATATCTGAAAACTAGATGCTGAAGGCTTAGTGGCAGAAACAGGGCATGAGTCCGCTGATGTGTGTCATAGTTAGGGGCAGGACACACGTGGCCATCAACCTAGAATTCACAATTCCTAAAGACCAAGGGATGAGAAACATAATGAGGCACATATTAGAAATACAGTTATTTTTCCATATGAGGCTTAGAATTTGCTATCTTATGTGGACAAATATTTAGCTTGTATTAGCAAGAGGCAACGTTATTAAGATTTTAGCCTGAGTCAGGCGCATTGGCACATACCTGTAGACCTAGCACTTGGGGAGGCAGAGGCCGGTGGGTCTCTGTGAGTTTGAGGCCAGCCTACTCTACAGAGTGAGTCTAGGAAAGCTAAGGCTGCACAGAAAAACCCTGTCTCAAAAAAAAAAAAATTAGCCCAAATTCTTTCAAACTGTAGTGAAGACACATAAAGACACAAGCTAGAAGTTTTCAGAGTGAATATAAATTTTGATATGCAATAATGCTGAAGAGATTACCACAAATCTTATATAAAAAATAAAGGCCTTTAAGGTAAATGTGTTCATAGAAAGTTAAATAAAAATTGATGGAAATCTTTTGTGAGTTTGTGTGCATTGCACTTCTGTGTACATGTTTGTGCGTTTGCAGGTGTGTGTGTGTGTGTAGGCCAGAGGTTGGTACTGGGTATCTGTCTCAGTTGTTTTCCATATTATTTTTTGAGACAGAGTTTCTCACTGAAGCTGGCTCACTAGTGCTCTAACTGGCTGAGCAGCAAGCCTCAAGAAGCGGCCTCTCTCTGCCTTCTCTGTGCTGGAGTTACAGGAGCACTAAATCAGACAAGCTTTTTTTTTTCTGTTTTTTTTTTTTTCAACATGGACTCTGGGGATTAAGCTTAGACCCCTGTACTTCTGTGCAAAACATTTTACTGACTGGGCCATCTCCCCAGTGCCCAAAGAGCTGATTTTAAAAATGAAATACTATGCATTTGAACTGATAAGAATGATCTAAAATCTGGGATGGTTTCAGGTTTTCAATGTGAGCTCATTCCTCAAATTAACAATGAAAATAATAAAATAATGTTGCACTTCCTCATGATTTTCTTCCTTTTTGAATTCAAGCCAAGCTTCCTTTCTGGAAGACAAATCTAACTGAGAGGCTTTCTGAGAAAACGCACTCAGTTCTCACATGTGAAAACTCCTCATTTGAAAATCCCAGGGTCGGTTTCTTAGTTTGGCTGCTATCTCTACCCATAATTTATCTCATCCCCATATGCTCTACACACATGAAGCCATGTTCACTTGTGAGATAATGAGAAAGAAGAAAATATTAATTGCAACAGTGACAATAAGGTAAGAATAATAACCAAAGCTACCAAAAATGCAGCATCTTCGAGCAGAAAACACACAGACCCATGCCTTATTTGTTCTTGTCTACGATATTGTGGAGAAACCGAGGCAAGATGCTGCTTTTGTTATAATTATAGAATCAAATTACTGTTACCATCATCACAACTGTCCATCCCTCTTTTATAAACATGGTCAGTCTCAAAAAGTGTGGGGGTTTTCGCAAGCTATCCTGCCCAAGCAACAGCTAAACTTGAAGTCTAAATCTCCCTTGCTCTTTGCACAGGGCATCACTATCTCCCAGGATCACTCTCCAGATATTAAATGAATTTCAAATCTTGAAACTTGGGGGCCTGAGAAAGCAAAACAATTAAAACTGTGGTATATGAACCACTTGATCTTATCCTTTGCTTTTCTGGCTTTATTACTAAGTCTGTATGGTACATTTAATTGTTTGAAGACTTGCCTTCTTGATTTGCCTTAGGAGTAACACATATTCTAATGAAAGTCTGTGTTACACATTCCAGCACTGTGTAGAAATAGCTATGCCTGCTGAAGCATACATTTTTTTTGACGAATAAAAAAGTCTCACAATTAAAACCATTATGGCTAATTCTAATATCTATAAAGTATTTGTAAAGTAAAATTTCTCAGTATTCCTTAATGTGCTAATGGGCAAACTGTAGATACAGGCACTGTAAGACTGAATGAGTTTCTGTCCAAGGACATTTAGAACTCTCACATGGAACTAGAGCAATGGCTCAGGGAATGTGATTTCCAAATTCCCCTTTGGACAGCTCAAAATCACCAGTAATTCCACCACCAGGAACTTTGATTCCCTCTTCCACATCCCCCAACCCCCCTTAAACATGAATAAAGACTATGGTTGTCTACTCATTCAAAGTGAGAGAAAACTATAAATACTTGTCAACCATGTCTTTTCTACAGAATACCTACATCAAATATTTATTTTGTTTAAGTGTTTAGTTTTCATTTTAATTCTGTATTATATGGAAGGAAGTAGGTAAGCACACACGGGTACATATGCACACTGAAGCCAATAGAGGGTAGTGTATCCCCTGAGCTGGAGTTAACAGAGCTTGTAAGGCCCCAGTGAGGGCAATGGAAACCAAGCTCAGGTCTTTTACACTGGCAGCATGCTAATCCATCTCTCCAGGCCCAAATTTATTTGCTTTCTGGGTAATCTAAAACCTCTGAATATGCTTTGTCAGTATCTTGTTTCATGAGTTACAATAGGAAGATTTTTTAAAAAGTCTTCAGAAATGGAAGAAATTGTGTTTATAGATTTCATTGTAAACCTTGAGTAAAAGAAACAAAGGTGAGCTCATGTCACGGTGATTTTGCTTCACCAAAGAAAGGCGTTTATTTCCAGATGTCCCCTCCACTAAAGAAGAAAAACGTGCAACTGTAATTAAAAGTTAATTTAATTTAGATAAGCAAAGGCCCAAATTAATAGTCAACAGTCTGCTGTGTACATAAAAATCACCAAGGGTCCAAGAGCTTTTCACCAAACACAGAGGCCAAGTTTTCACTTGGTGACTATGATTCATGTGGACAGGGCAGGAGCTGGGAACTGACAATGTGAGAAAAACCATTTCTTCTAAGAATTGTGGACTCAGACTAAGGAACTACAGACTTGAAGAGTGTCAAGCTCTTTTGCTAAGGGCTTTTGTGATGTGTTTTCCACTGAAACCTAGCTGCTTTCGTCAAATTTGACAAGCCCTATTTAAACAAATCAAAGATCGGAATCAAATAAACCAAAGTAGGCACGTTATGATTTGAGGAAGTGGACCCTAGTAATCCTCAAACTTCACATTTGAATAAATGCAGACCACAGTGTTCCATAATCACCACAGGACATCAAAGAAGTAACGATAGAAACTACTGCCCATCAGAAAAAGCACTGTAGCTGATTTGTCTAAGGGAGTAATGCTAATGATGTCCACTGTCCGGCTCTGCCCCGCCCTTGCACACGCTTCTTGTCAGACGAGCTGCTGGTGTGTGTTTGCGTCACACACAAATATGATTTTCTCATGGTTTCACTGATTTAAAGAATTTGATCAAACACTTCCTACTACTATACACTGTATATGTTATATATATGTTATATATAACATAACATAATTAATATACTATAGCATATAAGAATATGTTATATATATATATGTCTATAGAATATCTATAAAATCCTAAACAACCATACTCAACAGTAACCAATATAACCTAAAAGACATCATTTGCTTCTGATCAAAACAGTTAATTGCCACTCTAATTTTAATGAACATTAGATAATTATTTTCTTAATTTTAGGATTTATTATGTTTAATTTTTAAGGCTTCGATGTATAATTCAAACCTTAACCTGTGTTATAACCCCTCATAATTCATGCCATTGGATTTGGGGCTTCATTTATATCAATAAAATAACGGTTACTTGCTGAACACCAATTATACACCACACATTTCAGTTTTACACATACAGACTGTAGATTAATTATGTAAATTTCACAAATAAGTAAACTCCAGCTCAGAGGTCTTAGAGTACTCATGAATAAACTAATGAAACAAAGATTCCAAATCAGCAAACTCTCTTTTTCTATTTATTTATTTTTGCTTATAAGACAGTGTCTCACTATGTAACCCAGGCTGATCTGGAACTCCTTATCCTCCTGCCTCAGCCCCCTGAGTGCTGGGATTGTAGGCATGTGTCATTGTACATGGTCCTTGTAAATCACAAATGCATTCTATCTTACAGCAATGAATTTCAGACCTAACTCTGATTTTATTGAACACAAAATTTAAAACTTTAGATAACATAAGTTTTTATATAACTTAGGAAACTCTATGTCAACAATGATATATAATGAATATATAATATAATGAATATGAAAATATAATATAATGAATAATGAATATAAAAATGAACTACAGTAAAAAGTGAAAGTAGGGGCTGGAGAGACGGTTCAGCAGTTAAGAGTGCTTAATGTTCTTGCAGAAGACCTGGACTCTGTTCCCAGCACCCACATGATGACGTGCAACCATCAGGGACCCCAGCGTCTGAAACCTCCATGGTATCAGGTACACATTAGTGCACTTACATACATGCAGGCACAACAAGCATAAACACAGCATAAAATAAATAACTATGTTTTTGATCAGTGAGTATCGCTCTGTAATAGAAATTAGATGGGGTAAGAGACGAAGCAGACATAGCCTTTGGAAGTAATTCACCTGCAACGAAAATGCTGTGCCCTACTCTGTGTGAGCATGAGCATCAGGGAATATAAAATTACAAGAAGAAGAAAAGAGAGATTCTTTTAATAAATGCAAATTTTATAGATGACCACAACTAGAATACAGATGAGTTTATTATACCAATTAATGGATGGACCACCTTTAGGTCTGAAAAGGAAATTATGTGACTAAAGATAAATGCTCCCAGGAGGGAAAGAATGTAAGAGGGAAGCAGAAACAATTGTATCTTTTTCAAAATGCCAGTGCCGGGGCCCTTCATATGATCATGATCACCAGTGGACAGTCTGTGAGTTTATAATGTGTTTCTCAGACTTGGAGAAGACCACAGAAAAGCATGAATTTTCAAGAAAAAGGAGAAACAGACAAAGTGCAGCTTGCTGTATTCTAATGTTGCTCTAAAATTATGTAATTGGTTTTCTAATAGCAATTTTCTGATTGCTACAAAGTGCTTAGAATGCATACCCATGCCGATAAAATTTTTATTTTGTTGAAATGAAAAATGAAATAAAAAAAGCTCTCAAAGTAAGCAAAAGCTTCTTTCTTCATGAAGGTCTTAGCCTATCTTTGGAACGCAACTAGCCAAAGTCCCTACCGTTTTCCTGAGATAATGCCAATGGTGATTCAGAATTCATACAAGGCTTTGCCTAACCTTGCTAAGAAATAGGCTGCGGTTGTGACTCAATGGTCCAGAACTGCTCAAGAGCTTAATGTAAATTTTTGTATCAGGGATGGAGCAGAGCTGAAAAGCGTTCACATCTGAATAACCACAGAGTCATCAACAAATGCTTCCAGGAGGAAGGGACAGGAGAGTGCCTGTCTATAGCCAAAAGTCCTCCAAAGGGGGTTCTGCCTCTGCTGGAAGAGCACAGTGGAAGGACTAGAGCACCGATGTTAGCTCTGCCAAGGCTCAGAGTGGAGCGGCATTGAGGATCGCACATCACTGAGGAGGGAAGCTGGAGGACTGAGCCTTTGCCTGCCTCTCTGTGAAGATCACCGATGATAAAGCTTATTACTCAAAGAGAGGGAGCATGAATGGCACAGATGGGACCCACTGAAGGGAAAACGAGATGACACTGAGATTTTCCTCCTTCTCGTAGATGAAAATGGGCCTGGATCAGGCTGATAGATGCGGAGCACCCTTGGAAATTTCCCGAGTGATAACTCTTCCCTCAGGACCACAGAGAAAGATGTAGCAGCTTCCTGAGGGGAGGTCTACCATGTTGCCTAGGAAGGCAGGAGTAGAAGGGGAAGATACAAAATACCTTCACTAGGAAACCATGAGAAATTCCAGTTCAAACCACAGTGGGTGGGTGGCAGTCTTCTTCCCCTCTTGGACAGCAGAGAAATGAAGCCCAGACAGTAGAGTCACAGACTGTGAAGCCGCAAAGAACTCTGGGGCTTCACCTGTGAATGGGGCCAACCTGCTGTGAGGGAGTCACAGAGGCTGAAGGTGTTATCAAGGTCAGTACCAGAATGGTAGCTGTATGGTAGCAACCAGTTATGTCTGGCCATCTTAGTTAGGGTTCTATTGCTGTGAAGAGACACCAAGACCATAGCAGCTCCCATAAAGGGAAACATTTCACTGGGCTACCTTACAGTTCAGAGGTTTAGCCAATTATCATCATAGCGGGAAGCATAGCAGCAGGCAGACAGACATGGTGCTGGAAGAGCTGAGAGTTCTATATCTTGATCCACAGGCAGCAGGAAGAGAAACTGTAAAGGCCTGGTTTGAGCTTCTGAGACCTCAAAGCCCACTCCCTAGTGACACCCTTTCCCCAACAAGGCCAGACCTTCTAATAGTGACAGTCCCTATAGGCATAGGGGGCCATTCTTATTCAAACCACCACACATTCATTTGCTAGACTTCAACCATATCAACACAGCAAATATTACCTTCACAGTCACCCTTTGAGCACTAAGGGACATTTGCATTTTTCCAATGTTTGGTTATTAAAATAATAGCTGCTATAAACAATACGATAAGGTTTTGTGCAAACATGAAGTTCACGTCTCTAGATAAATCCCCAGGAGTGTGGCTGTAGGATTCAATCGTAAGTCTATGGTGAACTTCACTCACAACTGGCAAATTACGTTCAAGCAGTTTGACAACGGGGCTGCACTTGTGCAGGTACATCCTTGCTATAGTCAGCCATCCTAGTCTAGTGTAGCCTCATCCTTTCCTCTCCTTGTTTCTGGCTAAGCCCTGTGTGTCTTAAGTGCACTGTGAGCTGGAATAGTAAGTAAAAATGAGGCCTGATTACCACTAATCATCACCTCATTCAAGATTTGTCTGCAAAGGTAAGGAAAGCTCCAAGTCTGCAGTTAACTTAGACATGTGACTGCTTTACTTCCATATCAGTGTCCATCAACCAGGAAGTGGGAGAATCACACAAACTTTATCATCCTTTGAGTTTCTTACCATGTGTCTTAATTATAATAGTAACTTACCTGTGTTGCTAGTTCAGTCTAACAAATATACTTAAAACTCAAACTGAGTATGGCTACTTCTATGAGTCAAATATCTCATCACTGACAATAATGTTCCTTCTGTCCTCCTCCTCCTCCTCCTTCTTCAGAGCTTTAACAAAGGCAAAGAGAGGCCACATGGGCTTGAGAGAAGGCTGAATCCACAGTGTCACTGACAACTGCACGACTGTATTAAAGCATCCATGTATTTAGGACCATTCTATTCAATAAGATTTTGCTGACTCCTTTGCTAAAATCAGACATGATGGTAAATAAATATGGTAAATTGTCATCTAGACAAGTCCGGATAAAAGGTAAGGACACCTGAACTTAAAGTATAGCAGGAACGGGAATGTCCCACAATGGGTAGCATGAGAATGTACCTGGTGGATGAATGGATGGAGAATACATAGGAATAGAAATTGTCATTCCATTTAAAGCTGTGTTGCAGTGTTTGCTCACTGCCCCCCTGTTGTATCACACTGCAATAATAATGCTCAATATTAAATATGCTTAATAATTTCAAATTACCTCATATTATTAAGTAATTACGTTTAAATTTTTCTTGACATGTAACCTGCTGGGAAGTTGGGGCAGGGATGGATATGGGACAATAGGGCACATCAAGAAGTCAATGACAAGAGAGTGAAAATTCAAGATAGAACTGTCTAAGTGGGAATGATCTCTGAGAAAACAGAAATAAACAACATCTTCAGTGACCCTGTATTCCCTAGCACAGTGATATAAAACAGAGGGCTTAAGTCGATGCTTTGTGACTCTCCAAGCTGAACCCTATGTATGTTTCCAATGTGAACAAAAACCCCCTCTCAAAGGGAGAAAGAAATGTAAGTTAACATTAGCATTGACACGAAGAAAGGAGTAATGAGGTTAGAACATGGCCGGAAAAAAATAAAACAGAACAGCTCTGGCTGACAGAAGAATAAGCCAAGAAGCTGCTTTGCAACTCAAGAGAGTTCCAAGGTAACCACCGTAATAAATTCTCTATTTGAAGCGAAGTGTCACCAAATAAGGATTAAGAAAATAGTGTGACAGTTTTCTGGTTCCAGGATTTCAAAATCATTCCCACAACAAAAGAACAAGTAATTAGAGTCTGCCCTGGCATATTGTAGATGCTCTTCCCCGAGTCCTGCTTCATTGCAAGAGGCATTGCTGCACAGTAAGACCATTAACTACCACAGCCCCTCAGCCTCTGCCTCCTGTGTGGCCCTGGACATGTTACCTCTATCTACTTTAACCCTATTTATCTTATCTATCTATCTAGTGGTGATTTGAATAAGTATGGCCCCCATAGAACCATAGGTTTGAATGCTTGGCTCATAGGGAGTGGCACTATTAGGAAGCGTGGCCTAGCTGGAGGAAGTATATCACTGTGGGGGTTGGGCTTTGAAGTCTTATACGCTCAAGCTCTGCTCAGTGTGGAACACAGTCTCCTTCTGCTCCCTGCAGATCAAGATGGAGAACTCTTGGCTCTCTCCAGTACCTTGCATGCCCTGCATGTTGCTGTGTTTCTGCCCATAATGATAACAGACTAAACCTCTGAACCTGAAAGCCAGCCCCAGTTAAATGTTTCTCTTTATAAGCATTGCTGTGGCCATGGTGTCTCTTCACAGCAATAAAATCCTAACTGTGATGTACAGTGACAAACTCACAGGCCTAGTGGGAAGGTGACATGACAACACATGAGTCACTGGGATTGGCCCTGGCACCCAGGAAATGTTGGTATGCCTCATGCTCCTTCAGTTGCAGAGCTCTAAGAGAGCTTAGAACAAGCTTGGAAGCCTTGTCACGAGAGCCAAGAACTAGCTCAGGGAGCAGTCCCAGTTTAAGACTCTTGGAATCTGCCATGGAAATGAAGGTCAAGAAACGACAGTTTTTAGGGTTTCTGCCCCTTCCTTATGGGGCAATACAGAAAACAGATGCTAATTTAACAACCCCTCGAGCTGGTCCAGTAAATGAAGTGCACCAGATTAAGAAACGGAAATTATAGAATTGGCACACAGATACGCCATAGCTTGTATTTTAACCCAGGAGTGCAAGGGTGACGGGCAGCGGATGAAGTCAATCAACTAAGGATTTTTTTTTTAACTACATAGAGGTTTTCACCAATAGTAGTTGGTTGTGAGTGAGACAAAAAGCCAGGTAATGTGACTAGATAACGTCGTGGCTAAAAGGAAAACTTTAATCTATGTCCCAGGCAGCGTTCAGACTGGCGGTTCTTTTATGTAGATGAAAATATTTAATTTTTCTTGACTTTGACTTCAAAACAACTTCTCTACGCCACTTTGTAAGAATGAATGTATATACACTTCAGCTCTGTAAAACAAGAGAATAATAATTACCCGCCACTAAATAATGGGATTCATTTTACTGTAGAAGCCAAATTTTTGCTAAACAAACAATAATCAATGCTGGGATGAACACACCACCCAGCCTTCGTGCTGTTAAAAGAAAAAAGAAAATCTCAAAGAAACAAATGTTCAGCAGTTAAGGTGGAAAGTCGTATTTATCCACTGGACCATGTCAGCCCTTATTCAAACACTCTCAAACCTCCCAAGACCCACATGTAGCTGAATGTCTGAAGACCATGTGCTCCTGTTAGAGGCAAGAACTGAGATTCAGTGGTGGTCCTCTGTGAGTTCAGCACTTATTGTATAGAGCAAGACCTTTACACCTGGGCTTTTCAACAACCCCCAAGAACAGGGTGAGGCTGGTGATGTTTCCCCTTTAAAAAGCTTCATTTTCAAGAAATGCTTTGCAATACGACAGCTAAGTCCCTCTTGCCTTCCGGATTAAACAATCACTTTATGTCCACTGTGTGGGAAAAGAAGTGCTCTCCTTAATACTGCTCTTTAACAGTTATTAAATCACTCCCACTCCAGGATAAAGCCACCTAACAGCTTTAACCTTTTGTTCAAGGGCCTGCTTTTCCAAACTATTGATAACCGCATTTGCTCTTCCCTGAACTGCTTCCAAATTCTGGATGTTAGTCTCAGAATATCACAGACTACCCTCTTACTATGGGAAAACTATTTCAAGTAAAGCTGAAATGACCCCCTTAAGCTTTGTGTATACATGCACGCACATGCACGCACACGCATGCACAATAGAAAAAGGCAGCAGTTTTAAAGACCTGATACATAGCTTTACCTTGTTTGAATACTCATTATGAACTTACAACACATTATTGTTACAAATTTCTCTTTTTATGATGCTCTTTCCTAGCCCAGCTTGTGCCCAATGTAGTGTGTTAATTAGCAACAATTCTACCTCCCCTGGAAATGACTCCCCATAAGCATACCTACTGCTCAGATGCCTGGAGGGGCAACAGGCTGCAATGATAGAGATTTGGTTGCTGGGCAGGAAAGTTTATGCAAAATTTCAATACCAAAGATCCTCACAGTAGCTGGGAGAGACAGAACCATGTAATTTAGCATTCCTATTGACAGTTTCATAATGTAACATGGCAGAAAGACAAAAGAAGTGTGGATGTAAGCATTGTTAGGAGCTAAATATTCATGTCCTCCCAAATTTCAAAATGTTACCAAGACATGGTGTCTTTGGAAGGAGATTGGGTCATTGTGGGTGTGGCCCTTAAGTATGGGATTAGTGCCCTTCTAAAAGAGCACCCAAATGCTCACTGGTTTTTTCTGCCATGTGAGAACAAAGGGAGAAAATCATTATGAAACAGACACCAAATGTGCTGGCCTCTTGATCTTTGACTTTCCAAATGCTAAAACTGTGATTAAAAAAAAAAAAAAAAGGTATTTATGCTACTCAGTCCTAGCTGAAATGAAGACAAGGCTCAAGGTGTAGCCCTGTGGCTGTGAGGCTCCAGCAAAATTTAAAGAGGGGGAAGGGTCAGAAAGCCTGCCTCTCTGCTGAGTCAGCTCACTTTACATAGCCTGCCTGACTCCCACCCAAGGACTCCAGTTTAATCTCATTGACTACCCAAGGGAAGCCAGGAAATACAAGTATTTATCTAGGCATGCAGCCAGTTGGCCAGACCTCAAGTTACTGTGAGTAGAGGAGAATGAATATTGGGTAAGTAAGTAGTAGTCTCCATGTTAAATCTAAGAGAAAATATTCTTGAGCTTGGCTGGGAAATGCTGCACTCTTGAAAGCAAGAATGGAACACCTCACTAATCCCTAATCCCCCACTTCTCCCAGTAGGGAGCAAGGATGAAAATGGGCCAGGATATTCAAATCAGCTGCACAAATTGGCTAGATTATTTTTAAGTTTAAGATGAAAGGAAATCTTGATTATAGGAGTGAAATAACTTTCTCATATCAGAGGAAGCTACTCAGGCTGAAATATGGCACTTCATCTTGAAAACAAAAACCATCCATTAGAGGGCTACTCAGTTCCACAAAAGAAAGAATGAGAACAGCAAATGTCTGCAATTTCTAGTGGGTAGGGGGGACATAATGCTTAGTGATATTAAGAAACACACAAAGGAAAAGTGGAATCTTGTCACCCACTAACAGAAGGGATAGCCTCATCCAACTACATATATGACACATCTGGTCAAAAGGGAGGCTCTAAATATTTTAGGTGGTTGTGTCATGCTTCCTGAGACCCTAGGACAATAGGAGACATAATCTAAATGGTTATTTTTTTCTACAAAGCTATACTAGCAGACATTTAGGATAAGACATTAAAGAAACAGTAATTCTTTTGTCTTTTAGGATTTTAATATAATTACATCATTTTCCCCTTCCTTTTGTCCCTTCCAACTCTCCCATGTCCCCCCTCCTTGATCTCTTTCAAATTCCTGTACTCATTTTTCATCAATTGTTGTTACACACATGTATGTATACACATATATAAATATGTAAATAGCAACCTACTCGGTCTATATAACGTTACTTGAATGTATGCCTTCAGGGCTGTCATTGTACATGGAATACGCAGTTTGTGTGCTTTCCCTGTGGGAGATTGTTTCTACTGCTACCAACACTTCTCAGTTGCCTGGAATTCTTTGTATAGGGTTGAGGCTTTATGGCCTTTACACTGTCCACTTTAGTGTGTCTATTGTTTCCTTGTTCTGCTTATATGTATGCAGTCATGCTGGTGAGACTATAGATTTGGCTTTTGAAATTATTAGGAGACACTGCTTCACGGTAAGTTCCCAGATCCTCTAGAGGATCTTGTCTTCTGCAACATTTCCTAAACCTCATGAGGTGCCTCTTTTATGGCCTCAAGGGCATACATGGGACCTAATCTTGACAAACATGAATTGACCTTCACAGTCAGGAACTGGGGTGCTGCTACGAGTGGGTGTGGTTTGTACTGCTGAATCTACACTAAGGCTTGAACACTGGAGTAAAGGTATTGAGGGGCAGTGAGACTTTTACTACAACATAGGAAGCCTGTGCTCCTGGATTTGTGTAGTTGTCCTGCATTATAGTTTAGAATGTAAATGCCCCCAAAGGCTCTGATATGAAGAAGGGTTGTTTAGCATGGTATGGTACTACTGAGATGTGGTGAGTTAGTGGAAGGTAATTGGGTCATTAGGGGCCTGGAGGAGTTGCTGAGAATCCAGAACCATTCTGTCTCTTCTTTGCCATGATAGCAATAGTAGCTTTGCTCAACCTTCTTGTCAGCCAAGAGGTTCAGCCTCATTATTGGCTCCCAGAAAACAAAATCAACATAGTATGGACTGTTGCCTCTGAAACCATACTCAAAAAATAAACTTCCTCAAAAATAAACAACTTAAAGATTTTCATAGCAGGTGTGCAGTCATACTAACAGGAGGCTAAGCAATACGCTGCAAAGAGGATGATAATTACTAACTGAACGTGGCTTTACTGCCTTCCCCCATTCCTTCTCTTGTCATGTGATCTCTTTGCACCCATTTGCTCTTCAGTTGCCCTAGGTAGATGGAGCAGCACAGCTGTCCTCTCCAGAAGCCAGGCAGATGCCACCAGAACTGCCAGATAAATAAATCTCCTTTATTTATTTCCCATTCTATCATAACATAGGCTAAGACAGACTTTTTACCCAGAAACTGCCCTACAAATGATGCTCAAATCACATGCCCAACTATTGCTACTGGTCTAATCAAAACCTGGTATCAGGAAAGAGACAGAGCAGTAAGAAGAAGAAAAACCTGGCCTTCTTATTTGCTCCCTGGTCCATCACTTACAACAAAGAATGGATAGTCTGTTAAAGTTCAAACGCGGTGTGATTTTTAGCAACCACAACCTTTCCAGAGCTGCAATGTAATAAACAGCAACAAAAACACACCATTCCACCTGCAACAATCCTGTATGAGTGTATGTACAAAAAAGATGAGCTTTGAAGTAAAAATTGTAGTAGAGAATTTACTATCTAAGAGTCATGAAGCAAGGCACCATCAGGAAAGGAATTAACACTTCATATGTACAAACCCTGGAAAGTGCTTCCCAATAATAATGGCATGATTCTATGGTATAACACATGGAGCTCCTGGAGCTTAGTAGGTACAAATGTTTGAATCACTTCCTCTCTCCTTTCTACTTCTCTTTCAAGAATTCATGCCCTTAAGTATAAATTCCAATATTTCACATAGATTGGTAATAATTACCTGATGCATGTAAAACTTCAGGCCAGCGTAGAGGGAGTACATAGTCAAAACCTGTGGGTCACTGGCACTCCCCAGCAAGCTAGTCTAGTCTAACTGATAATCTTCAGGTCTGTAAAAAGACCCTTTCTTGAAAAAAATAAGGTAAAGAGTAAGCAAGGAAGACACTCAATATTAATGTCTCTAGACTATACACGTACACGCACCGAAGTTGAATGCACCAGGTTAAGGCCATTTGGAACAGGTCCATATAAAAACAGGTCCAGGAAGAAACAATGTGAGTTTGAATCTTCTGAATTGATGTAGATAGTCTCTTGGCAAAGTAACTTAGCAATCATATATTTGGATGTATACATAGAAATAATGATGCTAGCATTCTAGTCAAAAGAAAATATGAATCCCCTTAAATGTACATTATTGTTACTACTCTTAAATTATTTAGCAATAAACACACAGATTATGTTTGAAATACTCACTCCTACAAAGTTCAGGATAGAGAAAGGTTTGCATCCATGTGAAAAAGGAGTAGAGAATTTAATTTTTCTTTGTGACAGATTTTAACTCAAGTTTATTTGTAAAAACAGCATAGGGCACTGATCATCTGCTCACAGTCTGTAGGTCTGTCGTCATGTTGTCATTTAGGAGCCTTTTCTATAGGACCTTCGCTGGGGCAGGGGCATCTTGGGGAGCCTCAGCTGGCACTGCAGCCTCAGCTTGGTATGAATCACGGGCTTTAGTTGGCAGAGCCTATGATGGTTGGTCATATAGCCTCTAATCTGCTTCCCATGCTTGGAGTGAGAGGTGAAAGAAAGCTGGAAAGCTGTGTTTCCATTTGGGGCACTATAGCATCTTGGGCTTAACCAGCTCAGGTTTCTCAAGGGCCCTAATGGTCCCTGCATGCGCGCTCATTGCCTTTCGATTTGCTGTGTCTTCTTCAGGCCTTTTTGTCGTGCTTCTTGGCAAAGTGCATGCTCCTTTGGACCCTGGGGTTGACTTCTTTTGGAATTGCATGATCTTTGTGACCGAGATTTCTTGATGCCATTTCAGGGATTGGTTGTGTGGAGTGTGGTTCTTAGGCTTGGCTGTGTCTGTATGGTAACCCCTAAGTACCTGGTACGTGAAATAATAGCTAAATTTTATGTTTCAACCCATGGAGTTCTTAGCCAAGTACTTTCAGACTTAACAAAGTTCTTTCTTAGAGTGGAAAAACAGAAGGGTGCACAGTTAAATAACTGGTCAAATGCCCAAATAAGCACAAGATATTCTTTTAAATACTAACTTTTAATTTGCATTTAATAACTAGGGTGTTCTTTGCTAAGCACTATGCTATGCAAATTGACAGGCAAGAAACCAAGAAAAAAATTCAGAGTGCAGTACCACAATCCATAGTTATCATTTATTTTGAAGCCTGGTTTTATTTTAATTATTCATTACAGTACTTTACGGCAGAGTATAAATGTGTTACACTGCATTCTTTTAAGTTAATCTATGTGCTTCAGTATCTCTGGGACTCTCTTCCCGGTTAAATGCTTTCAATATTCAAGAGAAACAATCTCTGAGGCAAAGTCTGAGGTTATTTAGTAACACAACAGGATAAATTATGCTTTAGTATTTACCTGCTTCTACACTGTGAGACTTTGAAATCAATTCCCTTAAAAACAACATACTCACACATTCACACGCATGTACACGCATAAACACACACATACAAACACACACTGTTCTGTGGATGACTTGACCATTGGGTAAAAGGGCTGGCTGCCAAGCCCAGCGCCCTGAATTCCATCCCTAGACCCAAGTCTGCTGAGCTGTCTTTTAATCTTCACACATTGCATGTCTTGGCATGTATGCCTAACCACCCCACCCCTCAAATAAACAAATAAGTAATTAAATTAAGTAATTTAAAATTAAATAAAGTAATTAAATTCAGAGTTTTAAACTCTGAAGAAATACAACATAGGCCTTGTTTGATGACATTTCAGAGTTAAATTCTTGGTTTTTAAAGATTTCTTGATAAAGAAGAGATGATGAAGGAAATCACTGGAATCAAGTAACAAAAGGAGGAATCCAGGAATTACTGATTCCTTTTTAAAAATATCTTTGTTTACCTCAACATAAAACCAAACACATTAAATCGGTTAGAAGAAAAAGTGGGGAAGAGCCTTGAACTCATTGGTACAGGAGACAACTTCCTGAACAGAACACCAACAGCACAGGCTCTCTCAATAAAAGGGACCTCATGAAACTGAAAAGCTTCTGTAAAGCGAAGGACACTGTCATCAAAATTAAATGATTCTTTCCCTAGAGATTGGGAAAGAATCTTCACCAACCCTTAATCTGACAGAGGGCTAATATCCAGTATATATAAAGAACTGCAGAAATTGAAAAGCAACAAATCAAGCAATCCAATTGAAAAATGGGGAACAGTGCTAAACAGAGAACTCTAAATAGAGGAATATCAAACGGCAGAGAAACATTTAAAGAAATGCGCAACGTCATTAGCCATCAGGGAAATGCAAATCAAAATGACCCTGAGATTTCACCTTACACCCATCAGAACGGCCAAGATCAAAAACTCAAGTGACAACACATGCTGGAGAGGTTGTAGAGAAAGGGGAACCCTCCTCCACTACTGGTGGGAATGTAAATTTGTACAACAACTCTGGAAATCAATCTGGAGCTTCCTCAGACAACTAGCAATAGCACTTCCTCAAGATCCAGCTATACCACTCCTAGGCATATATCCAAAAGAGGCTCAAGTACACAAAAGGACATTTGCTCCACCATGTTTGTAGCAGCTTTATTTGTAATAGCCAGAAGCTGGAAACAACCCAGATGCCCCTCAACTGAGGAATACAGAAATTGTGGTACATCTACACAATGGAATATTACTCAGCAATAAAAAAAAACCAACAAGGATATCATGAAATTTGCAGGTAAATGGTGGGAACTGGAAAGGATCATCCTGAGTGAGCTATCCCAGAAGCAGAAAGACACACATGGTATATACTCACTCATATAGACATATAATATGGAATAAACCTACTAAAATCTATATACCTAAAGAAACTAATTAAGAGGGAGGACTCTGGCCAAAATGCTCAATCCCCAGCCAGAAAGGCAAAGCAGATGGACATCCAAAAAGAAGAAAATAGGAAACAAGTTAGGAGCCTGTCACAGAGGGCCTCTGAAAGGCTCTGCCCTGCAGAATATCAATGCAGATGCTGACACTTATGGATAACTGTTTGGCAGAGTGTATGGAATCTTACAAAAGATGTGGGAAATGGGAAATAATAAAATAGGGAGAGGACAGGAGCTCCACAAGGAGAGCAACAGAACCAAAAATCTGAGCACAGGATTCTTTCCTGAGACTGATATTTCAACCAAGTATCATGCATGGAGAAAACCTAGAACCCCTGCACAGATGTAGCCCATGGCAATTCAGTGTCCAAGTGGGTTCCATAGTAATGGGAACAGGGACTGCCTCCAACATGAACTGATTGGCCTGCTCTTTGATCACCTCAACCTGATTGGGGAGCAGCCTTACCAAGCAAGCCACAGAGGAAGACAATGCAACCACTCCTGATGAGAGCTGATAGACTAAGATCAGAAGGAAAAAGAGGAAGACCTCCCCTATCAGTGGACTTGGAAAGGGGCATGTGTGGAGAAAGGGGAGAGAAGGTGGGATTGGGAGGGGAGGAGGGAAGGGTTTATGGGGGGATACAAAGTGAATAAAGCATAATTAATAAAAATTTAAAAATATCTTTGTTTAATTCAAATTAACATGGGCAAAAGTCTTATATCTATAGGCCTCAAAATGTTATGAAGTTGAGGCTGGCAAGGTAGATCAGTGGGTAAAGGAACCTGAAGTAGAAATCAGACCAGCCAAGTCTGATCTCTAGAACCAACTTAAAGGCAGAATGAGAGAGTTGACTCCCAAAAGTTACCCTCTGGCCTACATATTTACACGATAACATATGCGCTCCTGCACTCACACACATTCCTATCATAAACAAATACACAGAGAGAGACAGAGAGACAGAGAGAGAGAGGAGAGGAGAGATGAGATGATGATGTCATGAAGATGATAATAGGGGGTAATAGACAATAAGGAGTCAGGGACCGATAACAGTTACCTAACAATAGGAGTACCGTTTTCCCACAGTCCAGGATAGTTTATGGACTTCAGCTTTTAGCTGGGCTATGGGGGAAAACAATGGAAAACTGAGCTCCTGTCTGCCATTGCTCAGTCAAGCCCAGGGCTTCGATTACAAGGCCTCAGGCCCAGCAGTGCAGGGTCTCTGCACTGTTCACACACAGGGAAAGCGAATATATATTTTTTCTTCTGCAAAATCACATCATCTCTCTATGAAAGCAACCCGTCTACCCTGTGAAGAGAGCATGAAGGAAATATTCAGTAGACATCAACACCCTTTCAATGAGCAATACAACAAATAACCTATAACTGAAAATGAGCAGCAATGAGGGGAAATGTTTCTTTCTGCTATAGAGGCTAGAGGGCACTGTGGCATAAACAGCTGCACCTTTAACAACCCAGACTTCTGCACATTAATTACTGAACGTGTATTTCACGACACTGCCTGTTACAGATGTCTAGTTCCCTGCCCAACATATAAATTTAGAGAGGGGCGCTGTCTTGAAGAAGCAATGCTTACTTGATTATTTCAGTTCATTTCATTTTTGTTGCTGTTTTGTAAAATTTCATGACAAGATGGAAGTCATGAAAGCATTGATGGGTCTTGATAAGAAATAAGGATCAAAAGGACGATCCAAGATGGCTGCCACGAGAGAACACTGTGTCTGAGGAGTAGGAGAGCAGAAACAAGGCAGTGACCAGGAGACTGAACTCTTGGACCTAAAATGCCAGGATTGTGAGTGCCAGGTGAGCGGAACTCCTATGGTGAGAAAATCAAGTGGGAAAACCCTAGGGACACCCAGTTATTACCTGGAAAAATTTCCCGGTGACCAGCAGCGTACAACTCTGATCTGAACGAGCAGCCACGCTGGGTGCCCGCACCCGCCATTATAGACTGGATCGCACAGTGTCGCGGGCAGTCTCAGGAGGAACAGGGTGCCGTTTTCACTGAACTGCGCCCTGCGAGCTCACACTGCACCCGGGTTCTGCTTCAACCCACGGGTGTGCTGCAGGCTCAGACCGATCATCAGAACAACCCCAGACTGAGTAGATTGGGGGACCGTTTTGACCAGTCCGCACACTGCGGGAGCGCAAGCCGAACGCTTCCACCAGCAAAAACTCAAGTCAGTGTGTGAGTCCACCGGCGGGTCTGGGAGGAACCCGAGTTCTGCCTGAACCCGAGTTCTGCCTGAACCCACGGGTGTGCTGCAGGCACGAACCGATCGCCGGAACCACTCCAGACTGAGTGGATTGGGGGACCATTTTGACCAGTCCG
>CM053766.1:54223652-54265482 GCA_028658305.1 Pachyuromys duprasi
TCATTTACTCCACTGTCACTGTCCTTTCTTCATTCCCTCCCAGCCCCAGTCAGGGTTCCAGAGCCAAGACTCACAGGTTTTGACAGTCTACAAGGTTGGTGGGTTTTGTTGTTGTTTGTTTGTTTGTTTATGACAAGATCTCATTATGTAACCCTCGCTGTCTGACTTGGGGTCAACTGGCCTCAAACTCAGAGACTCCTATGCCTCTGCCTCCCAAGTGCTGTAAATAAATGTGGTTCATTTTTTAAAAACATAATCGTTTAGGGCTAAAACCCATGTTCTGTGCTTTCTGTCCATCAGCTCTGGTGCAAAAAGTGCAGGGAGTCCATTCATTAGCCTTTTCTACAAAAGGCTAGCTAAGATGTATTTAAGACTGTAGTTCACTCATTATTTTCTTCTTTAAGTGTTTTACTCCCCAGAAACACCACCTCATCTCCCTTTCATATCAGCTACATTATGCTGTCACAGTTTCACCAAAATGAAAGAGTATTTATGAAGAGAAGAGGCTCGAAGGAACAATGCTTCTACACGGTTTATTGATGTTGTATTACAGTGCCATGCTCTCTGTATTCTCCCTCATTAAAAAGGACCATGTATGGATATAACCTAGAACCCCTGGTCAGATATAGCCCATGGTATCTCAGTATCCAGTTGGGTACCCTAGTAAGGGGAACAGGGACTATTTCCGTCATGAACTCAATGGCTGGTTTTTTGACAACCCCCCCAGGGAGGAGCAGACTTGCTAGACCCCAGAAGAGGACATTGCAGCCAGCCCTGAAGAGACCTGATAAGCTAGGGTCAGATGGAAGGGGAGGAGGTCCTTCCCTATCAGTGGACTTGGAAAGGGGCAGGGAGGAGATGAGGGAGGGATGGGGAGAGTGGGAGGGAATGAGGTAGGGGGCTAAAGCTGGGATACAAAGTATATAACCTATGATTAATATAAAAAATAAATAAATTATTTAAAAAAAAGAATCTCAGGTAGCCATTTGCCCCTGGTTTCTTCAGGACCTAAGATATATGTTTATTATATGATCATTATATTTATATATTAAATATTATGCTTATTATTAAATTTGTTATTATATAATTGTTAGAGTGGGATTGATTGAGGTGATGTGAAAATAAAAGAGAGGGAGACTGTCCTCTAACACACACAAACATACACATACACACACACACACACACACACACACACACACACACACACACAGATCAATCCTTGTTCAGAAAGGCAAACAGGATGGTCATTAGAAAAGGGAGAAAATAGTGAACAGGACAGGAGCCTACCACAGAGGGCCTCTGAAAGACTTTACTCATCAGGGTATCAAAGCAGATGCTAAAACTCATAGTCAAACTTTGAGAAGAGTGAAGGGAATCTTATGGAAGAAGGGGAAGATAGAAAGACCTGGAGGGGACAGGAGTTCCACAAAACAGAACCAAAAAAATCTGGGCCCAGGCATCTTTTCTGAGACTGATACTCCAACCAAGGACTACGCATGGTGATAACCTAGAACCCCTTCTCAGATGTAGCCCATGGCAGCTCAGTCTCCAAGTGGGTACCCTAGTAAGGGAAACAGGGACTGTTTCTGACATGAACAAAGAGTGGCAAGCTCTTTGATCACCTCCCCCTGATGGGGAGCAGCCTTAGCAGGCCACAGAGGAAGACAATGAGCCAATTCTGTTGAGATCTGATAGGCTACGGTCAGAGGGAAGGGGAAGAGGATCTCCCCTATCAGTGGACTTAGGTATGAGCATGGGAGGAGATGAGAGAGGGAGGGTGGGATTGGGAGGGGATGAAGGAGGGGGCTACAGCTGGGATACAAAATGAATAAACTGTAATTAATAAAAAATAATTTTTAAAAAGTGATCAATAAAACTAGAGAAAATTAAACACAGACACACAGATTCAGTGCACCTAGCAAGAGGGGAGCAATCACCTCATGCTACCACTTTCCACCCACAGGGTCAAGAGCAGTCCTACTGAGTAAATTTGCTGTTCTTTATACTCTAATGTACAGAAAGAAAGAAAACTATTTGCTTAAAACTAATGTTATCAGCATTTCTATACTTCATAACTACTACCTCCTTCACCATTAATTTCTAACTTATTTTTAAAAAATTTTCTTACCTCTGTAATCTCCCAAAATTCTTTGCATATCAAATTTTATAAAATATTTTAGTAATTTTAATTGTGGTTTCTATACATAGGAATTCAGCTGTAAAATGGATTGAAAGGCTGTAAAGTCCAGTGTAAAATTTAACATGCATAAAATTTTATTTCAAATGAAATAGTATCAGTTAAAAAGCTTGAAGATAAATTGCCTGAACACAGGCTTTGCAAAAGGAATGTGCTTCCTTTTTAACATGAAATTTAAGTACCACCTGCTTCCAAGAGATTTGAAGTAATACATAAGCCCGTTTCTTTAAAGGTTTGCACAGATATTCCTATAATGTATATTCAATTTGACTTTGATCTTACAGGCAGTCAATATAAAAAGAAAAAAATGGAGGAATTTTATTTTATTCATCTGATAAGATAAAATATCCATGTTATTTTAGGAAAAAGACAAACAATTTACTATTAAATTCTGAACAGAATTTATCACAAAGTTTTAATCAAAGAAATTTAAACAGGGGGACATTTAACAATATCATCTTTCATAAAGCATGCAATAGAAATCTGAACAACAATCCTAATATGGTTGGGTATTTCTGAGACATTCAATAAAACACAAGAAAAATGTCACAAATGCCTTTCAGTGCAAATGCTTCAGTGAGACTGCCCTAAACATGACAAAGAAATATAGCCATTTCATGGGCCACCAATTTATGAGCAGAGCTTTAAAAATAATAAAGACTTCTCTCTCTCTTTCTCTCCTCAATTGTCTCTGTAGGAGGTTCCTCTCAAATCTAGTAGCAAACTTGCTATAATACAGGGACCTTCTGTTCATGTCTGAAGGAAGAGATGCCCATACGAAACACAGTAGCACAGGATTAACACTCCATTGCACATGCTGAAAAGGTAAAAGATGACCATGTGGCCAGCTACAACAGCACCTGGGCTCCAACGTGGCTTTAACCGTTGGCTTTTGGTCTACTCCACAGTTGAAGAGGTACTACTCTTCAATTGTCTTTAAGACACTTTTCTGAGCAACAGATTCCCCACATACTGCTCTGCTCCACACTTCTTGTAGCTTTGAGTTGGCTAACACACAAGGTCAAGCTCTCATACCCATAAAGACTGTGTGATAAACTCACCTAGACACAATGTCCCCATTCCTTGCAGCAGCCTATGCAGCAGAGTTTGGAACTATCCCCAAAACTTACATAAGCTTCAACCTTTCAGAAACAGAGATCGCCTCCTCAAACAATAGATAAGTCTAAGACATTTCAGGACAACATCTGATTTTCACTGCTCAAAGATCTTCCAGGGGAAATTAACTTCAAAATATGGTCCAAACATCTGGGTGAAGCAGGAGGCTCTTTCTCATCACTCTTGAGCAACCCGAGTAGTATTAATAAAATAGCAGTGTCTCCTGCAGAGTCTATACTAAACGGCTCAATCTGATAAAATGATAAGAGCAACAACCTTGGGAGCTGGAGGCAAAAACTCAATGTCTTCAGCCTGAAGAGGAGTTTTTCCTATTCAGTTATATCAGAAGGCCATCCACTCTATAAATACGGGAGTTATAATAATAAGATAAATTCAAATAAAAGGGCGTGTAAACATTTATTTAAAGCACTTGATACTGAAAATTGATCTGCTGGTAGACAATTCCTTTTTGTTCCTTGCACCAGAGGAGGTCGATAACAGTCAAAACTTATCACACTATAGGTCATGGCATAACCATGTTGAGTCATTAAATTCTAATAATCATCCTATGAAATAGTTATTATTGTTGTTCTTGTTTATCCAAGGAGGAATGATCTATTTGGTTGGAAGGATGTTTTGGTTGATTTTCTCTCTCTCTCTCTCTCTCTCTCTCTCTCTCTCTCTCTCTCTCTCTCTCTCTCTCTGTCTCTCGATTTAGCCACTTTTCTCACTGCACAAATAGTGAATTAGAAGACCAAAGCTTTTAATTCAATCTAAGAGATCTAAGTCAAGGCACTGTCAGAAAAGCAATCAGTAACACTGGCCTCAGGAATAAGACAAGCCCTTGCAGACTTTTGCTTGTTTTTGTTAACAATTAGGGTGAGGCTTAAAAGACTCTTAATCAGGCATTTGTCTCATTCAATTGGCAGGTGTGCATAAAGACAATGTACTTTCTACTCAACATACTCCACAAATGAGACTCACAGAAGTCACAAAATCCAACCTATTTCTCGTAAAGCAAAATTGTGACAAGATCAATGGCACACTACAGAAGCTTTGCTGTGGATAGCTATGAAAGTACTTCATAAATGTATGAATTATGAATTTATAAACAAAAAGGCCTCAAAATTTTGCAATTCACTTGAGGGGTGCGTGTGTGTGTGTGTGTGTGTGTGTGTGTGCATGCGTGCACATGTGCAACTAGCTTTTTAAATGTCTCTTTTCTATATGCTATGCCATGTGTGAAGTTAATTAACTAAAGCCACACATGACTGAAGAATAAAAGAATATAATATTGTATTATTTCAAACTATAGTTCATAGAATTTAGAGTTTTGTAAAACATGTTAGCTATAAAAACATTACTGCAAATTTTATAGGCATCATTTTTTCTGCTTTGCTGTGCTAACCATGACTTCAATGTAAATATTAACAGGCTTGCCAACCACTAAATCTTTTATTCATTTATCAGGAATGACCACAGTAGACTGTCATTCCTGGTATATTTGAGTCAATACATCCTCCTTTCTTCAGGCTAACGATGTGTAGCCATGAAGAAAGGGGCATAGGCTTCCATCTACTCTAAATTACAAGAAAGATAAATGACTGGGAATTCTTGGGATTTGTTAGGACATTTAGTATGCCACAGAAGTGATGACTGGTATAGCAGGTTACAGGAGACAAGAAAACTGTTCCCAATTAAACTAGTTCTTGGTACAGGACTTCCAAGTTAATCATTCTTTCATGAGCATCTAGCATGCCGTTTTAAATCCATGAACCTGAGAGCTGAGTGAAGAGCCTGTGTGCACCTTTGCAGCAGGTCTTCATTCAAAAACGAAGACACAGCAGGAACCTAATGGGGAAGCAGAATGAATGTTAGACTAACCCTTGATGAACACAAGGGCTGCTAGTTTATGAATCATAAATCATCCATGGAATGGCCCCATTTTGTATTCTATCTTAAAGGGGTCTGTTTCCTAAATCATAAGGACCCTTGAAAGGAAATAGAATCCATATTAGATACACAGCCTAATAGGAACCCCAGTAGACTAGAGTCTGCTTTGATATGCCCATTTGGATACATGCTAAGTGACAGGCTTTTATCATCAAAACTAAAAAACTCACTAAGTGAGGAAAACACCGTCATGTTCTTTTGGCAAATGTTTACTTATCTGGCAAAAGCGTATTAGCAAGAAATTCCATGAGAGTTAGACAGGCATGGTGGCCATACACCCTGGGGTGGTAGTTGGAAAGTTTATGTGCTTTGCAGACAAAGCCATCTGGAGATGGAAGCTGGAATTGTCTACACAAGAAGAGTGGATTGTGACAAAGCACAGAAGGACAGAAAGACTGTGGGAATGGAACGCAGAATCTGTGCTCTCAGCAGTCACTCAATGTGGGTGGGAACCAGACAGTGTGACAGAACGGATACTGCCATCCATCATTAGTCACTGAGAAGTTGTGCCAGGCAGAGGATGGCACAGACCTCCAACTGTAGGACTTCTGCATGCAGTGGATTCAGAGGAGATGGTGTTAAGTGGGATGAATTAGGGTGGGGCCCTGCCATCCACCCTGAAACATGAGTTGGCAAAAACACAAGCCTGGTTCTTCAGGAATGCTTTCTGCTACTCCCTGAACAAGTCTGGTGAGCTGTGAGTGTGAGCCAGACATTCAGTTAGCCACTGAGGGTGAGACCCAGAAGGAAAACACCTAAAGACACCTTGCCAGTCTGAGAGACAGACTAGGGAAGGCTTCTGTGGAAAGTAAAACAAACGAGTTACAGACCTCTAAAGCTTTGGCCGACCACCATGGCACTTTACACACACAGAGAAGGGGGCACGTTGTACAGCCAGTGAGTCCTGGGTGTGACCACACCTGCCTTAAACATGAAATGAGTTTCTAAGAAGACACAGTGAAAGCCAAGATCATGAATGAAAGGTTTTAATTCAGAATTAACCCATCCTGTGTCCCCCTTGATACTAAAGGTTGCAGCTCCCACAAAGAGCAAGAGGTACCTGTGTGTCCTCCTTCCCTGGCTAGAACGTGGCTGGGAGCTCTGAGAGAGATCCTGTGTTATCCACCCACACATAGTTTACACTTAATCAGGTTTCAGCATGTTGAACTGAGCTCTCCTGGGAAATGCTGGTTCTGTACAGACAACAGTCTCTTTATTTGCTTTTCCCATCCCTTCCTGACTCTGTGAGTGATGCTGTTGTAAAGTGTGTTGGAGCAGACTATAGGTAGGAATATATATATATATATATATATATATATATAGTTATATATATATAGTTATATATATATAGTTATATATAGTTATATATATATATGTATATCGTTATAGTGTGTACATATGTGTGTACATATACATATATACGAGTAACAACATCAATGAAAAAGAGGCCAGGGATTTGAAAGAGAGCAAGAAGGGATATATGGGAGGATGAAGGATGTATTGGATGAAAGAAGGGAAGGAGAAAAGGATATATTATCATCTCAAAAAATAATAATGGTAAGTTTTCAGAAATTAAAACAAGTGACTTCAAATAAAAGTGTTAGATGTATTGTGGCTTTTGAAAAGTGAAATGTACTTGTCATTAGCTCAAATATTCTCACATCCCAACAGGATGCTCAAAGAATCTAAAAAGAGTATTGATTTTTTGTTTCTAATAAAAATGCTAAGGGAAAACAGGACAACCTAGGAGCTAAGGCTCCTGGAAAAAAAAAAAGTCCCTTAACATGACAGTGCGTGAGAATAAAAGGCATTCTCCTAGGAGGCCTGTCCTGGTATTCTTTTTATTTTAATCTAAACTTTTTAAATACAGTACTTGTCAAAAATTTAATTCTTTATGGTGTAATATGTTTAGAGAGCTGGTCTCTCTTGATGGCAGGATTCTAAAGAGGTAACAGAAATGTTAGGAGGTGTAGCCTAGCTGGGAAATGTGGGTCATTGGGAGGGTGTACTTTGAGGGCAATACCTTGTCCCTGATTCCTTCCTGACTTGGGACATAAACTTTTGCCCTCTGACCTTCTGTTCTTGCCATGATGGACTGAAGTCTATGAATCCATACGTACAAATAGTAAGCTGTTTAGCTCAAGTGTTTTGTCACAGGGACAAAAAGTCCGACTAATACTCTTGGTGATCTGAAATCTTTACGCCATATTAGTAAAGTGTGTTAAAAGTCCTGTATCTCATATTTTGCCTGTTTGGCTTTCCATGCTCTGATTTTACCAATAGAGCCACAATTTTGGATATATTCTGATACTAATGATAACCAAAACAACAAAACCAGTCACAACTATGCCCTATGTCTTCCTAACACACTTATTTCAAATGCAATCCACCCACCATGGCAGGGAAAGGAGTTGGTTTCAAACACTACCAAGGCGTCTTCCTTCACCCAGTAAGAAGGGCTGGTAAGGAAGGACAACTACAGAGGATCTATCCCAAGCTGTCTGAGGCGCATAGTGCAGCAGTGCACAGCAACAGTGAGTTAACGTCTAAGCGTATTTCAGATTAAAATTAGGATGGCATTAACTGATAAGAAGGTAAGAAAGATTTTGTTTTGTCATATGCCTTGTGTACCACTTCACTTTAATCATTGTTTATCTAACACCTAAAATGTGCCAGGGGAGAAAATTACTGCATTAATTTTAATCACGCGACATTTTAAAAAATGTTCTAAAACACTCGAAAAAATGTTATTTGTCTCCTCTGTTGTGTCAGAATCATTCTTCCTAAATCAGATATTCTGAAAAGCATTAAAACTGACAAATGAAGTCATTTACGTTCCCACTTCTGTTTGTAATTTTCAAAATAATCACATTCCATCATCTTTCTTTTCTCTTTATATCTATAAATTAAAACTATTTAATACAACTATACTAATTGGGGTTCTCCAGAGAAATAATAGGATTTGAGTGTACACACACACACACACACACACACACACACACACACACGGGGTGGGAGAGACCTATTATAAGAAATTCGTTTACATGTGTGGAGGCTAATAGGTGTAAGGATCCTCAAGGAGAGTTGGCATCTGGAGAGCCAACTTAAACCATCCAAACCCATGGGTCTGAGAAGCAGGAATGCTGGTTGTGCCACCAGAGCCCAAAGCCAGCAGACAGAAAGAGTCAGATTTCAGATTGCACCTGCATGGACTTTCTTTCCTGGAGGCTGGGGCGGGAAAGTGTTTACCGGGAAGCATGGGAACAGTTGGCAGCTGGCACGGTGAGTGCAGAAGAGAACAAAGATTAGTACCCTCCTCGGGGAATCGGAATGATGTAGCCCAAGAATGGCCCTTCTCTTCCTTGGGGATATTTTCGCATAAAGAAGAGGATGATTAATAATCAGAACATCTGCCCCCTGGGCAGCACTGAAGAAAAACTTTACATTCTTTCATGTCACCCACCCCCACCTTTTCCCCTAGACTGCACAGAAGTGTGTTTACGCTTGTCATTACATCATTCTCCCCCTCCTTTAGCTCATATAAGACTACTGTCTGCTTCCTGATGATGTAAAGGAGGCATCTCAATGACACCAGTGAAATGAAGCAAGAACATTGGTGTTGTGTGTGTTATTTTTTCTTCACTTATTCATTCAACAAGAAAAACAGGGGAGTAAAGTGAGCCACTGTTCTAGACGGCTGCTCCATTGCTGGGGAGGAAAAGGCTTACTTTCTCTTACCCTTAGGGGGAAGTCAGACTTCTTCCTGATGCAGCAAGAACCTGGAATCGGGAACTGAAGCAAAGACCACAGAGGAATTGCTAGCTTGATCCCAGGCTTATATTCAGCTATCCTTCTTTTACAGCTAAGGCCTACCTGACAAAGGATGATATGGCCCACTGGCGGATGGGCCCTCCTACATAATTAGCAATTAAGAAAATGTCCCCAAAAACATGCCCATAGGCCAATCTGATGGAATAAATTCTTCAGCTGAGTTTTTTCTCTTACCATGTAGCAAAAAAAAAAAAAAAAAAGCATTGTGATTTATATTGATCTAGACATTTATGTAGGATAAGAGTAAACATCTGAATAAAGGAGGTGTAGATATAAAAAAATTAAAGTTTTGAACTCACACACATATAAACCCTTCAATCATTTTTTCACCTTCATAAGTTTATAGCATTTCCATATAGGTGTTTTAATTTATAGATTGAAATAATGTATGTTTGTATAATAAATATAAGTTAGAAACATTAGAAGAAACAATTGTCCATAATCCAATGGCGATGAACATTTGCAAGTACATCAAAAGCATTTATGTAAAGAATAGATTGTTAATACATTCATTTTGAACAGTTAAAAGTCAAATGAATCATAAAATATCAAGATCATGAAGAATTACAGTTTTGCAATATGTAGCACCTACAAAAGGCATTCTCACAGCTAGGGAGGAAGAATAGAAAATAAGAGCAGAAAATGCTTGCACTTACAGTTAGCTAGGACAAGTAAGGACTGGCCTCCTAATACACAGTAGAGTGACTACAGTTAACAAACTATTGTATATTTCAAAATAGAAAACTTTGAATGGCCCTAACTTAGGAAAGGATAGATTTTGAGGTGAGGGACATAACATTTACCCTAATTTCTTCATTATATATAGTATGCCTCTATTGAATTCATACATATGTTTAATTAGCATGTGTCCATTGAAAAAGTTACTGGTTTAGAATGAGGCACGACAATATAAAAAAGTTTCCAGTTCTCTATTAATCTGTATTAACTACAGAATTCTTGGCCAAGCCACCTTCTTTTCCATCTGAGTTGATGCAGTGTGTCAGGGATGCACACTTCTGTGTTCTGTGTTTGTACTCACTCTCTTCTGGGAGAGACATCATACAGTGCACAACGATGACAGCAGGGTGGACATCATCTCTCCCGCCTCACAACTTACCAGCATTTGAAAGTCTCCCTTCTAGCTACCCTGAAACAAGCACTGTGCTATTGGATAACTCTCCTTTGCCCTTCTCACTGACCCTGTCCATCGCCTTGATGAAAATGACAATCACTTGATTGCACCTACACCTGCTTTCTTGGAGAAAACAAAACAAAACACTACACTCATCATGACAGGACACCTGGCAGCTTCCAAAGAGCATTTCCACTGCATTCGGGAGTTTCAGGCAATCTGCCTGTGTGAGAAACGCCATTAGGGAAGTGACAAAAGGAACCAAAGGATTAAAGAGCGCTTTAGTATCTGAAAATTCCTCCCACATTCACCCCTTCCCCAACTCTTTCCAGCTCCCCCGTTCCTCACCCACTCAACTTTGTGCCCCATGCAGAAAACTTTAAAACAGGAATTGCTTCCAAATCACTGCCCAACATTTTCGGGAATCTAGGCTCTACGTTTATAGGATTTGTATCTATTAGCACTGGTAGACATAAGTGGCCTTAATCAAGCTTTCCTAAATGTGTTAGACACTTGAGGCAGAGGACCTCTCTAGTAACCATCTTCTCCATCTTTTAGTCACCTTTAACACTGGGGCCCTCTAACACCATCAACGCCTTTACTTGTCAGTACCAATGAGAACCACTACTGTCCTGTGAGGACTCTCCCCACACCCAGTTGCTTGGCAACTACTCTCTACTTCCTCACCATGTCCATCCTGCACCAAACCAAGGGATGCCAACACTCTGATCCATTCACAGGAACAGGACATGAAAGGATCCATATGAACACTCTCTCACAAAATTGTAACATGAGGTCAGGGACACCCTGTCACTCCTTCTTGTTTGGAATGGCATAGCACACCCTGGGAACATGGCCATCCCAATGGCAAGTAGCTAAAGCCACAGTAATGGAAAATGAGGAGCCCTGATGTTAGTATTAAAAGCAGGTGATCTGTGAGTCTTTGTTAGCTGTCATGATACATTCTTTCCTATCCAGAGGAAATAACAGACAACCCTTTCAGCTCAGAGAACTCTATAACAGTAATACACACACTTCATCTTGGAAGACAGAAAAGACAGGAAAGAAAACTGTTTCCCATAAGTCCTACCTGTGTCCATATAAAATGCTACAGCTGTGGAACCACTCTAGCCTTTTGTTCCCTGTTTCTTTCTACTAACAAATTAGAAGCAGAGAAATGAAACCCCACTGGTTCATGTGAGGATGCCTGGGTACTTGAAGCACAATCAACCCCATGGTTTGGGGTATCTCTTGTACTTCTCAAGTGAGTCAGCCTTCTTACACGAGACTCTATGCATGGATCCCCACCCCCAGTACCAGCTCTCATACCTTGGAAGTCAGGGCAGGACAAGCCCTCCTCCTTCCCCCAATCACTGGGCACCCACCACTTTGCACCAACTCACCCATTTGTACCTTGGGGATAGGACACCAACGAGCAAACAGCTAGGGCTGATCATAAGGCAGGAAGATTGGTTCAGTCTGACCTTACTCAAAGCCACTGGAGAAGTTGGAACATCCATTGGGAAAGATAAAAATGGCGAGGCAATCATGTCTATGGATCAAAGGGTGTTGGCATTTATTCCAAATGTACCTCTTTGGCATGACCTTGTGGACTGAGTAATCTTTAGCTTCTTTTGTTATAACAATGTACCTTAGAGGCCAAGCTAATCTCTTATATTCTCCAGAAAAAAAAAAGGATTAGAAGACAAGACCACTGCTTTCAAGAGAATTACTACTATTTATCATAGTTTATATTTTATAGTTTGTATTTCACTTAGAAGCCAAGTGTTTATAAGAAGAACCAAAAACTGTGAAATTCTCGTTAGGAAAGAATGGAGAAAATCAATTAATAATTACGCCAAACAATCAGCATTGGGCACTCTTGTTCATATTCCTGGCTTTCCTGTTTGTAGGACACAACTGTGACCTTGAACTATCTTTCAGGTGGTAACACTTGCCCTCAAAATGATAAAAGGCTGAATCATGTGCCTTTCCCCTAAAATCACATCCCAAACTCCCAGGTCACCTGTGAGGGGAAAACAATAGCAGATGTTTATATTACAAACTGAGGGGATAAAGACAATACACAAATTTGTTGTCACATTTTTCACCAGCTTCCAAATGTTGGTTGCTCAACAAAAGGTGTGTGAAGAAAAACATTTGGGGGCCGGAGAGATGGCTCAGAGATTAAGAGCATTGGTTGTTCTTCCAAAGGTCCTGAGTTCAATTCCCAGCATCTACATGGTGGCTCATAACCATCTGTAATAAGATCTGGTGCCCTCTTCGGGTGTGCGGGCACACATACAGGCAGAATACAGTACAAATAATAAATTAAAATAAATCTTAAAAAAAGAAAAAGAAAAGCATTACACACCCATATACAGTAACTGACATTGAACTTGCTTACTCCCTATGTGGTTTTCCTTAGAAGCTGGCTTCTAGTATGGTAGGTAGCAATATGACTGAGTTATAAAAAGATGGGTCAATGAATCCCAGATTCCTCTGTATTGAGCAGGTTGCAAAAACACTTAAGCACACTTGGGAAGAACTTCAGAGACTCCGCTATGGATAGCCTATAGGCTCTTCTCCTTTTCTCTCTTGAGCAGTTTGGACTGACCATGCTGGCCTGTACTGTAGCACTTAACTTCTGATTCTGAAGTAGCCTTGGGGATGGAAAGTGTGGCCTAAAAGTCATTGACTGAGAAAGAAACAGATTGTGCTAGTGATGACTGTATACCTAGCATACAAACCCTTCCCCACTTGCCTCATGACTCCCTTTACTCGAGACAAAAAGGAGATTCTATTTTAAGCTTACTGGTAGCAGGTTCCAATTACTAGCAGATGGTCCTAATTACACATTACACAAACAATTTTTTTTCTTCTTTTGAAAACTTTTCTCCTCCTGCAATGTATGTTCTTCAACATTTCTATATCCACTGCATCACAGTCCACAAATCAGGTGACTGATTGCAAATGCCCGGCAGTTCCTCTTGGCCTCCATGTTAAGAGTCCTCATCAAAAGTTCCATCAAAGCTGTGGACTCAGCACCAGCCTCTAGCACCTTCACTGACCACACTCTCAGTGGAAGACTCCTTTAAAATATAATTACATCATTTCCGCCTTCCCTTTCCCCCACAAGCCCCTCCAATATATCTCCCCACCTTGTTCCCTCCCGTATTCAATATCTCTTTTGTTTTTGTGTGTGTTTTTCACACACACACACACACAACCCTTACTCGGTCCACTTATTATTACTTGTTTGTATGTTGTCAAGGCTGACCATTCTTTCCATTTCATCACTCCTTAGTTTGTCTGTAGTAACTACAGACTTCATGGGATTTTTGAAAGGATTAAGTAAGCTAACTTTTTTTGACATATTTTAGCAAAATGCATGAAACACAGAAAGGACTGAAACAACACTAATTCCTATCTTAATGAAGTCTGCAATGTGTCTGTCATAACTGTCACAGTGTAAAGCACCTGTCACAGAGCAGACACACGGCAAACATTTGCTGAATGAACTAAGTTTCACCAATCCTACTTAAAATCTAGAACATCACTAGGGAAATATATGTGACTGAGCCTATGAATCAGGTAAAAAGTAAATGTGCTTCTGCATAACTTCTCAAGAGTCACACTATTAGCTCAGAGAGACAGTCACATTCCCTGAACTCATTTTGTCTTACCCAGGGGTAAGACACACAACATAATCCCAGAATGCTTGCCATATGAGGCCATGTGATGGATTGTAACACCATCTTATATTGGACTGGCTAGGCAAAAGAACACTAAAGGGACTCACAGAATATAAGACATTTAGGTCACCAGAGAAGTAGGAAAAAATGAACACTGGAAAATAAGACCCCTCTCTCTCTCAAAATAGAAATGTTACGTGTGATACTTCATTCTAAAAGCAATGATAAGACTCTTCTAACAAATTTTGAGCACTTGGGAAAATAACGTTCCCAGGAAGAAGTTTTAATTGGTAATAAATAAAAAATACATGAGCACTATAAAAAATTTTAAAGCAATGCCAAAAGAATTTTTAATTGCCAATCGCAACAAAGCGAGATGTTTTTATTTTAAATGCATAACCAGAGATCTGCACATACATGCATATGACTGCAGGTGCAATAGAATGTTAAACTACCAATGAAGTGTGGCTGGGCGGATTGCCAAGCAGTGTGCAGACTATGCAAACTTTGGAAGCAGTAAGTCTATTGAAAGGAGGAAAAAGCTACAGAATAAGTGACCTATCAGAAGCATGCAGCAGCACGAACTTACATTACATATGTAACACATATACGTCAGCTTCATTTTTTTTAAATACTATGGAAACAACTTCAAGACACATGCATAATAGTTAAAACATTGATTTGTGAATAACATAAACAGTGTGAAACTGAAAATACGAAAATTAACAAATAGACATAATGACACAGGATAAACAGTAATAGATGTGTAAAGAGGTGAGGTGATGGATATTCCCCAGCACAGGAAGACGGAGCTAGTGATGGCTAAGTCAGCATCCATCAGAGCCCTTCAGGAGTTACTGCCGAGGCGCCGCCAAAAATTATACGCAGTGCTCTGCAGACAACAGTGTCAGTTTCTGTGACAGTAACCTCAGTTATCTTTCTAAATTTATTGCTCCTCATCTTATGTCTGGGGTGTTTAACCTGAATGTCTCCATGTATACCAGATGCACTCTGGATACCTGTGGATGCTAGAAGAAGGTGTTGGATACCCTGGAGCTTGAATTAATTACACGTGGTTGGGAAACTGAGCCCAGGTCCTCTGCAAGATCAGTAAGTGCTCTTAAACCCCTGCCTTTAGTTTTGTGCATATAACAATGCTCTTACCTCTTAAGAAAATGGTTGCTTTGTTGATTGTTTTCCTTCTTCCAAATTGTCCTCTAGTCACATAAAGGTCTATTGGAGAGTTATGTAACCCCATCACTGGAACCTAGCGGTTAGCTTAGATTCAACTTTCAAAACAAGTCTGTTGTTCTTAATTCCTCTTTCTTCCTCCACACGGTTGGGGGACTGAAGTTAAGGTGAGGAACCTAGGCTCCAGCTTTGCCTCAATCAGTTCCTAGCACAACACAAAAACCGCTGAGCACGGCCCTGCTTCTCTAGGTGTGTGTTCCCCCATCTACAGAAGAAGACTGTCGGCTTAGTTGTCCTCCAAGTCCTTCAACGGTCCACTGCATGATTCCATTTGACTGTAATTGTCAATTTGTGTATTTAGTGAATTAGCCTGGAAGCTATTTCCTTTCAGATGTTGGGAGTGATTGTGTTAGGTACACGGTCGATGCCCATGCCCTCCAAAGATGTTGGATTTTCTTTGGCATGCAGTACAGAATCAAGCACATTTCACTGGGGGCGTGGTTCCCATAAGAAATACAGCTCTCCATTAAAATTACAAAGCACTAATATTATCACAAATCACACCACTAAAAACAAAGAAAAAAAGGAATGAACGTAGGCACAGTGGGACATAAACTATTTAATCTAATCATAATATTCTCCAAATCTAATTAGAGAGCTCACTATTCATTCATTCATTCATCAATTATTTATTGAATGTGTACCACGTTAGGTGCTGTGCTAAATATTCTCATGGAATAAAAAAAGGCTTCTAGGACATAGACACCACTCCAACTTGCCACAGTCTATCAAAATCTCATACAGTTCTTCTGACACCAGCTTCTCATTATCCCCATGCAGCTTTTAAGTGGGAAGATATTTATTTACTTGCTCAGCCTTCTTACCTTATAAAACTGTCCAAGTATTCCAAACTACTCTTATGCATGGCTCTATTACTCCATTAAAAATCACTAATGACTTTACCTCACAGAAACATTATTTTAATAAATATGTTGGTGTGTTCAGTAAGTGCTGGGCAATGGATTGGCCTGTGATTAGGCCTTTGAGGTATACTGTGGACAAAGGAGTGGGGTGCCGGGGAGTTCCCCGTCTCAAGAAGTTCATAATTGAACAAGTGATTATTAAACATGAATAAGATCAATAGGAGGACCCATCCCCATGTTCTTGGTCATCTCTATAGCTATTGCTATGGTTTGCTTATATGACTTTCTTATTTGTATATGATTTGCTTATGTGTTTCAGTAGGACATAAATAATTACTTTCTAAATGAAATTTTTTTCATGTCTCCTAACAAACAAACTACAACTTCATGAAACTTTGTTAAGGCCCATAAAGAACAAATCAAAACTGACTATAAAACACTGTGGCTGTTTCTATGGATGTTTACCTTAAAGAAGTGATTGTCTGAGCCGCCCATACTCCCTCTTCCTTTCCAGTGGTGCTGTGACTTAGTTCCAGTATCCACCTCCAGTGCAGCCCACTGTGCTGGGTTGGGGGAATGGGAAGGCCTGTCCCGCTGTGGAGAGCTGCGGTTCAAGTGTCCTCCACATGATCACCATGGCCACCTCATTAGCCCCTGTGTAAATGGCTCAGAGTGAGAACATGGCCTAAATTCCTCGGGAACGGATTTTCAGTTTATGGCGGAAGAACAAGCTTTCTTCAAGACAGTTAAGGAACACTGTTGCCACCGTTTTCTTGTGATGAGGAGCATCCAGCTTGAGGAAAATACTGAGACACAGAAGAAAGGGAAGCTGGGGAGATGAGCTCAAGATTGATGGGCCTCTGGACATCAGTTCTGCATGCTAACTGCATGTTTGCTAGTGGTAATCTTTCTCTTTCTGTGTGTGTTTCTCTCTGTGTCTCTGTCTGTCTCTCAACTTTTGTTCTATACTTTCCAAAAAAATAATATTAAGTACTTTGTTTTAAAGTTATATCTTTGAATTGGAAGAGTAATGTTGAATTAAAATCAATGTGGATCAGTCTACTTTAGGTAACTCATTCATAGAGGGAGACAAAAGTTAGTAACAAATGATGCAAGAATGAAGTGCCTTTAGAAGACATATGGGTCACAGACACATGGCTGGGGGTGGGGATTGCTATGGGATTGTCTAGTTAGTTCTTTTAAAACTTTTCCATGGAAATTCATGTGGAAAGTGCTTTCATGAGTGTGGAAATACTGCCTGAAGCAGCTTGTCAAAAGCATGAAATATCTTGGCATTTGACTTCTTAATCTTAAAAATGCAAAGGAATTTTACATTCTAGGGAAAAATATTTATATATAAAATTTCCAAAGTATTCTTGTAAGTTCAGAGTCTATTTATCCTGTGGCTCTGGGCTGACCTCTCTGGAACAGCACTGTGCATCCCCAGGGATAGATGGTATGTTTACCCAAGTGTAAGTATACAGCATAAACCATTAGCCTCATGTCGCGGATCAGAGAACTGGGGCCTACGAGGGTAAATAACTCAGCCAGTGTTCTGAAGATAGTACTAAGAGCACTGAGAATGGACTGCATTCATTCTAATCCCAAAGATTAGTACTCTGTAAATGCTTCTTCTCTTTCCTGTATAGAAATCAGAACAGCCAAGAGAGGAAATTCAGCTATAACTGTAATTGAACCATTTCTTGAAAAATTCCAGTTGTAGCACCATGGTATTTCAAATTCTTCTTTATTCTAAAATTTTCTTTTTTTCCTAATCATCAGATCCACAAAGGAATAGACTTTCTGTTTTGTTCATTGCTCCTACCAAACTTGGGAATTCAAACATGGAAGGTACTTATATTTTTAAAGCAATAAATATATACCTTACACTTGTCTCTTTACCCATACTCCTGACTTTTCCTCCACATTTTCCAGCTCAAATATTACCCATTTACAACTGCTTGTTTCTTAAAGATAACTTATAGGTTCAAGGATTAACTCTGTTTCCCAGCATGTAGCACCCCGGGAGGTAGTAGAATTTATAAGATGAGCCTAGAGCTGAGAGCTAGCTAGGTTTGGTGTTTCCTTTACAAGAACAATCACCTGAGTTTGATGGGGAAAGTGGAGTCAGATGGATCCCTGGGGCTGGCTAGCCAGTCATCCTAGACTGGTTGGCAAGTTCTGGGGTAGTGAGAGACCCTGTCTCAAAGAAATAAACAGGAAGAAGCAAAGGAATAGCACCCAAGGTTGTCCTTTGTCTACACACACTCACACACACACTGAGAGCGAGATAGATGATAGACAGACAGATAAATATAGATGATAGAGCAGTAGAGAGAGGAATATATGATAGGTATATTAATATGATAGGTTAGTAGGTGATAGATTAAAAATAGAAGATAGGTAAATGATAGTTAGAAAAATAGGTAGGTAGGTAGATAGATAGGCAGGTCAGCAGGCAAATGAGAGAGAGCATGCAAGCAGACAGAAACATGTGCAAGGGCATGAAAAAAAAAGTGCAACTTGATAGAAAGAAAGATCTTTGGAAACACAAGTGCTGGGACACTGTCCCATTCTCTCTCACTTCCTGGACACTATTTAGTGATTGACCTCTAGTCCCACATATTTTATACCTCTGGGGCCCAAAGCAACAGAGTCAAGCTACTAGTGACAGAAATCTTTGAAACTTTTAGGCAAGCCAAATCTTTCCTCCTCCTAAGCTGGTTGTTCAAGATAGCCACTGTGCCCGAAAACTGGACCAGCGTTCTCAGCTTGCAACTGAAAAGCACATGAGGACTTTCCAGATCTGTGAACACGGCTTGTCCATGCTCTGACCCTGGCAGATCGTAATCCATACTTAACAGCTGCGGTCTCTGCTCTTGCGTTCCTCATTTCAGTATCTCTTTTCTCTGTGTCCTAGAAGACACTTCAAAGAAAATCCCACTCCTAACTTTTCTATTATGTCACACCTGTCCCTTAAAGACTTCAGTGCAAATTTGCTCTTGTCATTTCACCATTCCGTAAGTTCTTGTTTGCCATCTTCGGCTCTTGCTCCGAGTAAGAATTCAGGTTCTTGTTCTAACTTAACACATTCTCAGCTTTAGCCCTTTCCTCATTCTTTGGAAGGTGGCTTCCCTTTATGCTCATTTAGAATGCATAAAGGTTATTTGAAACCACATTCTACAAGGAAAGGCATTGTGAAATACCCTCCCCTTCCCTCACTGACCTTTAAGGTTCATGCTTCCTTCCCTGAACTTTGTGTGAACCCTGGATTTAGGGGGTTTTCTCCATTCAATCCCGAAAGGCATAGAAGACCTATCCAATCTCATGTGTTAACCTAAAAGAGGATTCAGAAAGCTATTAAAATGACTTTGCTAGAAAAGTGGGTTGAATTCTAAACTTAAAACAAGGAAAACTTGATAAAGCAGATTTGGCTTAACCCCTAGAATCTGGTCTAATGTAAGGCAATGTGATCTTCTACTGATTTTATCAAATGCTTAGAGTCATTCTCATGCTTTTGAACCTTGACACAGATGAAAAGTGTTTCCTAAAATCAATGCCTCTAGACCCTGAAGCATGTACACATTACAGTATTTCCTGTGATGGGACACTCCTCCTCAGCTCCCTCACTGCGCTCTGCACCGTTGCTGTCTAGATTTGTTGACTTCATAGGGACACTGAAAGTCAAAGGAACAGAAGCAAAACATCTGCATGGGAAGCAAAGTAAAAGGGAAAAGTGAAAGACCATGAATTGAACATTAAAAATTGGCAACCATGGAACTAAGAGGGAGAGAACAGAAGAACATGGGAGCTATGAGGATACTGTCTCATAGGTGACCTGAGACAGAGGGGAGGTTTAAATCAACAAAGGGGTCAAGGGGTCGGTGCCACTCAAAGTCAATGATTTTTCCAGAAAAAAAGAAATGAAATCTTTTTTTTTTCTAAGCATCTAGGACAGATGACAAACTGAAAACTTTACTATTCAATGAACACATTCCTTTACTGAAAAGAGATCAGCAAGACCATCCAGCAACCGTTTTAACTAATTCTTTAAAGGGAATGAAACCAAGCACAGCTCTGAGAGAGGCAAAGGGGTCTCTCAGGGGACGTTAACACTAAACTTATCCTGCCAGTCACTGACTAGAGCAGTGGGATAAAGATTTTACGAATATTTCATAGAAAACAACATCAGTGTATCTGCCTGTGAGGCATTCTGGTTTGAACCTGAAGGAATGAAATCTTCTTTGTTGGTTAGCCACTTCCATTTTTACTAGCAATCGTTCCTAAATGTAACATCTTTTAGCATATGGCTCAGTTTTTCTCCTAGATACTGAGTTTAATAGCCGATAAGATTCTAAAGCATGCTAACTTGTGATAAAGTGATTCAACCCTTCCTTGGGATGCAGTCTGCAGCAGAAAATGAGGCTGACACCACTTTCCCATGTCTGAGTCAATCCAGACACATGGCTTAAATACGTTGATCTTCCCAGAGGAGCTGCACGGGAGTTCATCAACACATCAATTCTCCAGAGAAATCAAAATAAACGATGAGGTCACCTCTTCATAATTAAACTAAAAATAAATTCCATCTCATATGGAGACTGCTGTGGACACTTTTTTGCAAACATAACTTTGGTCTCGGGGAAGTAAAGTGGGCCAAGAACTCTGTTGATTTTGAAATGTCTTCCCTACTCAATGTATCTTATCTGACATTGATTTTCATTCTCTAAACATTTAACAAGAATGTCCACCTTAGTTATTTCACACAGCAAAAATTAATTGAGGAAGAACCCCATACTGTCATTGTTCTTGAATCTGGGGAAATAATAATGAAATGCAAAGAAGAAAGTGACATCTCTGTGAGGCCCCTGCTTTTTGATGATTGACATATTTCTGTACACTCATACCCATGTATGTACCACAGGCATGTGCAGGGCAATGCTGCTTATTTATTTCAAAGTGGTGTCCATGTTCTTTTTAAACTGAAGTTATTCTAATAGTGTCTGGCACCCACAGTCACAAACTTCTGACTTGCATGATGTTACATTATAATGCAGAACTGAATCACATAATACTCCGTGGGACATCGATGACTTCACCTATAATAGGTTGTTCATTGAATGACACATTATTACCTTGTATGTAGATTTCTCTTCGGTTCCTATTCCCACCATCTCCTGGAGTGCTACTCTTCATTCTCCACAGCTGAACACAAGAACGAGTCCCTCTCAGAATTCATGTTCTCATGTACCTTGTTTTGAATGTTGCCTTTTACTTACCCTTGACCTGTTGTAAGAGACCTCTGAGGTCTGCTAATCTTGTACAGAGACTGCTTCCATACATTGAATATAAGGCTCACTCCTTAACGTTTTTAGGTCACGTTTTACAGATCACAATTGCACAGAATAGCTTTTGCCACTCGGACAGGGCATGCTGCAGAGCCCCAGCCCCCCCACCAGCCTCTGTTCCTCCTTCACACATCACCTAGAACTGTCTTTGTCCATATTCTTTCCCACACATGTCTCTTCATCCCTAACACTTACTTTAGATGTCACCACCTCAAAACTTTCCCTGACCCTTGTGTCTGTACACTAAGGAGTCATTTACCTTTCCCTTCTCCTGTTTTTGCAATGTGTGACAAAGAACCACATCAATTAAGCTTACGAGATTGTATTCTAATCCTTTGTTTCTAGATCAGAAAGGAGCCATGAAGCCTGGGCCATGTACGTTAGGATGGTTTTACACAGTTCCTTTAATGTAGCAAACACTCAAAAATATTTGGGGAACAAACAGTTAAAAGAATTTAAAAGCATACTTCAATACATTATAACAATAAAAATGACAAGTGAAAGAAACTTAAGAAATTACCAAGCTCTTTTATCCATAAAAATATTGCTCAGCTCTCTGATACTTAATTTATCAATAATTTTCAAGCTATTTATTTAGCTCCTTGTCTTAACAAGATATCAAACACAAGAGGGTGATTCTTTAAACTTGAAAAATCCTTCAGGGATCATGGAAGAAGATGGAGGAAGCACAGTAAGCAACTGAACAAATATGTGTTGTGAGATTTACCCTTTACCCAGGAGACACCAGAAAGAACTTCATTAGCAAAGATCTTCCTTCATCTATGAGGTAATGAAAGGGGAATTGCCAAAGCCCTCAAGCAAGGGAGTGGGTGACATCAACTCTGTCCTGAACAGTTTAAATCTATCTACAATGCCATGCCCTACAAAAAAAAAAAAAAAAAAGATGAGTTAAATATGTGTTTCATTTATCACTCATTTATATCCTGAACAGCTTCTCCTCTAACAAAGACATGAACTTAAACTCTGAATGTGGGAATTCTCTAAATAGTCTGGAGGGTTTGCCTCAGTTAGCTCCTAGTTTCCTATTCTGAACCAGCTGTCTTATAATAAAAATCATAAGGCAGACAGTTTTCAAATTTCTATGTTGTGTAAAGAAAGAACATGTCTCATCTGTGTCCCAGGTCCCAAGGACAGAACTACTACATCATTGGAGTTTCCCAGGGGATAAAGCATCTTTGTTATTCCTGTTACATTCCCAGACCACACGTAAGTTTCTGCTTATGGAAGAATTCTCAGTGGGTAATACTTTGTTTTAATATCTAACAGAGCTAGAAAGACCAAGTGTGTGATTAGAGGGGGCTTTTGATCCTAGTGATATCCACGGATTCCTGAGGATGGAAGAGGGATAAAGACTGAGGTCAAAGGCATAGCTGATGATTCCAACACATCGAAGTGATAGAAACTCGAGTTCTTCTAAACTTTGAATGCCATGAAGTCCTTGCCAGGAAAGTGAGTTCACTGATGTGCGCAGAATGTATACATGTCATGATTCCAAGAGAACACTTGGAAGTCCTAGGATCTACTCAAGCTCTCATAGACTTGGCCCTCCACATCTCTTCATCCTATTGGCTCTGGTTTGCAGCCTTGTACCAAGAATGTGATAGGCATAGTGCCTTCCTGAGATCTGTGGGACATTCTGTTGACTATCACACCTGAGAAGTGTGAGAACTTTTAAATGTGTAATCAGCTGGAAATACAAGTGGCCTGAGGACCCTCACATCTGCAAGTGGCATCTGATATGAGGCAGATATTGTTTAGAACTCTTCACTTAGCCTCTGGGATCTGTGACAACGCTGATGGGAGATGGTTGTTTTTGGTAGAACCGTAGTACAGTATTACATTGCTCTGCCATATTAACTGCATGTTTGTTCAACACAAATAAAGCATGGGAGGTCTAGAACCATGGAATGTTGATTTAGCATTATCCTAGTTCCTTTCTGATTGCTTATGATAAAATACCCTGACAAAGCAACTTAAGGGAGAAAGTGTTAATTGTGGCTGACATTTCCAGAGAGATACAACCCATCATGATGGAGCAGACAAGGTATCAGGCATAGGACAAGAAACAGAAGGCTATCAGGTCATGTTGTATCTGTACTCAGGAAGTAAAGAGCATGCAGGAATTGTGGCTGTAATCTAGATATAGTCTCAAGGCTGGTTCCTAGAGGACCACTTTTTTTTAATCGATGCCCCACCCTCTAAAGGGTCCATAACATCCTCAAATTGCATCATCACCTGGGGACCAAATATTCAAACATGTGAGTCTATGAAGGACACTTCACGTTCAAATAACAACTGGGGCCAAATATGTTGTATTTAAACAATCAGTATGACTGAGTGTCCATTTTCTCATAGCCATCTCCTTTGATTTCCTCAGCAGAATGCTAACTTCCTGAAGGCATAAAGTGATGGCTCTGGGCCAATGCCGTACCTTCAGCATTTAAAGAAGCTTGTGATAAATAAATAATAGACATTTACTAAACTAGGTATATGGATCGATTATTCATTTTCCTGAAATGTGGTAGGCTCAGCAGCTTAGTTAAGAAATCTACATGCCGTTTCATGTAATAACAGTGAAATTGATTTCCTCAAATTCCAAAAGAGAAGCAGGAGAAAAATTAAAGAGACAGGTAACAGAAGGTCAGGGATTATAGCCAGATAACGGACCTATGGGGTACTGAGGACAGTAAAAATGAAAGAATGAAGACACTGGTAACAAGTGAAATGAGAATGTGAAGAGACACAACAGAAAGTGAGACCACCTATGTTAGAATTTTCAGTGACAGGAGGTGGGGAAGACTAATGGCAAATTCAGAAAAAGGAAAAGTCACCTTGTCAGTCACAGCAAAGAGAAGAAAAACATGAGTCTTACAAAAGCAAATGTTGAGAAATTGCATAGAAACAAAGGTTTGAAACAGCTGACCCTGACCTATACAGAAACCACCAGACCAAAAGGAAAATTAAGCGCCTGAAATTTGACCAGTTTGAGACCAGATGAATTATGAATGTCTAAGAACCATCCTGGATATCAAAGACATATGACAATTAGAATTTTCACAGCTTGTTAATAGTTTTACATTAATTACATGTTGAAACAATCATTTAATTGAGAATATGTTAGGCTAAACAAATCATATAATTAAATGCTATTTCATGTGTTTCTATTCACTTGTGGTCAGGAGAATATTTAAATGACACATAACATAGGTAATGTGTTATGCTATCCTAACATTTCAGTTAGTTGCCTTCACCTAGAAGCATTGTGAATGTATAAAGAGTTCTGCCAATTTAATATCAGTCCTCAGGAGATGGAGAATGAAGAAAGGCATACTCCCTTTTGAGAAGTCTGCCAAGGACAAAATATCTAAGAAAAAAAATGTTTTGCTATGAGGAAAGAGGGAAAAAAATCATTGTTGGAGAAAGATGTGAAAGACAGGTTGATAGATATATGACAGGAAAAGTGACTACTTTGCAGTTCATCTATTTCATGCTAGTGTAAAAGCTAAGAGCTATTCAGTTAGTTAAAACATTTTTGTAGGATGTGAGTGAATGAATGAACCATACAATTATAATATAATTAATCAATAAACATCTATCAGAGACTTCATGTTTTCTGGGCTCTAGGGATCTATAAATGAATAATTTGTTGCCTTCCTTGCTAACACCTAAAAGAGGTAAGTCTCTCAAAGTAGACACATTCTAATACCTATCTTAGAAGATACTGTAAGCATAAGGTTTTGAGATCAAGGCTGAGAGTGAGGCACACACTCTTTACATCCTGTAGGCTACCATTCCAGCTGGGACATGTGCTAAGAAAACAGTCCACACTGAACAATTTTATATGGTTCTAGCTACAAAAAGAACCATTCTCTCATTTAAAGCCCTTTATCTTACCAAATATGTTATGTTGGTTAGTTTTTAGTTTTATGTCAACTTGACACAAGCTAGAGTCATCTGGGAAAAGAGACTCTCAGTGTCGCCTTAAGACTTCACTTGCCTGTAGGCAAATGTGTGGTTCTCTCTCTTTTTCTCTCTCTCTGTCTCTCTCTCCCCAACTACAACTATGAAACATTCAAAAGTTTAAAAAAATATCAGCTTATGGGGATGCAGGACAGTACTACAGGACCGAATGAATGTATACAATGTTCTAGGATTGATTCCTAGAACCATAAGAAAAAGAAGATACAGTGTATAGTCTCTTATTATTTTAAGTGTATTATATAAAACAAGTTTAAGATTCCAGATGAGTACAAGGGGGACTAAATGTCGTTCTTTTTCTTGATCTTTTAAAATAAAGTTTTGACAGGTTGGGTTTTTCTTTTTGCTAAAAAGAGACTCAATTTCTTTATTTTCGTAAATGGTAGTTTGATTTTTATTTATTTTAGACTTTGTCTTATTTTTCATTTTATACATATATACACAGATGTGTATATGTGTATATATATATGTGTGTATATGTGTGTGTATATATATATAGATGTGTATATATATGTGTGTATATGTATATATAATAGATTTCATCTTATTTTTCATAACATACATGTGTATATATGTATGTAAATACATATGTATATATGTATATGTGTATATATATGTGTATATGTATATATGTTTAATTTATTTTTAAAATTTATTTATTTATTACGTATACAGTATTCTGCCTGCTTACCAGAAGAGGGAACCAGATCTCATTACAGATGGTTGTGAGCCACCATGTAGTTGCTGGGAATTAAACTCAGGACCTCAGAAAGAGCAACCTGTGCTCTTAACCTCTGAGTCATCTCTCCAGCCCCTTAATTTATTTTAAAATAAACTTAGCATATGATTTTTAGGTTCTTTCTACTTTTTAAGGCACCAACCAAATATGAAGATAATGATGGCAATTTGCATCTTTGTAAGTGTGCTCACACACATGAAGGTTTTAGGCAAAAATCAGTAATCTTGGCTTCTTCCTGGTAGAACAGGCCCCAAACAAAAAGGAGCATGAGACATTAGATTTAGGAGCACCTAGATCCAAATCTCGCTGTCATTGCTAACTAAATTTGACATTATGAATCAGGTTCTTAGACCTTCTATTTAATCACCAAGAAAATGGAGACAGAAAGCTGCACATGTAGTGCCCAGGGGTGTCAAAACTAACGGAGGATTCCAGGACTAAGTAAATATTGCTCACTGAGTACTGCACTCCGGCCCCTCCCCTTCCCCCTAAATCCCACTGCTGCTCCGTGTAGCTTTGACTGCCTGCGTCCTTCATCCTCCAATGGTGACTAAATTACATCAGCCAGACTAATAGACACTACCTCTATGATATCATTCTCCTATTGAATCAGTTCTACAGAGTTAAGAAGCAAATTATAGAAAGGTTTGATGAGGGTCTTGTGATTATCAGCATGAGAAAAGGTACATAAATGTCACCCACTAAATCCCAACAAGCTCAATGTCACTAGACAAGTGTGTTCTAAGACCTTTACACAGTAACTTGTCTTTATCAGAAAAAGAAAAGTGATCAACCCTTCTGTGGAAAGAAGTGAAATGTAAATTAAAATTTTTATTTTGATTTTTCAGCTTTGCTATTGGTCTATTTTGATGGAATGACTAGAAATGTCCACCAAAAGTTCCTAAATTAAGCAATGTGTGTTTGGTTAAAATAAACCACAGAGTGGAGTATGCTGTTCAAAGACTAGATCATTTAATGAATGTGTACTTACGGGAATAAAAGTACATCAGCATAGGTCAACAACACCACATTAATTTACTGGATTTTACAGAATCCATTCAAGGCAAGTTGGTATTTTTGTATGAATTTATGGCTAAAGAGGTTCTTAGGAGATTGGCTTGCCTAGGCTCTTGTTCTCCTGAGATCATGCTGGCCATGGAACTCCCAACCAATTGGCTTATGCACAGTGCAAGACTACCTCTACTCACAAGAATGCCTGTCATCAAAAATCTGAAGATGGCAAGGGCTAGTGAGGGTATGAAGAAAGGAAAACCCTGCATATTGGTGGTGGGAATATAAATATTGCCACTACAAAAAGTAGGATAAAGGCACCTACAAAATTATAATATAACTAGTATATGATCTAACAATGTTCCTATTATATATACAGCCAAAGGAAATCAATGTATTTTAATAGATATCGGCATGCATTTCCATATTCATTGTAGCACAGTTCACAATAGCCATGAAATGGAAACAAGCTGGAGAATTCTGGGATGATTCAAGTAATGAATAAATAAAGAGAATGTAGCACACACACACACACACACACACACACACACATACACACAGGGGAGGGGGTGCTGAAATCCTGTCATTGGTTACATGGTTAAAACCTGAAATCATTATGTTAAGTGAAATAAATGAAGAATAGAAAGACAAGTAGTGCATGATACCACTTATTTGCAATGAGAAAAGGCTGATATCATAGAAGTTATGAGTGGCATAGTGGTGAGGCTGGGGAGAGTAGGAGGTTGACAGGAGTAAGGAAAAGCTGATCCATGATAGGAGGTGACAGTTATACAGGATTTTCTGATGTACTGCTATGTACAGGGTAACAATAGGACACTATAACATATTGTGTATTTCAAGTCTAGGAGGTCAGACTTTGAAAGTTCTTACCATAAAGAACCAGAAGAACTTACTATGCTTAAGCCACACAATACATAACAGCTGTGAGAATCACATGCTGCTCTGTAACTTTGTACATTTCTTATGTTCTGTATGTTGCTTAAAAACTAATTTAAAATATTAAAAAAAAAAAACAAAAAAACGTGAGCCCCTGTTGGTGATGTAGCTCAGGGAGTTACTCTGTGTGAGTCTAGAGGCCACACTGGAGTCCTATCAATCACATTGCGACATGTGGTTATTTAGTCTCTGCTTAATGGTCCAATGACTCACCCCTTTTATAAGGTCATTGTTGCCATTTCTAAAATGTCTTCTTTACAGTGAATCTAAATCTTTCCTCCAGTTATTTTTATGTAGTTCAGTCTAGAACCACAAAAGCATGAATCCAACCCCCTTCTACAAAAAGCCGGTCCCTTAAAACCTTTCAACTTCAAAACTAACCATTCCCCCTGCCCCAACTCTGTTTTGCCATGAAGTACTATTTGGGATGTCAACAAGGGAACATGTCTCATTACCTATTCCTACCTTCTGATTTTCATTTCATAGTGTTCCTGTGATACCCAAAACAAAGTCATAAGTTCACAGATAATTCAAAAGGCATGCCTTGAAATGGCAGCCAGTCACAAAAACATGGGCTTTGAGTTATTCATCACTCTAAGCTATCCAACACTATTAGTAGAGGATTACTTACAATCCATGGACATAAGGGTAATAGAGTTATCGGATCTGTTCACCATTTATATTCATCTAATCACGCATCACAATTTTACTGACCAACAACTTACTGAGCCTTGTGGAGGACCCATGCCAGTCACTGCCCTTAGAGGAATAAGTGAGAAAGCTTGATCTTTCCTGTGATGCTGCTTCAATTTAGAACAAAGGCAAAGGAAAGAAATGCAGGAAGTGGATCTGTTTAAAACTCGTTAGATCAAAGTAACATCACCGTAAATGCATGTGCAGATCTGTTGGGGTATACTGTATGAACTGTGTCTGTATGTTTGATCATTGACTGCTAGACTGGCAGAGAGCTAAGTGCTAGCCTACTACTTGGATCTTGGTATTCTCATTTCTATGGCCCATTACCCATCTCATATTTTGTAAACATTTGTCCTTCCTCACCTGTGTATTGGATATAAAAAAGATCTTCAGCTGGGCAGAAAGTGGAGGACAGCATTTCCAGGACAGAGAAGGGTCTTGGGAGAGGAAAGCAAAGGTGGCAGATTTGCCAGAGGGACACAGAGATGAACAGAAGAATGTGAACAAGTGCAGAGAGGTAGAGCTGGCCGTGTGGAAGGACACGGTACCAGGTTTAGTGGAGTTAAACTACAAAGTTGGCTGGGAATCTGCCTAGCCAAAACGCCTTAGCTTTAAAATATTAAAAAGCCTGTGTCATTACTCATACCGCTGTTCCAAAGGTCCCACTATACAGATCATTCTACTCAGGATGCAAAACACCAGAATTGTCTTTTTATTTTCAACCTTACCAAACATTTTCAAGCTTTTTAGGTAGCTTTGCTGGTTTTTATCAAATAATAAGAAAAATATCTGTGGTCCTACAAATTTAATGTAACTAAAAATCTACTGAAACACTGAGTGTTTGAGTTAATATCTTTGACTCAGTTTATCTTTGCTTTTTCCTCTGTACCCAGTGGAAGAAAACAGCGGAGTCCAACTTACTATTCCCTTAAATCAAAAAGTGACTTTCAAAAGTTAAGAAAGTGACCTAAGTTAAGAAAAGATTATAATCTCCTCTAATAATCAAATAATCAATAGCTGCAGCTTGCAGGTGTTGCAAGGTAGACAGAGTGGACTGTACCGAGATGGAGTCTTTGAGAAAGACCTCTAACTGGCAAAGGAGTGTGGCACCTTCCTTGGAATTGTTGACAGTAAGGACAGTGAGAGGCTGTAGGAACTCCAGTCATGGGCAATCATTCCAACTGGGTCAACTTATTTCCCTGGCAGGTTCATATCTGTCAGACACAGATGCTGTAAGCCCCCAAGTCCTCTCTGCTCTCTTATTCCTCAAGTCAGGGAATTGTGATGACTTGCCTTTTCTCCATTTTACAACATGACTAATAGCCTAACCCTGAGGCAACTATAAAAATCTATCTTCGGTGTAATTTCCTGTTAGGTAAATGTGACAGGCAGCTTGAACTTCAAGTGGATGAACGAGAGCCCTGATGGGTTTGAGTCGGAGCGCTTCTAGTTTTTGACAGGCATGTTGATGAACAGAGTACCTGTACAGCCACTCCCAGACATGGACTGCCCACATCAGGAAGGCAGGAAGAGAACTCTGCTGCTTAAGAGCAAGTCTCACAATAGTACTGGGCCCAGAGATCTCATGGGACCTTCATCTGAGACCCTTATACCCTTCTGTCAAGTGAAGTTGAAAAGTCAACTTATATGGACCTTTAATATTATAATGTAGTTGGTGTTCATGAGACAACCTCACTGTAAGTGCATTCATATCACTGTGATCATTAAAATGGAGTGCAAGTGTCAATGTCAACCACTTACACACCACCAAGCCAAGCCAGACTAAGACCTCCATTCTGCACTATGTGGAATATCCGATCTCTAACTCTGTGGTTTACCAATCTTCGGCACTGCTGAACTATATTCAGCTCCCAGCAGCTGTCCTGTGAAACCTCAGCATAAACTCCAAAGTAGAGCTTCTTCTCCAGCCCCCATAACTTCCTGCTATGCAAGTCTCAGCTGTCTTCTAGGCAGACTGTTTAGAGACGCTGCAGCCAACAGGTGAATCTTCCCTTAAGAGGTCTGTTTCTTTCCTTCTCCAGAAGTACTGGGCCACTCTTCCCTGGGGCTTCTCATTATTTGCTTGCTTCTCTCCCCACTCACTCCCCACCTCCTACATTATCCAAGTATGGTTAGAGGAATTACTTGGAGAACCAGACATGCTACCTGATAAAATAGTTTCCAGCCAAGCTTTGTATAACTCAGCCCCAACAGAGAGCCTGAGACTTTCGGGAAGAACATGGACAGAGGCTGAGAAAACAGCTCAGTTTATGGTAAAGTGCTTTTTCTATGCCCAGAACAAATGGAAGAATGCCAGGTGTGGTGATACGTGTGTGGGATCCTAGCACTTGGGAGGTAGAAATGGGATGATCCTGGGGCTCAATGGAGAATCAGTGAGTTCCAGACCAATGAGAGACACTGTTTCAGCTTTTCTTATACTCAAGGTTATCCCAAGGAAACAGAAGTTAATTGAGCTTGCTTTCTCATCTTTACATGCACATACACACACACACACACACACGCACACACAAAAACACACACACAAAATCAATGGGAAATACTCATGAAGAATTTGTGGTTTTTAATACTATTTTTCTACTAAAACTACATTCTCTAAATTGATAGACATCTATTTAAAGAACAGCTAACTGAAATATATCACCATGACTTCCAAAACTGGATGCCCTGTGTCCCTTACTCCTTACACCATGTGTGTATTCCTCCCTATCTGCTTTGATGCAGTTGTCCTCGCATGTTGGCCGGCATCAGACACCTGGAGAGCAGCGATAGACACAGACCCTTGGACTGCACATCCAAGACTTGGATTACAGCAGGTTTGAAAATGTCTACTTGTCTACTTCAAGCATGGGTCCAGTTTGCTCACTATCCCCAGTCCTGTGTCCCTTTAAAAGCCAATGCTTCACGAGAAGCACACATCCCTTACACCTGAAGGGGGGGAGGGGGAAGTACATCTCAATGCTGTTGCTCGCACGGTGGCTGGAGCAAATATTCTTACCTGTCTCCCCGAGCCCATGCTCAGTGATGAATCATCCTGTTCCCACAGAACCCACTTCTCTCTCCTGTAAGCTCTTCTGAGTGAGGGCTGCTGTAGCCTGCATATCAATCATTCTTCGCAGACCCCTCTCACTGCAGTTGCTATAAGGACAGACACGTGGGACTATTCAGAAGATGACCCTCATTTCCAAGCCCCACGGTCTCCCCTTAATCACAGCGCTTGTTGCTGATTGCTCCTGAATTCTGGTGGGAGAGAATATGCAAAGAGGGAGAGGACTGAAGGAGATGAGAGCAGATGAGAAGGTACACACAGCCTCATGTTTAGCTTTTAGATGCAACAATAATTTTTATACTCTCCGGAACAAGTGACAGATGGGTGGCTCCTGGCATAAAAATGACGGATGTTCTGATTACGTGGCTACTTCCACCCCACTATGTCAAGGCACTACACATGAGAACTCTAACCAAAATCGTAGACCCTGTAGGCCATCTTCACATGGGCAAGAGCCTTCTTTAACGTTAAAAACCTCATCAATAATCATCTCTAAGGCACAAGTGACACTTCAAGCCAAGAACACTGAAATTGTAGAATTTTATTTGCTATCTACTTTTACTTTCATCTTCACTTAACAGTGGAGGACCTCACAGGTGACTGAAGATGTTTGCAGCTAAAAGCACATAGTTGACCCCCAGGGAGGTGGGGAAAAGAGCATAGGACCCATGACATCAATGCTGTGTTATTTCCAGATTTACCCACAAAATTAATCTAATTTAACTACTTGAATTAAAAAGCAATCACTTAAGTTTGGTTGAAAATGTTTTTGTTAAAAGGATCTTTGGCTCTTTACAAAAATAATGTAAAGGTGGAATTGTGGGTAGCTTATTCTCTAATTTAAATATTTTATTATAAAAAAGGAAGTTGTTAGAAAAATAAAATGTGCATTAATTTATGCACATCTGCTTTTTAGGGAAAGAGTCTTTAGAGTTTTATATAAAGGGGGAAATGAAATAACAAAGATAAACATTCTTCAGATGTGGAGAATGAATAAAGTCATTGTTTTATGTTTTTTTCCCTGGGGGGTTAAGTAGAGAAACCAAATGAGGTGTGTGTATAATTAGCACTGCTAGCTGCCCTATCTGATATGAATGCAAGCCTACAGCTATGATGGGCATTTCAGCCCCAAAGCTAATTGACATAAAAAGCTGAAAAGGGCAAAGTTAAAGACAATGGCAAAATGGGTGGTAGATTTCTTTTATACTTTTAAAATGTTTTCAAAAATAATGATTTGTCTTAATGACTTATCTGGGTGGTAAACTAGCTCTCTTATTCTAAATGGAAGACACAGAAATGTCTTCATGCTAATCACCCCAGTTCTTTGGTCATGGCATGCCCCTGACATGGTCTTTCAAACACCCTCATCAAGTCAGCTCTTGGGTACGGAGGGCCTCAGTGGTAACAGCACTTGATTCTCCAGTATCCATGGCCAAAGGTGCCTGTAACACCAGTCTTGGGGTTGGCAGAGACATGGGCGATCACTTGCCAGACCGCCTAGCCAAAGCAGCAAACTTCAGGTTCAGTGAGGTTCCTTATTTCAAAGGAGTAGGCCGGGAGTAGTGGAACATGACCTCCAATGCCCTCCGTCAGCCTCTTCCACATGGGCACACACATGTGTGCACACAGTCATAGTGATACTATTTGTTTGTAAAAGTGTTTCTACAAATCTAAGACTATACACTGACCACAGTTACACACCTGCTCCTTCTTTTGGGTTTGTCTTTCTCTATCCTAAACTGTAAGTCCTTATTGTACCTTGCTGCAGATAGAAAAGACAAAAGGCAGGCAAACAGGCAGGAAGGAAGGAAGGAAAGAGGAAGAAAGGAAGAAAACAAAGAAGGAAGGAAGGAAGAAAGGAAGGAAGGGCCATAATAGTCAACAGTTCTTAACAATGAGACTTTAAAATGCTTGTCAGAAAATCACTTAATATATTCTAACTTTTCAACCTTTAGGTTTATTTCATGCATATGGGTGTTTTGCCTGCATGTACATCTGTTCACTGTGTGTACTCACATCCAGAAGAGGATGAAAGATCACCCGGAACTGTAGTTACAGAGAGTTGTGAGCTGCTATGTGGATGCTGGGAACTGTTTCCAGGTTCTCTGGAAGAGCAAATGCTCTTAACAACTGAGCCCTCTCTCCAGCTTAACTTCATATATTCTAAATGAGAAAATGTTCTACACCTCTCTGAAATTTTTATCTTTGTATAAACAAAATAATTTTCTTCTTTAGAAATAATGTATTACTAACATTTGACATTTATGTCTAGTAAAAGCCACAGTTTTAAAATGAAATGAATAAAATGAATTAACTGGGTGATCATGGTAGTTCACACATTGGGAAGAAACAGCATCTGAATTGCAGTGAGTTTGATACCAGCCTGGGCTACATAGTAAGGTCTAAGCCAGCCTGGACAATACAGTGCGATTCTATCTCAAAAAATAAATAGATGAATAAATAAACACATTCCTTCCACCATCTTCCAAAAATTTCAACTGCAGAATCAAGTAAGTTGGCTCTAATGGTAAAATAAAATGCAAAGAATAGAAAAGATTAAAAAATAGATAGGAGTAAATACAATAAGCTGCATATAGCATTGGAAAATATTAAGCAATAAAATTTTATATCAGTTACTAGGGGGGTGTTGTGGGAATATGTGGGGGGGCAGGGTATGAGTGTGTGGGTATGCCTGTGGCTGGGAAAGACAGACAGACTGAGGAAGAGTGTGTGTGTTAACCTTTATTCAACTGTGATCATGAGCCGGTCACAGCCAACAATTTGAGCTTACTGTTCAAAAGCACACTGATAAAGCTCAGTAAATTTGCCCCCAGGGCAACCTGGTATGGGCATTTTCTCAGTTGAGATTCTCTCCCCCCAAATGACTCTAGGTAGTATCAAGCTGATATAAACCTACCCAGCACAACCACCCTCCAGACCTTGAGGATAAGACCCAACTGTGCAAGACATCACACTACTGAGTCACAGAATATAGAGAAATCAAGCTGGTGTTCACCTGACAGTGTCATCCCTACTGCCCAGCTTTCACAGCTGTTGGAAGGGTCTACGTATGCTGGTGGAGAAAAGTCACAGTCTTACCCATCTATTGGCCCTGCGAGCTACAATAATGACTAGTTAGACAAGATGGTGCAATGGCATGAATGTTACAGGAGTAAACAATTTCTGCCTGGATTTAATCCCAGCTTACTAAGACAGAACTCATGACTGGTACTGTTAACTAGGACAAAAACATGTCATTGGCAAGGCATTGGCTCTAGGGGAGAACCTAGTACTGATTACTCTGCTAAATGGACCTACTAATAAGCTGCCTCCTGAGAGCTTCTCTGTGCCTACACAATATTGCATCTCCCAACCCTCATCAGAGAAGCCCCTTTGTGCCATTAATGGGAATTAATACAAAGACCCAAAACAGATCAATGTGTAGAGAATAAAAGACTGCGGAATGTTCAGCTCTAAATAAGACATCAATATCAAACCTGCTCCCTAAAAGGCTCAGGGATCATCACGAAGACGGTGTTAAAGAGATTGGAAGAGCCAGAGGTAGTACATATCTGCAACAAAACAATATTTTCTGGGCAGAATAGGGCTGTTGAACACATGAACTCATACTGGCTGGCTGGAACACAAGACAAGACCCAACCAGCCAAAATTCCAAGGTGTCTGGCAAAGAGGCTCAGGAAACTCCACCCCATCACTGAGGAACTAGTGGCTGTGATGAGTTCTAGGGGCAGAAGGGTCAATTTTCTTCAGAGCTGTAGCCTCAGAGGCTACTCATGCTCCTGTAGGTAGTCCTGAATCAAAGACATATAGTCAGCATGAAGTGGGTTTAATGGTTTGAGGTAAATAATAAAACAACAACACAAAACACAGAAATGTAGCATATGAAGTTGGGAGATGAAAGAAGTGATGGGGAGAAGAGGGGAGAAATTGGAGATAAGGGAATAGAGAGGACTTGATCCATGTATATTAAAGGCATGTTTAATTTTCTCAAACAATAAAAAAACAAAAAAGGCAGACTGATGTCTAATGTTATCACATGCATTAAGGAACAGTATTGGCTCTGACGACTAAGAGTCCATCACGCGCTTCTGCATCTCAGAGACAGTGTACAATACTGTCGGCCAGAGAACATACCTCCACGGAAATACCTCTAAGTGTTAAACATAAAGCCCGAACAGCTCAACCTCTGCCACATGAAAGAACATTCTGCAGAGATGTGAGTATCTGTGCCTTTCAACCAGCCTAGTGACTTCTGTGTCTCTACACGTACTTTACACGTACACTGCTACAGTGTAAGACCCTGGAAGAAAAACAGCAGTAGTGTGACCCTTGCCACCGTGGAGATCACTGTCTAGGAAACACTAACAAAAATAACTACTGTGTGAGGCATAACAACAGCTCTGTGAAGCGTGTTGAATCTGATTACAAAAAAAAAAAAAAAGAGGAAAAAGATGTAAGTGTTCAACATATTACAGGTTGAATAACCTTTACGCGAAATGCTTGTTACCATAGGCTTTGAATTTCAGCACTTATTTTTTTAAGTGGAGAAATTTACATAAAATCCTTGGAAAGCAGGACATAAATCTAAATTTGAAAAAACATTTGTATCTCAAGCAAATATATATATATATATATATGTATATATATATATATAAACAACTTTAGGTCATATTTTAAATTTTTTTAATTTAAATTTTTACATGAAACAAAAGGTTTTTTAATAATAAGGTGTTATATGTAGTCATGTTTGAATATTTGTGGATTCCGCAAATGAATATTCAACTGATGTGGGCTATACATAATATCCTATATGTAATAATATATAAACTATACCTTAGAGATACAGTATTTTATTCATATTAACAGTACTTCATTGGTTTTTGGTTCCTTGAAGAATTGACATTTAAACTGAAATCTTAAGGAAGAGAAATATTAGCTGAACGATGTACAGAGAAGAGTATTCTAGGCATGGAGAGTACAGGGTACTTAATGTCCCAAGGCAGCAGTCAGTAAGACACATTGTCAGAAACTGAGTGACAGTGTGTGATGCCAGCATCACAGTAGAAGAAAGCAGAGAGCAGTCCTGATCCTGAGGATCAAGAAAGTGATTCCTCTTGAGTGGGGCAGGGAGTGATGGGAAGAGAGAGGGAAGCAAACGACAAAGGGAGGTAAATGTTATGAAAGTGCATAATAAATTGAATAATTTATTCAGAAAGCAACCACTATGTATAGTATATGCCAATAAGGGTAAAATGTAAAAAGCATTGTTATATTATCCAATATAACAATGGATAATTGTTATATTGGGGTTCAGTTTATCTCACAGAGGTGCTAAGTCTCAAAACTCAAGAATAAGAATAGAAATGGCATGTAATATTATTTACAAATGACTTATTGTGGAAACCCAATAAGAAGATGAACAACAATCCCCTTTTACAAGGAAGGAACAATAGCGCTAAGATTTGCTCATATCTTTCTTTGATTGATAATATGATACGCCCTTAGTGATGATAAAACAGCACTAAAACTAAAAATATGAATAGCGGTTAAACATTTACTTTTCTTTTTAATACAAAGCATAATGCCTCATCTCAATAGAGCTGAAATTTCTGTGACTCAATATATTCTGTATCTTTCATGACCACAATTCCATCTGATTTGACATCTTATTAAAAACATTTTCCATTTGCGGCTGGAAGAATGATTTCATAAATTGCATACATGATCCGGGGCTCAGCACACTGAAAGGAACATGATTCTGATGAGTAAACACGTGTCACTTTTAGTTCATTTTTGTTGTGCACACTTGCAAAGTTATTCAAGTTTATGATTACAGTGCCACGAGAACTTTTATAAATATTCTGTATAGCTTGACTATGCCACACAGAGAAATTCAAATTCTAAAGCTGGTTGAGCAGAGCCATGGCACAAATCAGGAGAGGGCACAATGCACAGAAACTGGTTTTCAAAGCACAGAAATCATAACACCTCTCAAAAGAAACCTTTCAGCCAGCAACAGATGAAGAAAGCCTTTGTATGCTTTTAATAATGCCTTTTCATCTAAAGAAAAATCCAAAATACTCACACATTCAATGATTTGTTTTGTCATTATTTATTATGTGCTTTTTGTTGGGCAGAAGCCACAGGTGTGACAGGGATATATAATCCATGTGAGAGAAAAACTACAACAGTGGAGGTCTACGGAGGAAAGGATGATGGAGTGAAGGGATATGGAGTCTGAGGAGGCAGGAGGATGAGGATGGTAAAGGCGATCCCAGCCACTGCGTCCTATGCCATGCCCAGAGGACACACCCATAAGAGCTATGATGCCCCTCCCTTGCAGGAACCTTCTGAACAGACTGATATTTTCCTTTTCTTCATTTTAAGACAATCATATATGGATGTTTCGGTGTCGCTCATTTTTTAGCACAGATCATGATTCCTTGATGTTTCTCCTGAGACATCAAGGAATTTTTGGATTTTTAGGATGCTCAGTAAAATAACAAAGAAGCCAGGCCTTTAGAGATAAGTTACCAAACTGTGAGCAGTGGTGGTGGTTTCTTATAAACATAGTCCAGCCTCACCAAAGATGCAGACCAAGAAGGCAGCAATATAATTAAGGAGAAAAAGAAACAGGCAAGAATAAACTTAGACAAAGCCAAGCAACCCTGGATGAGCGTGATCAGGTAGGTAAAGGACACACCAAGCGCCATGTACACACACCATGTTGGCACCACGTGCAATGTAGATAATGAAAGGTCAGCCTGACACAGACCTCCTGTAGTAAAATTTCACATTCAAAGTCTGGTCTCCAGCTCAGCAGATTAAAAGAGCTTGTCATAACCCCTAAAACTGTGTAAAAACATTGACCACACTTACCTCCACTGCCGCTGTCGGACCTCCTCCTGAGTTCCCCATACAAAGTTCTTACCTCGCTGAGTCTCAGAACCCTGTTCTCATGTGGGCTTGGCCTGTAACACCTTTCCACTTGGTTTCTCATGTCTGTGGACCCACTTGCTCCAGCTCCATCCCCTTGGCCTCATCCCATATCTCTTACCTTTTTCTTCCTGACATCTCCTCAAGTGTCTTTCTGCTAAGAACAACTTTGCAGCCCTTAATTGCTACTCTCTGCTCTGAAAGATGGTGGCAGAGTTCAGGAATGTTTGAGAAAGCAAGCTCAGTGTAGCACAATGGCACAGATAAATACATCTCAAGTTCTTTGAAGTTACAGAGACCTTCTGTGAGTGAAATTTTTCCCAGAATCCCATTGCTTAGAAATAAGACCCCCTGAGGAACATTCTGAGTGTTGGAGTCAGCTAAGATGTAGTCCTTGCCTGCCTCAGATAAGGCAGGGCTAGAAGGCTGTGCACTGTGCAGCCTAATTATGGAAGCTCATAAGTCAAATTAGATATGCCCAACTCAAAACTGCCTGTAGCCCACAGCTTGCAGCCCACTTTTACTAGACAAAGCTACCAATGATTTGTTGCTGAAAGAAAGAGGTTTCACTGTACCAGACAGTGATTTTAGAATTTGGGCTCCAACAATAAATACTAAAATCTCCTGGCCTTGACAAATCCCAATCCAGAAGGGAAAACACTGGACTCACCCCACTCCACACTATATATATTCATTCATACATACATACATACATACATACATACATACATACATACATACATACATACATGTGTGTGTGAGAGAGTGATTCATGCAGGTGAAGTGAGGGGAAAAGAGTGGAGTTCCAGGTGGCAAGGCATTTGAACTTGTAAGAGACAGTACAAAGAGGACTCATTGATAAAGTATCACTCAGGCACCAAACAAGGGTATTAGTTTTTTTTAAGGTATCTCAGGGAGGTGGCGGAAATGTCTAGCCTTGACTTGTACCATTTCCTGACACATTAAGAATGTGCTTGGTAATTGCAATGTGAGTTTGCATTGTTGACATATATAATGCTATCTGAGGGCTATACTACTATTCACATTTTGTTATTATTTTTTTTTTGCTTTTGAAACCTTAAGAGTTGTTTTTATTTTTATTTTTTTAGATTAACTTATTTATGTATTTTTTTATGTTATGAGTGCTCTCTCTTCATGCATACCAGAAGAGGGAATCAGATACCTTTATAGATGGTTGTGAGCTACCCTGTGGGGACTGGAAGTTGAACTCAGTACCTCTGGAAGAGTAGCTGAGTGCTCTTAACCGCTGAGCCATCTCTCCAGACCCTATTCTTTACATTTTAAAACTATGAATGCTATGATTTGTGGGCTCGAGAGATGACTCAGTTGTTAAAGCGCCTGTCCTGAAAGCATAAGGGCCTGAGTTCAGATCTCCAGCACACTTAAACATCTGAGGCAGTGGCACCATTTGTAACTCCTGTGATCGCCAGGGATAGAAGTTTAGAGACAGACAAATATTGGAGCTAATTGGCCAGCCAGCTTGCTTCAGCTGATGAGCTCCAAGGTGACATATGGACACACCAACCCCCATCCATGCACACATACATGCATTCATAAAAGCACAGACATGTGAGCACACAAAAACACACAAACACATGCACGCATACAGAGCCATGACTGGGAGAAAGTGAGTTATCTAGAGAGCTTACTGAAACACTGGTAAACTCTGTTGATCAAAGTTAATTGATAAAACTGGGGTTCGGCTTCAGGAACCTATTTCTCTAACAAGATCCCAGGCCGTGCCATGGCTGCTGCCCATGGAGATACTGAGAAAGCTAGTGATTCGGGGAGTTGTCTGTCTCCAGCCCCTCTGCGGCCATCAAAACCAGGCACTTCCTCTTTCAAGTACTAGAGCCTTCATCCAAATATTTTCACTTATCTTTCAATTAATTTAAAATGAGTGTAGACACATGATGCTGTATAAAAGTGATACACTGACTTAAACACAGTTTTGAAGCAACTAGCTAAGTGTTTCCATAGGGTATTCCACAGTTTGTTGGTTTTGGAGTTCATTTCCATCAGTAGATAGGGCTATGGATTTATGGGAAGAACCTAATGAGGAGAAACAACCTTCCTGCATTATTGCATGAGGGACATGGTATCAGATGCTGGTACCTACTAAGAGTAGGTCTCTCTACTGTAACATTCCCATTTTTCTTTTTCCTTAATAGTGACTCTCTAAGAGAACATTCAACAGAAAGTGAACTGAGTTTCACCTCTTGTCTTACAAGAAGCATTTCTGGGCATATGTTAAAGTCACCTTGTTAACTAATTAGTGAATATATTAGAAGGAAGGGGACACTTTCTAGTTAACGCCCTGGCTGATCCTACCTTTCTCCTACCTCACTATGAGAGCCACTATTTCTCCTTCCTATAAAGAATGGTATTTCAAAACTATTTTGACACTAGGCAGACGTTCCTGACTATAGACGCCACTATGTCTAGGTTCTCTAAGCAAGCAGGCCCATGCAAATTTTGCACACATATTGCTACACATATTTGTGTCTATATTTCTTCATCTCTCTTTGCACTTAATAAAATAAACCTGAGTGCTCTGGGTCTTGTTCTAGTTTTTCTCTGTTGCTTATTTGTAGTTTCTTCCTCTGACAATGAAATCGGATGGTCTGGGCTGAAAATTCCCATGTTGAAGTGAACCCCCAGTACATCAGAATGTTACCATATTTAATATAGGATTGTTAAGAAAATTCAAATGAGGTTATTGGTGTGTTACATACTCTACTATGACCACGAATTTTTTTTTTGGAGATATTTTTTTTTTATCTCAATCACAGGTTAGGTACTTTGAATCCCAGGCATAGCCCCCTCCCTCAGTCCCTCCTACCCTCCCACTCCCTCCCTCATCTCTCTCCTCCCCGCCCCCTCCAAGTCCACCAACAGGGGAGGACTTCCTTCCCTTCCATTATACCCCTGCTTATCCTGTCTCCTCAGGGCTGGCTGCAATGTCCTCCCCTGGGATCTAGCCAGTCTGTCACTCCC
>CM053766.1:54273150-54309806 GCA_028658305.1 Pachyuromys duprasi
AAAAAAAAAAGACACAACAGTAAACAAGAGACAAAAGAAAATTCACAGAGCTTATATTCCAAAATGGAAGATTAAATAATTAAGTAAAGATGCAGATGTGTGTGCTAAGTGACGGATGTAGACGCCCTGTATTAGATGGAAAGAATATCACACTATGCCAAGGAGCACTCTACATTCCCACATTTGTCCACACGCTTTCCTTCATCCCTGATGAACTACTTTTACTTTCCTAAATGTGTCATAACATTGCCCCACAACCACATTTCTACCTCTGCTCTCCCTGCTGTCTCTGTCCCGGCTGTCTGTTCTCAGCCTAACTCCACCCCACCTCCAGCAAGTCTTCCCATATCATCCCAATTCCTTCTGGTTTTGTGATCCATCATCAGCCTCCCAAAGCAATCTACACATCCTGCATTATGGCTTTTGCCACACCGCATTGTCACAGCACATATTTCATCTGTTCCTTTCTAAGTTACGCATGCCCACAGAGTAAAAACTGTGGGCTCCAATTTTGTGATAGCCCAGCAACAGGGTGGTATGGCTTCACTTTATTTTGCTTTGTTTCTTTCAAGACGGGGGTGGGGGGGGGTTGTTATCTCCCAGGCTGTCCTGGACTCACTCTGTAGCCAAGGCTGGTGGCAAACTTAGAGAACTGCCTGCCTCTGCCTTTGATGGGATTAATGGCATGAGCCACCACCACCTGGTGAGCCTCACAATTCTTAACAGAAAACTCCTCCCACAGTTCTAGAGGCTCTGGAGCCTGAAGCAGCTCTGGTTTGGCTCTTTGCGCTGCCTTGATATCTCCTGTGCATGTGTGTAACTGGTGGTTCTTTGAACATGCACACATAGCTCCTCCTCAAATAAGGGTATCTGTCAAATTCCATTGAGGAATGGCCAAAGGTTTCATATTAACATAAGTGCATTTTCAAAGACTCCATTTTGCAAATATAGGCATATTAAGGGTGTTTTAGTATATAAATTTAAAAGGTGCAGCCAGTGCGTCATATTATTCTACAAGTGACCAATGAATCTCAGATCAGTGAGAGACCCTGTCTCAGGTGGATACGGTAAAAAAATCACAAAGATTCCTTCTGAGTAAAAACCTTTCCCCTTGTTAGAATTTCTCACAAATTTTATAAATTTTCAAATATATAAAACTTTGGTCTGCAATCCAAAGAGAAAATATTTATAGGTCTTTTATTTGACATTTAATTTTTTTCTGTATGTTGCTTAGCATGTTGAAAGATGAACTCTATCTGTGTGTGTGTGCATGTTAGTGAACTTTGTAGCACTGCAATGAGATTCCTGACATAGTCTCTATATAAAGAAAAAAAAAACCTTAGCTAATGTTTCCTAAGGTTCAGTCTTGTTGGCTTGACTTCAAGCACCAGTGGCCTTTGTCACTACATCTGGTGAGAACAGGATGAGAAGCAAGCAAGAGGTTGCATCTCTGCTGAACAATAGCAGAGAAAGGAAATGGCCAGGCCAATCTTGGTCACAACCACAGGCTAAGAAAACTACTGAAAGGGTTACACAGTAAATACTTCCCACTCCAAAGACCTACATTCTCCCCACCTGCCAGATGCCACACCTTCCTACACCCTCTTCTGTAATGTCACTGTACAGACTAAGATGTCAACCACAAGGGACCCTTAGGAGACACAAACCATATTCATACCATGATAATGAATAAATTGTTATGTGTGCAATGAAACGAACAAAATTTCAAGCTGCATTTTGAGAAGGCACAGACTATTTCGTGATCTTTTCCTTTCTCACTCAGGTTGCCTTTAAACAGTGTCTTCACATCTCCTAACAGCTGTCATGGCAACTTGCTCTTCTGTCAGGAGGAGAGAGCAGCAAGGCTAGTTTCCTTAATGCATGAATGAGCTGGGAAGACTTCTGAATAACAGAACTCCCCGGAGTTTGGATGACACTGTTGCAAAACGCAGTCCTAAAGATTCTGCCAATCTGGTTTCAAGATGATGCCTTCAGCACACTAAGGATGTTCACACATGATAATAAAATGAAGAGAGAGTGAAGGAGACAGACTTGCTTTATTTCCCATTTATGGTTCTCCATATTTCACCTTTAAGGAGTACTGTAAAATGATAATGGATAATATAGGCACTGAAAATATATGGAAGTCATAGAATTTTAACATACTGTTGTGACAGATGTGTCTAAGAAAAAAAAAAGAAAGAATTCCAAAAACAAGCCGAATGCCACCAATACCAAAAGCTTTATTTAGCAGAAAATTTAAAACTGGAAATTGGCAGGGAAATACTTCAATAAATTGAAAAGGAAAATATAGAAGTATACCTGCATTAATTTTAAAAATGAGATACGTGAAGAAAACTTACAAAGACATTAGAGTGAGTTCCAAGAATCCAGTTTCCCCTCCTGTTATAATCCCAAGTCAGGGGACTAATGCAGCGTTATTCTCATTAAGCAATGTCTGACTTGCAGTAGGATTTTTCTGTTGTTTTGTTTAGTTGGTTGCTTCTGCTTTGCTTTTTGGCAGGGTCTATGTAGCCCACAGCAGCCTCAAACTCATAAATATGTGATGCTGCACTTGAACTCCTGATCCTCCTGCCTTTACCTCCAAATGTTGGGAGTACAAGAACGTAAAACTATACTCAGTTTTATGTAGTACCTGGGATCGTGTCTGGGGCTTAGGTAGGTGCTCCCCCAACTGACCTATACCTGCAGACTAAACTTTATTCAGGTTGTCCGCATTTTCACTTAATATTCTTTCATGCTCCAGTTCCCAGCCACACTGTCATTGTCTGCCCTGCTTCTCATGCTCCTCTTATCTGTAATTATGTCTTCAAATTCTCCCTGATTGATGAGACTGAGAGTTCTGGGGAGACCTCACATTTCCAGAATACCACTGACATCAGCTTTGTTTGACATCGCTTTAGGTTTTATGTATGTTTGGTTGGCTGGTTGGTTTGCATTTTAATTTAAATATATATATATTCTTTGAAAATTTCATACTTTGTATTTCAGTCATACTCACCACCACATTCTCTCAGATCCACATCCACTCTAAATTCATACAACTTTGTATCCTCATTTATTTTTTCTAAATGCACCGAGTCTAACCACACCATCTATATACTCATAGGCACGCTGCCATCCACTGGAATGTGGTCAACTTAATAGAGGTCACATCCTTTAAGAAAAATAATTCTCCCTCTCATAGTAACTAGAAATTACCACTGGCTCCTAAGCAAGGAATGGTAGTTCCTGAACACATCCCTTATCTCTTCAGGTTTTGTTTTTTCTGGCTTATCATGAACATGGTGTAATAGTAGTACCAATACCACTGAAATAACAACTACCTACCCTCTCCTTTAATTTAAGGTCTGACCAACAAGATGGTACTCATATCTGAAATGAGCATCTAGGCAAAAACCAGTTGCCACTAGCCCTAAGGGAAAACCTCCTAATATTACCCTGCTAAGTGGAAAGGGTAGTAAACTGACTCCTAATGAGTTCTCCTTATACTCACAGGTTATTACACTTCTCAAATCTCTTCAGAGAAGCTTCATTTTGTAACTGACAGCGTTTACCACAGAGATGCTCAACTGGTCAAGAGGTGAAGAATAAAGGACTTTGGAGTTCTCAGCTCTAAATGAGATATTTACATTGCACCACCTCTTGGCAAAGCTCAATAGTCACCATGAAAGAGTGGGAAGAAAGACTGACATTGCTTTGCTTGAAACAGAGGCGTTATGTTCGGGGCAGCAAGACCATGAAAAGCAATGAGTCATGTTTATCACATTGTGTATGACATCACACTGTGTGTCACTGATGTCAGCCTTCATCATCTGACTGGGGTATGTTTGAGTAACTATAGTAAAGTTACTTCCTTCTCCCTTTCTACACTACACCATTTGGAATGGACACTAAGCACAGCCTGTGTTAGGGAATGGAGAGTCGCAATCCTCATGCTTGGAAGTGAAGAAGCTGCATCAATTCTTCACATGCGGGAGATGGTGCCTCTTCTCCATATTTGTGTGGATGTCCCACAATTCCTTGAGCCAGCTACTTATTAAAAGACATCTTTACTGCGTCACTGTCTTCCTCTCTTCAAATGCATGCATTGAATACTGTTAAATTGTTCTCTCATCCCTGTTATACCTATATTCCACAATTTTATGTTAGTTTTAAATTTCATTTTATTCAAATATTCTTAATCGATCTTCTGAGTTCTCTGATCCTTATCTTTTTTTACTTACAAGAGTGATATTTAATATTTACAAATTTGAAAGTTTTTCCAAATATCTTTCTGGTTTAAACTCATTGTCATCTGAGTATGTATTTATGTGACATCAGTCTGTTAAACTTGATAAAAGACATCTTATGTACCAGTTCATTCACTCTTGGCTAACGTCCATACAAAGCTTGAGAAAAATAGATTAGGCTGTTCTGAATGGAGTGGTCTACAATTGTTGATTAGATCGAGCTCATTGACAACTCTAATTCCACTGTGTGGCTCTGATTTTCTGCTCACTTGATCTGCTACTTACTAGGGAGAGGTGTTGGCATCTGAAGTAATAGGGTGGATCTGTCTATTTTTCTGTTCAGGACCATCAGTTTTTACCCCATATGATCTGGTACTCTGCTTGGGGGTATTCACATTGCTATTATTTATTGGAAAACTATTTTTATCATTGTTGAAATGCTCTTCTTTGTTCTTGACAATTCTTCTGGGAGTGAAATCTACTTTGGCTGAAATTAAGATGGTGAGTTTTGCTTCTGAAAACCATTAATATTAACATAGTCTGCATCTTTTCTTATTCTTTTACTTTAAATCATGAGGATTTACAGAGTTGGATCATTCTTTCAATCAGCCCAATGCTGGGTTTTAGTCAGTTGATTGGTATATTTAGATCAATTATGTTTAAAGTATTCATTTACATAATTGGATTAATATCCACCATGCCGACAAATTTATTGTATTATTTGTGTGTTCCCTGCCATTTTGACTCCTCTTACTTTGAGCATTTTGCATCACACAGCCATTTCACAGACTCTGCACATATCAATTATATGCATAATTTTTAGTAATTGTACAAGAATTTGCAATATGCATTTTAAACTAATTCAAGTTCAGCTTCAACGAACAGAATTTCAGTTCACATGTAGTTCAAAAATTATATAGAATTGCTTATTTCTTCTCTCTAATTCTTATGGCATTATCATTTATTTTATTACTAAGATGTAGTAATCATCTGATACACTCTTAATATTATTTCTTTAAACGAGTTTACTTAAACAAATAATGAGAAAAACAAAGAACTTTACTTGCATTCAATTGTTCTTTCACACTTTATTTGTTCACGCAAATAAACCCAAGGGTCTGGGTTTACTAAATTGTTTTCCTTTTCTATGAGGAACTTAGTGCATCATTTGGTGAGGGGTAAATGTGCTGGCAAAAATAAAAATTAAAAATCCTTCAGTTTTGTTTGTCTAAGAAAATGTTCGTTTCTCCTTCATTCCTAAATGATAATTTCCCTGGGCTTAGGCAAAACGGCCAGTGTGTGTTTTCCTTTTGCCACTTTAAACGCTGACCCACCCTCATGGTTTCTTATGAGTTGCCCATTGTTAGTTCTTGTTCTTGTGTATGTTAGCCCAGTTCACGGCTTCTTTCACAACTTTCTAAAACATGGATATTACTTATCTATGGAGGACAACTTAGCATTTTTACCTCTTTTGGTGTTCTCTGAATTTCCTGGACCCGACACTCTGGGGAAATGAATCATCATTACTTCAAATGTACCTGGTATGCCATTTGTTCCTTCATTTATTTTTTCCTGCTGACATTTAATTCTCTGTACAAAAGTTTTGCCTTTTGATACAGTGTCATGATCGCTGCATGATTGCTTTGAATGTTCCCCCTACAACTTTGGATCTTTGACTTCGGATAAGGGAGTCCGGTTTTCACTCCCAAGCTTGGAGAGTCCTTGCAAAGCCTGTCCAGCCCCCACAGGAAGACCCTCAGCAGCCTTTTCATTTCTGGCTGGATACACCAGATCTCTAGCATTTCTTTCAAATGTTTTTCTTGAATGTTTCTCTTTTTTCCTTATTTTCCCCATCTGTTCTTGCATATTGTTTAATTTTGCTATTAGATCCCTTCACAATGGATCACAGTTGCGTGGAGTTCTCTTTTGAAGAATTCCAAGTTCGGTATCATACTCGAGTTTGTTTGCCTTTTCTGGAGTATGTTTTCCTTTGCTTTTTATTTATTTATTTATTTTTAATAAGTGTAATATATTGTATATTGGATGATGGGAATTGTGTAAATGTTCTTCAGTGTGAAGATCTATGATAATCTGGCCAGTGTCAGGCTGTTGAATGTCTGCTGTAGATGGAGATGTCAAGAGTGTGCAAGCTCCTCAAGGAACTGCTTCTCTCCCTTGCTGATCCTGGGCTTTCCTGAGGACATCTGATATGGGGGCTGTGCCCTATAACTCTTACAGCTGTGACCCTCATTATCAGGAGAAGGAGCCCTGTCAAGGTGGCTAGGAAGTAGCTCCTGTGTTGGGTACTAAAGAAAATCTAGAGAACGTGAGTAGAGAAATGTGTTTTCTTCAAGAGGACTGGGATTCTGGGAAAGCCTTTTCCCTTGGAGGATCTCACTGAAATGCCTACTGAGGAGGATTCCATAGTAACTACTTTTCCTTTCCTTTCTCTGAGCCAGCAGGACCTTTCCTGGGTTCTCTCTCTCTGAAAATCTCATGTTCCTGGAGGTTGGTTCTGGGTCAGCGTGAGCCAATTCCTTGTCTGCTTTGCCCAATGACTCCTCATTCCAATGCTAGTCAGCACACAGTTCCTGCAAGCGGCCCCTCCCCACTCTCATTCTCGCTCTTTCTGCTGCACAGAACTAAATCTGAACTCTGTCGGAATTCACCTTTCCCCGCAAGCTTTAATGAAAGGGTGTACTGGGGCTGCTGAAGAGTCTAAGGAAGTCGCCTCTTTCCGCTTGTTCAACTTTTCTTATTACAAGGACAGGCGTGGTGACTTCTAAGTTTGTTATATGATGGGGACCTTATAGAGTTATTATGTTTTCATAACTAATTGTGTTTATTTATTTACATATTCATTTATTTTACATAGATGGGTCTGTGCCATGTGTGTGGGGTCAGAGGACAACTTGTTGGAGTCAGTTCTCTTCCAGCCTGTGGGACCTAGGGATCCAACTCAGGTTTGAAGCTTGGTAGCAAGTACCCCTTCCCACCAAACCATCATTGTTTCTTCCTATTCATGTTATTAATGCTTACTTTTATAGACATGTAAATGTTTTCCTGGATCAATATTAAAAATTATTTAACAGCTCAGCATAATACTGGGCACTTTGAAATAAATTTATTCACTTATTCAATAAGTACTTCCCTAGGTACCTATTACACAGGAGAACATATCCTGCACAGTAGGGTTACAGTAGAAAGAAGCTGTGATCTCCGCCTTACAGAATCTTGGGTTAATGAGAAAGACAGAAAAGGGATATATACACAAAAGCAGTAATCTTGGCCTTTAAGAAGCTCATGAAAGACAAAGCAAACGGAATCATGTTAAAGCAGTAGTTTTCAACCTTGGGGTTCACAGGGGTCGCCTAAGACTAATCTTGCATATCAGCTATTTACATCACAATTCATAACAGTAGCAAATTTACAGTTATGAAGTAGCAACAAAATAAATTTATTATTGGGGTCATTGCAACATGAGGGACTATATTAAAGGGTCACAGCGTTAGGAAGGTTGGGAGCCACTGTGTTAAAGAGTTGAGTGTGTATATCTGTATACTCCATTGAAAGGTACTTCAGCAACCAGAAGGAGTAGTATAGGTTTGAACACCCTGGGATTGGGCAGAAGTTAGAAAGAAGGTGTAAAAAAGAACCTATCACTTTGATAAAGTATAGCAATAGTAAAGACTTAGAGACAAGAATGGAAATAGTGTGCTCTTCCACAGCCAACTGAGCTGCAGCTTAGCTTTCACTGTAGAACTGTGAAAGGGACTAGTGGAAATATAGTGTGATGATCTGAATTAGTATGGCCCCCGATAGGCTCTTATATTTGAATGCTTAGTCACCAGGGAGTAGTGAAATGATTAGAAGGAGTAGAAGCTGTGGCCTTGTTGGAGGAAGTATGTCACTGAGGGGTGGGTTTTGAGGTTTCAAAAGCCTATGCCAGACCCAGATGCTCATACACACCCTCTCTCTCTCTCTTCTCTCTCTCTCTCTCTCTCTCTCTTTGTGTGTGTGTGTGTGTGTGTGTGTGTGTTTGTGTGTGTGTGCCCCTATGGATCAGGATCAGGATGTAGCTCTAAGCTCCAGCCCTAGCACCTGCCTGTATGACACCAGGTTTCCCATCATGACAGTCATGTACCAAAGCACTGAAACTTTAAGCAAGCCCCCAATTAAATACTCTCTTTCATATAAGTTGCCTTGGTCATGGTGTCTCTTCATAGCAACAGAACCATGACTAAGGCAGCAGGTTAATGAATAATCAGAAATGCTGCCCAGCAAGAACATCAAGGAACTCATTGTATAAATGTTAGGCAGGGACAAGACCAACAAACAGGGATGTGTAAGAACATTAGAACCCTTTCTGCTAACCATTTGTAGGGCCCGGCATGAGAGTGTGTGGCCTAGAGTCTGTGCCCTCATTGTTAGTAAAAGAAATATTGAATTGCAGAGCCATCCTCCCACATAAGCATCCTATGGCTCTCTGCAGCACAGATAGGAATCATCTCTGCATGAGTCCTCGGCATGACAGAAAGCTCTCTATGTGGTAAGGCAGCCAATGCAACAGAATAGGCACTGGGAAGCTAAACGTGATATAGTGTTGCTGGCCACAGCGAGTGGCTGTGTGCCTTTCCACATTCACTCCATTCAAAGCCTCCAGTTTTAGAGTAGCTCTGCTCCACCCCTACCCCCAAGAAACATCCTGTCTACAAGGATGACACAGTCTATATTTTTGGTATCGAGTTCAGAAGCCACTAGCACACTCTGTCACTCAGCACTTGGAAAGTCCTCTCCTGGAACAGAGCTGAATTCTTTAACTTTACATAACAGCACAAGGCCAGAGGGACTATTCACCTCTGAAACAACCCAAAGCAAACTTCTTGTTTCCATACAGCCATCCCTCTGGCCTGTCCTCCAAGCTCTACTTTTCAGCTGGTGATCCCTCGCTCCCTCTCTAATCATTGTCCAGATGGCATCTTTTGTAGCCACCCATTGTTACGGAGGCATCCGCATTCACTCACCCTCAGCTGAGGCCCGCAGATGGATTCCTGAAGCCGGGAGACCCCTGAACTTTTATGCAGATTTTCTGTACGTGCATGCACAGTTTTGAGGGGAAGGCTTTCAGAGCCTCATTCAGAGTCTCAAAAGAATTCCCAACTTCCCCCCCCCCGCCCCCGTAAATGGAGGCTGGGGTGAGGAGGGAAGATAGAAGAAAACAAGGCACAATGGCAGTATTAATGTGAGCTCTGAAACATCACATGACAAATAAAAGGCTGAGATGAAAGGGAACCTGACAACCCCAAAACGCACCCTCTGGTTTCTTCAATACCACCCATGCATTCTCTCTCTCTCTCTCTCTCTCTCTCTCTCTCTCTCTCTCACACACACACACACACACACAGAGAGAGAGAGAGAGAGAGAGAGAGTTGCCTCAGTTTCTTTCCAAAAGATAGCCAGCATTCTTTTCCTCTGAACACTGTAACTTAATTTACCATGCCTCATGAATTTAGTTATGTTGTGTCCAGTAGAACTACACTTAAAAATTCTTTCTGTATATGTATAGATATGTATGCCTGCATAAAGGATTCCTTACCCCAAAATTATATATATATATATATATATGTGTGTGTGTGTGTGTGTGTGTGTATTTCACTTTAAATTGTCTTTTCCTTTGACATGACAATTCATAAAGAAGAAATAGAAAGAAAAAGAGGAAGAAGAAAAATGCATGTCAAAATTCTTTCCTCTGTTCAAGCCGTTTCTAAATCCCTTACTTCATATCCTACTGCCTCCATAGAGAAGAATATATGTTTTAAAGGACACTGAACAAATTCATCTTACTAAATCAAAGGATGTGTGTGCTGTCAAGTAATCTGACCTCCACTGGCCTAAATCAAAACATCTCGGCACAGCCAGTGCCACTCTATCTGATCTGTAAAGAACTCCGGGAAGAATAATTCTGTTACCTTAAATGGCAATTCATTCCAATGTCATCCAACAAAGAACCAGGTATAACCCTACATGAAAGCGAATTTGCAGGTACTATATTGTCTTTTCCAAGAACACACACATCAAGTAAAAGCAATTTGATAGTTGTGGCTTCTCCTAATACATCTTAATGTAATTCAAGCATTAAAATTGCAAGAGATGACCCTTAGGCATATTGAATATTCAATGCTTGAGTTTTCTAAATTCCAGGGTTTTATAACACTCTAATCTATTCCTATTCCATCCATTTATTTCTCTTTTTCAATATTAAACACCCACAGCATTGCCTATCATACAAACACTCACAGGCATACACACCTGTGTGTGTGTGTGTGTATTCTTAAGAAAGACTACTTCAAACCTACAAAAGTTACCTTATACAAAAATTAACAAAAAGACAAAGGGTGCAACTTTTCAACCTACCTCCTTGCAAGTCAGTCTTCCTGGATAAACTTCAAAACATTTATTTTGAGTTTCCCATTTCTACAGACAGACATCACCATGCTACGTGAATAAAAACCTTTCCAAGTCAACATTCCTAGCCTGAGCAGCAGAACCTGAAGTCAGCCTGCTGAGAATTAGGTCCTGAGAACTAGGCTAGACTGCCTTGCTATTCCCAGCCAGCTATCTCTGCAGCCTGCCTGCTTCTCAACACTTACATTCCTGCCTGCCTGGGCCACACCCCTACCACCAGCACCAATAGCTCGAATGCCTGTTTACCCATCTCCCTAACCTAACCCTGCTTCATTGGTTTTCAACCCAATATCCAGAGGAATATTTTAAGTCAGGTCATGTCAACCTTAACATCAGGTGGTTCCAAACTCATAAAACGGAGAGATCACATAACTACGCTGTCACAGTTGTCTAATTCCTTCAAGCTGATGTCACCTGCTCCCTGAAAGATCCATCTAAAAGCTTCATCCCTGCAGCCAAGCTCAGACGTTCTTACCTTTTCACCCACTGTTTTCCTGAATACTTAAAACTATCAGAAATGTTCTGGGCTTTACTTCTCCATTTTATTTTTTTGACTTGTTTTGTATGCCCTGCACCAAGAATGCAAGTTTCGTGAAAAAAGGGATTCGAATATCTAGAATACTACATGGCAGGCAGTAAGTAACGTTTATGCATAAATGTAATGAACATATTCAGAACAAAAAGAGAACTGAAAAGATAAGGTGAAATTACCATGTTTTTTACTTGTCTGAATTAGAAGTCTTATTTAAATACTGATATTATTCTTTAGCATTTTTTTTTCAAGATAGACTCTTAGAATGTAGCCCAGGTTGGCTTTGAATTCACAGTTAATCCTTCTAGCTGTCACCAGGTGCTGGGATTATAGGCCACTTTCTGAAGCATTTTTAAAAAATAGACAACTGTTTGTTACAAAAGCAATCAGAACACTCAGGTATCAGCAGACAGCAGGATCTTGGGTGTCTCTTCCATTGACTTCATTGCCCTCTTCTTAGGACCAACTCCTGAGGGCTCAATCTCCAGTCACAGACATGGATGGAGGACCCAGTAATGATTCTGCTTCAGGGCTCATCACTTGCTCAAAGTTTCTTCCAAGACGGAACATTGATCCTCAAAATGTATTCATATGTGGCCATATGCTTTTTGTAAAATGTATAAAAATAAGATCTTGAACTGTATCCATCATGACTGCCCGCCCCAGCTCTCCTTTAGCCCAGCTGCCCCTATACTTAGTGGCAATGAAGAAGCACTGGCATCCTTGAAATCTGGTAGTACAAAGTGACTTGAGTGTGACATTTTATTTTGGTTCAGTGCCTTTTAACTCTCAGCTTTGAGATCGTTTTCAAAGATAATGACTAATAACTGTTTCAGAGCAGAAATATTAAGGGGTGTTTTCATCACCCAAGATTCCAACTCACCCCATTGGGTCAAGGGTCATTTCACAGTGAAAATATCTCTTGCCAAACTGTTAGAAACCACACACCAGAAACTGTGTGTGGTTAATGGATAAGAAAGAATATTTGGAGTGTATAGAGACAAATGTTAGTCTGAAAAAGAAAGAAGGAAAGAAATTTCCAATCACAGGTATCTAATCTTTTAAGTAAAACATTTAGTTCCCATCGGTGCTTAAACTAAAAGAAAGCACTCCCCTGTCGAGCACATATTTGATATTATCAGTACACGCAACAAGAAACACAACCAATCTGCAGCAAGGCTGTTAACAGCAGACATAACGGCTCATGAATTTTCAAGCCTTAAACATTAACATTAAAAAGAAGGAATGTAATTCAACTGGAGTGTTTGCCTAGCATATAAGAAGCCTCAGGCTCCATCTAGACTACATAAACTGGGTTGGGGCACTTGCTAGTAATCTTGGGAATAGAGGCAAGAAGGTCAGAGGTCAAGGTTATCATCTTCTACATAGAGCTGGAGGTCAGCTCGGGGCACACAAGACTTGATACACTGTGGGAAATGGAAGTGGAGATATGGCTCAGAGTTTAAGAGCATTTGTTATCTATGCAGAGGACTCGGGTTTGGTTCCCAGCACCCACATCCATCTGTAACAACCATCTGTAACTCCAGTTCCTGGGGATCTATGCTCTCTTCTGGCCTTCATGGGTACCAGACATAGACATGGCACACAAACATACATGCAGGCAAAACACTCATGCACATAAAATAAAATAAAAAACTAAAGAGGGAAGAAAGGAGGAATGAAAAAAAGGATTCATCAACCCTGCCAGAAGACTTAGTTGTCTGTCACCTACCTTTGCAGTCAACAATATAAAATCACTGTGATATTTACACTCATTCCCATGGTAACTGAGCTAACATAAGAAATAAATTACTCACAGGAAGATCACAAAATTTGCTACCAAAACCCATTCATAAACCTAATGCAGACATTATGTTCAGTAGCAAGGCAGAGACCACACTGTGATCTAAGAGAAACACCATCAAGGTTTACAGCTGAATGCAAGAAATTGCAAGCAGGCTTTGGTCTTTTGTAATCAAAAGATATATATGAATAATCTGTCTGAGGCCATCCGAGCACAGCTGTTCGCAGCCTTGCCCTGGAGTCAGGCTGACTTAAGCTTGTCACTTAATGATGAATTTGCGACCTTTGTGCTATTTATCAACTTGAGAAGAAATGTGTTCTTTTTTTTTCTCATTCAAACTCTACTTTCACACTTAATTCTGAGTTCATATTTTAAAGAATGTGGGGCTCACCGGCTCTATGGCTGTTTCTAGCCATGGATTAGGATGCTTTAAAGCACATATCCAGCTGCTTACATTGCTGTTGCCAAGATTATACCAATTGGCTGGTTCCCATAAAGTTTCAGCAACAGTGGTTAATAGCAATTATCCTTCATGGGTCATTCCAACAAAGAAAATGGTACCTGTAACCTGTCATTAATACTGGTGCCATACACATATTTTCATATATAAGTTGGGTGAATTAATAAATTTGCTTGTAGATTGTCTATTCCAGTTCTTTTGCTGTTTTCTACCAGAGAGACAGTGATAGTCACATGACTAGCAAACAAATAAATGCACAAATAGGTCAAGCATGGCAGAGGAACATCAGGGAATTTAAAATGTTAATACTAAAAGTGTTAATAAACAAACCCACACAAAGACCAGTTAGAGGCTATTCCAGTGACCTGTGACAGACACCAGGGAGGTTCGGTTTAAGATACCATTTCTCAGTTGTTGTTACTGATATGTACATTCCCAGTGATGTCACACACGTATATTTTCATTTAAATATTGTAACTATAAAAGACTTGCTTATTCAACCAGAGAGTAAGTTCTTGCTGGGCGAAAAAACAAAACAAAAACATGACCTATTAAATCTAACTTATACTTTACATCTCTCATGAAGCACTCAAACAAAGTAACTTTAATAGGTAAATTTTAAAATAAAATCTAAATTCTCTACATTCTCTACCAAATAATTCAAGGGTCTGAATCCACTCAGTAATCTGGAGTTAAACACAGATGGCTAATGGGAAGTGTGAGGTGTGTGGCCAAAAGAACATTCCTTCATCCTGCTTTTGGTTGCATATTTAGAGTCTTGTCTTCCAATGTTGTCTCACTACCCATCACCACGCCTACTCTTGTAAGGCTCATTTACACCACCCCCACCTTTCCTATTGTTTTTCTTTTGTCCAGTGAGAACATTTCTAAATTTCTAAAACATATACATATACATATAAAAACCTAACTTTACTAACTGCCAAAGAAGGGGGAATATGATAAATTAGTTTTATGTTCTAAATGAATATAAATTACAGTTAATCCGGGTCCCCCAGAGGGCTTTTGAATACATTTATATAGTTGAAAAAGATTCTTTTAGAAACAAAGTCTTTAATTATGAGCAACATTAAAGCAAGGTCCAAGAGAAACATTCAGCAATTTTGGCCTAAATACATTTAAAAATTTTTATGTGTGTGGATACACTTTCAAATCAACCACAAGTAGAATCACGACAAATTTTAATAACATATATCAATAACTATACAAAATGTAAAATTTTTCAGGCCAAAATTATCTTAAGAAAACATGTAAGTCTTCAATAAACTCTATAATATACTGGTCTTTAATATTTTAAATGGAAAAGTATAGAGATTATTAAGTATAGTGCTTGATAAATGTTCATAAGGTGAACATATGGAAATCCTCAGTTCCTAGATCACGAACTAACCATTGTCAGAAGCCAGAGAGTCCCAGCATGCCTTCTCCCAAGTCATAATCTCGGCACACTGAATATCACATCTAACTTTTAGCACTGTAGGTTAGCTTTGCCATGTGTGTATATTTGCTATGAAAGCCAATCTATATTCTTAAAGGTTAGATACACATTATATGTGTGTGTTGTATGTATATATAGATGGCAAAAATAGCCTATAATGTTAATGCTGGATATACTTTATATATTCATTTATATATACGTATGTATACAGGTATATACGTATCTACACATACATAATGTGTGTAGGTGTTTGAGCTGTATTTACATACATACATCACATATGTCTCTGGTGCCTGAGGAGGCTGTCAGATCTCTTGGATGGTTATGAGTGAGTCACCGTGTGGGCTCTGGGAATCAAGCCCTGGTCTTCTGGAACAACAGCCAGCGTTCATAACTGCTGAACCAACATGCCAGCCCCTGACACTTGCCCAATTTTAGCTTTACATGAGTGGAAATCAAAGTATATGTTCCCATCTGGCTTCCTTGTCTTATTTTGGGTTTTGTATATGAGGATAATGGTTGGCACCCCCAAGCCAGGTAATAAATCAGTAAAACAGACCAAACTTCCCTCACTCTGTCGAGTTCCAGAACTGGTCTCTTCTTTCTGTGAAGTCTAAAGTTCAAATGCTCAATCAAATCACAAGCTGGATCAAGGTAAGTTAATATACTTGTTCAGACTTCATGACTTGTAGAACGACTTTGTGATGACGATGTAACTGCTATTCACTACACTAATAAAATGAAAATAATGACAAACTCCATGTTATATCTGTGCAACAATTAATTTAAAAATACTGTTTAAGCTAGAAATGACTGGCATTGTAAATTGTAATATATTAATGAGAAAGTGTATAAATTACAATACATATCTATCAAAATCAATCCAGTTGCCTTATCTAGCTCTATTCTTTGCATTCATGTGTTCATGCATGTTCCCAGAAATATAGGCACACATGGGTGAGTAGACATGCACATGTCATAGGTTGACACACATGACTTCCGTGACCACCTTATATATTGAGACAGGGTCTGTTACATGATTCCAGAGCACACCAGTTCAGGTTGTCTAGCTAGCCAGCTTCTCCTGGAAGTGGCCCGTCTCTGCTCCCAAACCCCGGGATTGCAGGTCCAAGATTGACATGACTGCTGGGGATCCGAACTCAGGTGCTTACACTAGTACAACAAATGCTTCACCATTCAGCTCTTTCCCTGACCCATGTCATCTTGCTTTAACTGCATCTTGGATAGGACCACTCTCTCCACTCCTCTCTCTCTATCCTGGCAGCACCGCGAATGGTCCGCGTGTTTCCTAAGAAGGAATGCCGCCATATAGGCGATGGTGCTTCCTGTGATAGCTTTAGCATTCCTTCTAGACTTACACAAGGTGCTTTCCACTTTATTCCCCTCTCAAGCACTTGCCATTACTAAATCACAGTCAAAAAAGAAGAAGCAAAAGCTAAGACAAAAAAGCCAATTAAAATAGATCCCCCAGGGAGGAAGGCAGAGATACAAAACACTATTTTAAAAATACGGCATTTCCACTAGCCTGTTCATTTTTCTCTTGTGCAATGACATTTTCATTTTCTTTGCTTGATCTGACTTCTAACCAAGTTTATTCTTAAATCACAGGCAGCTAAGGCTTTGAAAATTTTATCTGCTGCTTTCAGGATCCACAGAGACAAATGGCAGAGTTGTGGACCATGACTCAGCCCAGGCACGGACCTGTAGAAGTTGGTGAGGACCAGACTGTATACCCTTAGCAACATGTTGGCTCTCTAAGCTGTCCATTGTCTGGGCTTCTCCCCAGGTTATATGATTTACTAAGCTCACTGAGCTGCCAGTGAGTTCTCCCAAGGAATCAAACAGAAAATATGTGCCTCTCCCCTAGCACAATGGTAAAATCTGAACACAATGACCCCAGGGTTCCATCTAAGGATTCATTACATCCAACGCCACAGAACTTCTATAGACAGCCACAACACAAAACAAAAGAGCCACCTGTTGTCTACAGGAGCCACCACCACTAGATAACTGTGAAATTGCCTTTGACCTGGAATTCATCAACAGACTCGGGAGTGAAAGCAACTCAGCAGCCACAGGTCAGCCACACTTGTCATTGCTCAAAGTTTCTCAGAGCCCTTCAGCCCTTTCTCCAGGTATTCATCAAAGTATCTATCAGCCCCTCCTAAAAATTTAAACCCCAGTATTAAGAGGCAACCATGTAATGGTGATTTGTTTCTCTTAATATATATATTCTCTTAAAAGTATATAACTCTATAAATAATGTGAATATGCCCTTATCTGGAAATACGGTCTTTACAGTAATTAAATTAAGATGAAGGCACCAGTGCATGCCCTAATCCAATATGGCTGCTATCCTAGGGAAATGAAGATGCTATGGGAAATTTTATACACATGAGAAAAATGGCAGCAGATAACCGAAGAAGAGCTGGGATAGCCTCTGAGGGAGGACAAGCCTGTGCTACCACCTTGGCTTGGGGCTCCTGCCTCTGGTGCTGTAAACCAAGGACTTCCCATTGTCTTATACCACCCAGTTTTCTCCTGCTTTGTTGTGGCAGCCCAGGGGAACAGGTGCACAGGGTGGTAACTGTATAGCAAGTAGAATGCCAGACTGGCCCTTTTGGCACTATTTTTTTCACAGGACTCTAGACTGCAAGATCAAAAGAAGCTAATTTAGTACAGTTCATAGGATTTGTTCAGTTCTCCGTTATCTATGAAAGGACAAAGGACTATGAGCAATTAATCAATCTGCCTTTGAAAAAGCATTTAGTACTTCACTCCTATCTAAATGTAGGAGACCGGCATCTTGGGAATTCATCACACTTCAGACAACTGTAAGAGCTAAAGCACACTGGGTATTTACTGTGCACAGGTTTCTCTCTAAGGAGTCATACATGTTACCTCAGTCCTTTCTAACAGCTGTGAAATTAGCATCCTTATAAATGTGGGAATAAAACAAGAGGATGCCTGCTCGCCCGGAGATAACAGCAGACAGTCTCAGCCCACAGTCAGTTCCTTCACAACCATGCAATCACTGGGAAAAAGATGCCCTTCTTGTCCTGTTTCTTCTACTCAGGACCTTTCTGTCTTGACCCGTTCTCCCATTTTAGGCACTGGTCAGATTATCACTTATGGATGTAAAGGACCCACATTCAGCAGGGCTGAGTCCTAGCTGCAAATGTGGCATTTTTATTTTTTCCTAGGGCAAAGGGATTAAGCCTTTTGATTTAAAGGGTCTTGAATTGAATGACAGCACACAACGCTGTCAACCAAGCACTTGAGCAGGTGACAATGTCAGCAAGCTTTACTTTCAAAGGCTTAATTGCCTAATCTCTATTCAGGAGCTGGCATGCTCTAGAGTGATCTCTTTCCTGATTTACAAGCTTGAAGTGGTCCCTCCCTCTCTAATCCCCCTTAACATTCAGGATTTCCAATGATACTCATGGGAAATTAACCCACGTTTGTACCACCACCGTTCACAGGATCACATCTTTAACATCCACCCTACATCTCTCAGGTAGCAACTTCCTCTGTGCCTTGTCCAAGCAGGTATTCAAGCCAAATGTATTGAATGAAGACTGGATAGATATATAATGACCATAATATTATAATATTATAAGCTAGTAGTCCTACTTTAACAATAAGTTGAACCCTAGAGACAGAATATTCAACCTACCCAAAAGTATATAAAGGAGTTTCACTTAAAAACTCTAGTTCTTTCTTATCTATTACAAAAAGTGTAATTTAGACTTAAGGTAAAAATACAAAAAAAAAAATTAAATTCTTGCTTTGCAGTAAGGTCTCAACATGCCTTATGTATCCCAAAGACAGATCCAGAATATAAGGCCTCCACCTGGAAAAAAAATGTTTTTCAAAGCCAAGGGAATCTCACACTGTTGCATTAGTGTGGGTATTCAAACAACAGAGTTGTGATCACTTTCCCGTGCATGGATCCTTGACATTTGCCTAGACAGGTGTGGAGAAGGCCTTTTCAAAAGGCTTTTTAAGTCAATTATCTAGATCTTAGGCTTCTCCAGTGTGTCTCAGAAGTTGTCTTCTCTTTTGGGATTTTGACTGTTAGTAACATATGTGCTGAAAGTATTTGTCTTCCTTGACTCCGGTAGTAGAAAACTTTGATGATGTCTCATCCTACCACAGTGCCTAAAAGCAGAATTGTGGAATGGACTCACTTTTAAATAAAATTAAAATCAAAACAAAATGGGAAAAAAAAACCAACAACTGAAGAGCTGCATGGCGGCTCACACCTATGGCAGAACACACCCTCTAGGTGTGAGGCCAGCCTGGGCCAGAGCATGAGACCCTGTGTCATACAACCCCTCCCTAACAATCATAGCAACAAAAATAGAATACTGTGCCCACCATTTCCCCTGTCTCTCACTCTAAGTGTGATGTGTGACATGCTCCATGGAGAGGCTTCTTGAGAAAGGACAGAACTCCGGCCAAGAGCCTATCAGGAACTAAAGCCCACGCTGTCAACAGCTGGTTCTGAGAGCATGTGAGTGAGTGTGTGTTTCTCTCGAGTTTCCAGGTGAAATTGCAGTCCCATGCTAATGGTCACTTTGGTCACCCTTTATGAACAGCCAGGGGACAGAGGCACCTGTAAAGCTGTCACCAGGTTACTGGTACACAGGTATGTTTGGATTTAGTTATAGTGGGAGGGCAATTTGTTACACAGCAGCAGGTAAGTAAGATAATCCTTTGAAGTTTGTAGATGTCATGTGACTTGGTGGTAAGCAGAAGTCCAATGAAGAGGGTGGCTGAAAGACACACTGTATTCTTGATTTTAAAGGGATAAAATGTATCTTCTGTGAGGTGCTGGCTCTTCTCCTGTCTCTCTTTTCTCCTGGAATGTAGAAGTCATGCCTGGAGATGCAGCTGTCCAAACATGAGCACCTATATGGCCATGGAGCTGCCACCAGATCAACAGACTTCCTCTTGACACCTCACTGCAAAACACAAAGAAACCTTTGATCCTGTTGTTAAAGCCAAATGCAATTTATGTAAGTCCTTTTCTGGCTTTATTTGGAGCTTCAGGTTTCTTTATAAAGTAAAAGGTATGTGACAGCTTCCTACCTAAGTGATGATATAAAGTCTATGTTCTTCTAAATTCAACACCCCCAAAATTCGACAAAAACATAAAGCTTTTTTGTTCCTTTTTTAATTAAATTTTTCTTTTTTATATTAATTATAGTTTATTCACTTTGTATACCAGCTGTAGGCCCCTCCCTCGCCCCTTCCCAATCCCACTCTTCCTCCTTTATATCCTCCTCTGTCCCTCTCTGAGTCCACGGATAGGGGAGGTCCTCCTCCCCTTCCTCTGACCCTAGCTTATCAGGTCTCATCAGAACTGGCTGCATTGTCCTCTTCTGGAACTCTAAGCACCAACTTGCAATGACAAGAGCAAGTACAATATTAATGAGAATGAGTGGACATTGATCGATATTTTTATAAACAAATCCCTAATTAAACAAAAAAGACAAATGCCTTATGTTTTGTCTCATATGAAGAATCTAAATTTAAAATTATATATGGATATATGTACAGTTTATTTACATATGTGTAGAGGGTTGTGAAACTAAGAAGCAAGAAGTTTCTGAAATGGGTAAGAGACACTAAGACAGGGAGAAAGGAGGGTACTGGGGTCCTATCTGCAAAGGCATGGAAGCAGAAGGTGGACTCTCTGGCTGGAGGAAGGGAACTGGCCAGGGAATGGGAGGCAGCCTTTGAGAAGAACGAATGTGGACAAAGTACAATGGCTCAAACAAGTGGAAAAGTCGTAAAGAAACCCATTGCTTTATACACTAAACTTAAAAAAAAAACTAATTAAAAAAATAAGGTTTGTAGGGGTGAGAAAGATACCTCAGTTGGTAAAATGTTCACCACACAATCATAAGGAGTTAAATTTAACCCCAAGCACCCACAGGCCCATGATAGCTCAGTGTCGAACTGAAGATCCTAGTAAGGGGAACAGGGACTATTTCAGTCATGAACTTGAAGGCTGACTCTTTGACCCTCCCCCATACATGCCAGGGAGTGACAGACTGGCTAGATCCCAGGGGAGGACATTGCAGCCAGCCCTGAGGAGACAGGATGAGCTGGGGTTGGATGGAAGGGGAGGAGGTCCTCCCCCACGTTGGTGGACTTGGAGGGGGCGGGGAGGAGATGAGGGAGGGTTGGGAGGGTGGGAGGGAATGAGGGAGGGGGCTACGCCTGGGATGCAAAGTACCTAACCTGTGATTGATATAAAAATAGACAGATAGATAGATAGATAGATAGATAGATAGATAGATAGATAGATAGATAGATAGATAGATAAAACCTGCTCTTCCAACGTCTATAACTGCCAGAGGCGCAAAACCAGCGCAGATCCCTAGTGATTCCTGGCCAACTAGTCTAGACTGATTGGAGGCCCTGTCTCAAAAAACACAAGAGACAGCACTTGAGAAATGAGGTTGTCCTCTGGCCTCCACATGCACGCGCATATATGCATGTGTGTGAATCTTCACACATGAACAGGCATACATACATACACACGAAGACAAAAGTAAGGCATATCACTTGCAAGAAATTATTTATAACTCAGCAATTTAAAAAAAACATTTTAAATCTTTCCCCATGTTATATGTTAATTTGAAGGAGTTGTGCACGTTTTCAAAATAATTCACAAAATCTAAACATATGCCCACTATTTAGCATGATGAATGCAATACCCACACTTCATCAGTTGGCGATGTCTCTGTAACCTACAGCAGTGGTTCTCAACCTTTCTTATGCTATGACCCTTTGATACAGTTCCTCATGGGGTGATGCCCCAACCATAAAATTATTTTTGCTGCTACTTAATAACTGTAACTTTGCTGCTGTTATGCATCATAATGTAATATCAGTGTTTTCCACCCTCTTAGATGACCCCTGTGAAAGGGTCATCCCACCACCCACCAAAGGGATTGTGACCCACAAGTTGAGAACCACTGACTTACAGGGTACAGTACAGGCCCTTGGATGCTGCCATTGAGCATGTACTTAATGTTTTCCCATGAAGTATCAGAGTATCTGTTTTGCACAATAGTATATCTACTTTCTTATCATACTCCAGGTGGGACACACCTTTCCCCACCAAGGAGATTAAAAGCCTGCATTCTATTTTTGCAACACAAAGAAGACAGCAATTCAAACAAACAAACAAACAAAAAACTCAAGAAAGAAAGCCATACTTAGAAATTCATGGATAAATTAAGCTTCTGCTATCTACTTAAAAACTGAAATTCAAAAGCAAAGAGGAAGCTCTATCTATAAAATGCCTACGACAAAACACAGACATCCTCACAGCTGCAAAAGTGTCAGGAGGATCAAGTCTGGGACAAAATTAGCTCAGTGTTCCTGCAGGTTAGTGACTATCATCAGAGCACGCCACTGAGGTGAAACCTGAGACCATGAGGAAAATATACTGCATGGCTTGGCTACTGCACCTTTCATCTTTCTAAGAACCTAACAGAAAACTATACGCTATCCATGAATGATCCTTGGTTGGAGCATCAGTCTCAGAAAAGACCCCTGTGCCCAGATATTTTGGTTCTGTTGCTCTCCTTGTGGAGCTCCTGTCCCCTCCAGCTCTTACTCCCTCCTCCTTCTTTCATAAGATTCCCTGTACTCTGCCCAAAGTTTGGTTATGAGTCTTAGCATCTGCTTTGATACCCCAATGGATAGAGTCTTTCAGAGGCCCTCTATGGTAGCCTCCTGTTTCCTCCTTCTTCCAATGTCTGTAACCTAGAACCCCTGCTCATATGTAGCCCATGGCAGCTCAGTATTCAAATGGGTTCCCTAGTAAGAGGAACAGGGACTGTCTCTGACAAGAACCCAGTGGTGGGCTCTTTGACCTCCACCTCCACCCCTGAGGGGGAAGCAGCCTTGCCAGGCCACAGAGGAGGACAATGCAGCCAGTCCTGATGAGACCTGATAAGCTAGGGTCAAATGGAAGGGGAGAGGACCTCCCCTATCAGTGGACTTGGAGAGGAGCATGGGAGAAGATGAGTGAGGGAGGTTGAGATTAGGAGGGTGTGAAGGAGGGGGCTACAGCTGGGATACAAAGTGAATAAACTGTAAGTAATATAAAAAATAAAAATTTAATTAAAAATAAAGAAAGCTATAGAATAATCATTATTGGGTTTGGGTTTTTTCACCCATAACAGATCCTTGAACTACATTCCTGAAGCATCCAGGTTATGTTGCTATTGCTGACAGTGTACAACATCCATCTCCTGCTTGTTCTGCACCAAGTATTGTTCTAGGATTATTACATGTCACTTGGCCTTTGAAATTCTAAGTTAAGGCTATCAATACTATGCCTATACTGTAGGTGATGGGAATAAGTAACTTTCCACCAACTAATGAGCGACAGTGCTATGTAGACCGTCTCATTCAGCCATACCACCAAATGCTCATTCAGAAGCTAGTGTCCCATGAGTGGAACTCATGGGCTTTATTGAGCTGTGGAGTCAAGATCTCGTTCTTTAGTGTGGACAAACAAGATATGTAGCTTCTCTTTAAAACCTGATTCATAAGATAGATTAATGTCAAAGTATGCAACCCAGATTCAAAGGGGAAGGACATCAAGCACATCCCTGAGAAAAGGATGTTGGTGCTATATTATAAAAAGGGCATTTTATAATATGAAATCTACTGAAGCAACCTACTCTGGAAAATATGACATCACAACAAGATAGCGAGAGCATTACGTCACTGAAGAATAGTGGATCTAACATAACAACAAAATTAAATAATGCCAACAATACCCTACTATAATTAACTATCTTGTGTGATATTTTAAGAATAAAATATGCACCATATAAATTTCTTCTATTAAAGGATTCAAAGACATTTTGATTTATAATGTCATTGTAAATGATTCAATTTCAACCTCCTAGGAAATAAATGTGAGGCCAGATCACCTTTCTAATGGGAACAGTTAGGGAAATAGGGCTGATATTGTTAAAGATTAGGTATTTTCCATCATCACGTTAAAGGAGAAAAATGAGCACTGCCACTCAGGCTTTCAGAGATAAAATGTCATTTTCAGTAACACCTACTAACTCTGAGACATTTCATCTTGTCCTAAAAAAGCACCGTAAATCAAAACCTTGTTTCACTTCACCAAGATGGCATGTCATTTGTAGATCCTTTGGTGAGAACCCTAGAAAACAACTCCATCACAGTAATTCCTTTGCCTCTGGTCAATAGTCAGCATCAGCCATTGATTCCCTTCTGATGACAAGCACTCAGTAACCCGTGTGTCTAAAATCCAGGGTCATCTTTGTAAGTAAGCTGCATGCTTCTCTTCATTATCATCATACTCACCTAGAAGCACTGCTCCCAGCTGAAATGCCCCTTCCTTAACTGACCTAAATCTTAAGATGTTACTTGGCCCAAACACAAATCTTAGTTTCTATATTCCTTCTGAGTTGATACCCAAAGTCCCAACAATCGTTATAGTAGTGTTGGCAAAAATCGTGTGTGAAAATTATCTGAAGGCATCCGAAATAACAAATGGGAATTCCGTGAAACTTAGAGAGATCACAAAGATGCAAGAAGACTGCCTAGGAGCTTCAGCCAGTTAGAATCGGCAGGACAGATAAGAAATGCAATGGGATGATAGGGGTCATCACAGCTTAGAAAAAAAAGTTCTTGACATAGGTGGGAGAAGGTGAAACACATAATAATGGAGTTGAATTCCTGAGTATTTATAGATAAGAGTGGGAAGTACAAATGAAGAAACCAGTATATCAAAGAAACAGGTAAGAAAAAGAGAGCTATAATTTAATTCCTCCCCCACGAGAATGAAGGCACTGTGCAGACAAAAGTTACTGTTCCTTCCAATTGCTCTACCACTTAGAACAGGTTGTGTCTGTAAGTAGATACACAATTAGTTATCACTGAATGGAGAATAAATGATATTGGCAAATGGGAACAATCTTCCAGACAAAACAAAGTGGAACAGGTACAGCTTCCCTCTTCGGATAGGCACTTCTCTAGATGTCCGTATTCTCGTCATTGTCCTCATTCTCCTGTGTCCAAGTACAGCCAGAGTTGGGCTCAAGTGCAGAACTGGGTCTCTGTCACACATGGGAAGGAACACAGATATAGCTGCCTGAAAGAATAATCTCCCCATGCCAACAGGATCACTCACCAGCGCAGTTCATCCACTTCTGAAAATGGACATTGCCTATGGCCTGGACAGTTTAACAGCTTGTTGAACTGCTGTCTCATTAACAGCATCCTAAGTCTCCGGGCTGTCAGCTAAAAATAGAGCTGTTTCACTCCCAGCCTCATCAGACTACTGAGAATTAACATGGAAGATTCTCTCCTTCATGTGAAGTTGTTTTTGTTTTTGTTTTTTTCCTTTAGAGAAAACATTTCTTGTAAACTCCCCTTCTCCCTGCAAGTCCCAACCACCACCTTGTTTTGAATGCCCATTCAACAACATTAATGTACATAGTTTGGGAAAGTCATGGACTGAACTTCCTTTATGCCCTCCATTATTCTAACCTGAGGGCTAGCCTCATCTCATTCATTAACTGGCTTTCTATGGTCCAGTCATTTAACCCCCAGACTTCTGTCTCCTCATTTATAAAACCAGAGGTCAGGGGTAGAAAAATCTACTAGCCTTTTCATATACAAATTCTTTAAATCAATAAATAATTAAGAAAAATCTCCAAACAATAACCTTTCTTAATGGCACAAAGTAATGTAGAAAGTCATTTTTTCTTGTAATCTAATGGGATTGCTCACTTCTTGACCAATAAATAAGTAAATATTTGCCAGTACTTACTACATTCGAAGTACTGTGTCACCTATCTAATGTTTCCAAATTTGTATTTTAAAATAGTGTCTGTTTTGATCAATGTTTTCCAGAATTTTATTGTTCCAAACATTGACAGAATGTATGGTTTATTGAATTATCCAATTGCTCAAAAGATAGATGAGAAGCTAAGCACTTCTTTTTTTAAGTAATTTATTCATTTTTATATTAACCACAGGTTATGTATTTTGTATCCCAGCAGTAGCCCCCTCCCTCCTGCCCTCCCACTCTCCCCATCCCTTCCTCACCTTCTCCCTGCCTCCTTCCAAGTCCACTGATAGGGGAGGACCTCCCCCAATTCCATCTGACCCTAGCTTATCATGTCTCTTCAGGGCTGTCTTAATAGACTCCAAATAAGGAAAGCTTGGTTTGCCTGCCTTGCAGTGGAAGGTGCTGCATTCATGAGACTGGCTGACATAGTTGATTTTATGAGCAAAGTGGTAGCCATAGCTATAGATGTATATACATCTCTCTAGAAACTAAATGCCATCTTAACCACTGCATATATGTGCTAGCTGTGGACCAGTTCAAACCCCCTTCCTCACAACCAATCCCTAAGAAAGATATTATTTGTCCCATAAACAGATTACAAGAGAGATATAAGGCTGTAGAAGACAGTGTGAATCACCAACTTTTGGCCTCAAAGCTGTCATTACCAGAAGGCATAAGCAGTTTCCATGCACCATTTTAACATTTCTGTTTCCAAAGGAATCTGATGATCCGTTTAAGTCTGCTTTCACTTCAGTGTTGGTACATGCATTCAACAGAAATGCTTCTTGCTTCCTCCTTGAGGAAAACAGCTGCAGTACAGTCCCAGAAATGTTTACTGAACAAATGCAATGAGGTTTCTGTCTCATTCAGAAGAATCAGATCTAAAAGTTGTCACAGTGACAATCAGAGTGTCCTTTGGAGAGTGACATGCCTGTACACATCTTCTTCCCCAAGCAATTAAAGGGGCATCTGGTCTGTTTGCCTCCAGGGTTTGGTGCAAGACCCATCTGTTTGTGCACTTATACAAGTGGCCTGGTGACAAAATTATCTTCAGTTCCTCAGATGAATACATTCAAATAGTCTATTAATCATCATTAAACAGAAAACCTTTATATCATTCTTAGAGGCTGTTTTAAAAACCAAATACGGTCAGATTAATTCACAACATTCCAAAGTTAAGCTCCAAATTGGCTTTGGAAGCTCAATAAACAGTGTCACTCTATAAGAAAGAAACTAACAGATGATATTAGTTGTTAGTGGGAAATGGAATCCCTCGCTCAAACATGATAAGGCCGGCAGCACCAAGACCTTTAATGGAATTTGAGTTAGAACTGAAGGAATGAATATGATCGGATCTATTGACTGTTTCAGAGACAGAGGCAGGGAAGAAAAGTGTAAGTGATTTAAAAGCAAACATAAAGTCCATGGGAAAAAACAAAGTGTAATTGCATAGTTGTGTTTATTTTTAAAATTGCACAGGACTCAAATAAATAATAATGCTAGTTTTAGGATTCCCCCATACTATTTCTATTCCTGACTAGCAATATATTAAATATAATCCTTTAATAGGCAAAGTCATAACAAGGACTTTGTTAAATATAATAACTGCCTCAAATGCTTAAAAGTCAGAAACTTAGGGAAGTAGTATTGTAGGAGGGGGTCTTTCCTCCTATACCCAAGCTCTCAAAATAATGATTCATGAGACTCAATTATTATTTTATAAATACTTAGGCCATATTGTTAGGCTCTTCTCTTACTAGCTCATAACTTAAAGTAAGCCATTTATACTAATTTGCATTATGCCATGTGGCTGGTTACCTGAACTCAGGTACTATGCCCCTGTCCTCTTCACAATAGTGATTGAATCCACGCATCTTACTCTATCCCAGAATCCCTTCTGACTCCCAGATGCCCCACCTATTTCCTGCCTCAGTCACTGGCCATAAGTTTGTTTGTTTTTAATTGACAGGTGTTGCATCTATACAATATACAAGAGATTCCTTCTACAAAGTAGGAAATTTTTGTTAGTGTTGTTATAGCTGAGAAAAGGAGTTAAAGCTGTTGGTGGGGAGTTCTGACTACATTAGAGGCATAGGTCAGGATTGAATAACACAGATGTAATTCATACAAAACTGATGTTTATAAAAAATCATCTCAAGGCTGAGTATGTAGCTGGGCAGAAAGTATGATTCCTAGCCCTGGGGTAGAAAAAGGAAAAAATAAAACAAACAAACAAAAAAGACCCCCCCCAAAAAAAAACCAACCTGATACCATCTGCCACGTGAAAAGAAAGGAATGAAAAGGGAAGCAGATGCTACTGAGAAGTGGTCAGTGGACCTGGCACTTACTAGGTGCTTTATAGCCATGAGGATCTTTTTTAGCCCTCATGACCACCCTCAGATGCATGCACTGGCACTTACTAGATACTTTACTGCCATGAGGATCTTTAACACTCAAGACCACCTGAAGATGGATGAACTGTATCCACTCTGCACAATGCCTACCAGAGCTCAGACAATCTGCACGCTTGCTCAATCAAGATTACCCACTAATGTGATTAAATAAAGAGGAAAAAATCTAGATACTCTTTCTACTACACAAGTGTGTCTAAATATAATATTTATAATATTAAACATTCCTTGAAACAGGATTCCTTAAAGACAAACTATCCTCATGAGTGATTGGATTTTAATGTAAGTTATGTGGCCTCTACAAAAAGTCTATAATAGAAATGATCAATTAGTGATGATTAGAGACCTCACTTCTTTTACAAACTAGGATGACGAAAGCAATGCTGCACAAGGTGAGGAAGAAGAAATATTTTTCCCATATTGCTGTCAGAGGAGTCAAGGATATCACAAGAAGACCTACACAGTAAACTAATCTGGGTCTATGGGGGCTCACAGAGGCTGAACGACAAGCATGAATGGGCTGGACCTAGACCCCCCTACATATATATATATACAGCAGATGTGCAGCTTGCTCATTATGTAAGTCCCCAACAATGGGGAGTAGAGGCTGTCTCTGACTCTGTTGCCTGCCTTTGGTCCCTTTCCCGTAGCTGGGTTGCCTTGTCTGACCTTAGTGGGAGAGGATGGGCTTAGTCCTGGTGAGACTTGAGGTGCCAGGGTGCGTTAGTGTGCCTTGGGGGCCTCCCATCTCAGAGGAGAAGGAGAGGAGGGAATGGGGGAAGAGGTACGGGTACGGGAGGGTAAGACTGGGAGGAGAGGATGGAGGGGGCTGGGATCAGGCTGTAAAGTGAGTAAATAAATAACTGGAGAAATAATTTGAAGGGTAAAAGTAAAATAAAAAATTATTCATAAAAGTTTATTTATAAAAAGAAGACAGGAAAATAAGTTGGACAAACCAATTTTTCCAACAGTGGGAAAGGCATTCACAAATTCATATTGTAAAAGCTAAGTGATTTATTAATAACACTGTTGGAATAAAGCCAGGTAAGGTATTTAATGGTGATCTAATGCAGCACAGAAAAAAATTCAACCCATCCCAAAATATACTTAGTGATATAAGCATATTTTGACCAATAGTAACTGTGTCAGTGAGAACCCTGTTATTTGTCAAACAGAACAATTCTTGAGTTCTCCAGGGTGCACTAACCAGAGACCATCTCAATTCAGGTTCCAGCTTACAACACTAATGGGAGATGTTGGCCTCAATTCCAGTAGTTTCATGAAAGAGAACATGCTTTGACAAAACAGGGTATATCCAAACACCACCCAAAACTGAAAAGGACAGAAATTTCAAGGAAGTGTTGAAATACTTCTGTCTTCAAATCTATATGCGTGAAGACACAGCTGCAGTCTGCGTGTATAGGATCTTGATTTCTGTCCTCTTGAAGGGTAGCCAGAGCTAACGCAGACAACCAGGGACAGGTGCGGGAATATAAAGCGTGATTCACACTCTTCAGAATCTGTGAGTTTCTTTACAGTCTGCGAACATTTCAATGGGTCTCTGGAATTCCTATTGAGTTTAAGACAATTCAGTATAATCAGGCTGTGTTTGACACTGACACCTTATACTAGACATGTGAGACTCACATTCTAAGACAATAATGTTAGGGCTTATTAAAACTTTTTAGTGTTTTTTTTCTGTACATATATGGGTGGTATGCATATCTATTTCATGTGCATAGGTACAATGTGTGTATAAATATGAATGCCTCTATTTGCCATCCTAAGTCTTTCTCAAACATTCACTATGTGATTCACTGAGACAGAGTCTCCTGATGAGCCTGAGGCTTACAAACCTGGCTGGTCTGGCTCACCAGGGGACACCTTGTCTCTTGCCCCCAAGGGCTGGCAATATAGGCAGCCTCCATGCCTGCTGGGCATTCACATGAGTTCTAGGAATCCACACTCTAGTGCTGACACTTACATAGTATGCACTTTCTCTACTGAGCCATCTCCCCAACTCCTTGGTTTGTTTTCAGTATCATTTGATTTCTCTGCCTTTGGAAAGGTATCAATGCTGAGTACAATGAAATGGGCAATTGGCTCTTTTTGAGATCTGAAACGCCAATAGGTACAGATTAATATCTTGGTAATAGTTTAAAGAGTATTGGAGTTAGCTCTTCTTTGAAGGTCTGGCAGAATTCTGAGCTGAAACCATTTGGCCCTGGGCTTTTTTTTGGGGGGGGGGGGAATGGGAGACTTTTGAGGATAGGTTCTATTCCTTAGGAGATATAGAAATATTTAATTTATTTACCTGATCTTAACTCAGCTTTAGAAAATAGGGCCTACCAAGAAAATTGTCCATTTCAATTAGAATTTCAAATTTTGTTGCATGTAGGTTTTTGAAGTAGGACCTAATGATTCTTTGGATTTCCTCAGTGTCTGTCGTTATGCCCCCCTTTTAATTTGTGATTTTGATTTAGATAGTGGCTCTCTGCCTTTTAGTTAGTTTGGGTAAGGGTTTGTCTGTCTTGTTGATTTTCTCAAAGAACAGGCTTTTGGTTTCATTGATCCTTTGAAAAATCTGTTTAGTCAACAAAATTTTAATACTAGACACTTGCTATAAACTGACCCCTTACATACAGAGCAGACCAGCACACAACAATGAGTGAGTACATCCTTCTCAAATGTGCATGCATTGTTCCTTAAATAGACCCCATGGTAGGCCATCAAACAAGCCTAAAGATATATCTAAAGTCTGTTTTATGAGAAGAATGAAATAAAACTTGAAATCAATAGCAAAAACAAATCTAAACACTTCACAAATATGAAGAAATTTAAAAAGTACATTTCCAAATAAAAATAGATTAAAGAAGGAATCACAAGAATACCAGTAAATATGAAAATATGTGAAAATGAAATAACACACAGAGAATTTAATGAGATGCAGCAGAAGCAGTACTTATGGTGAAGTTTATAGACAGACATGTCTATCTCAAAGAAACACTAAGCCTACCCTCTTATTTAAGACACTGAAAAAAAAAGAAAAGTATAGCAAATCTGCAACAAACAGAAGGAAAGTGATAATTATTAAAACAGAAAGAGGTGAAGGAAAAAAATCAACAAAATTAGATCTTTGAACAATGTCTGTAAAATACAGAAAATTTTAATAGTTGACCAACAGGGTACAAAAGTGAGGAATCAACACCCAATGAGGCTCAACACTCAATAAGGAGCCGCTATTATCAGGTGGATAGAAATTAAAAGGATTGTAAAAGAATCCTATAGCTTGACCCCATGTCTTGATAAGCCTGCTTTCTTATACAGCTCAGGGCCACCTGCCAAGGGCTGGCACTATCAACAGTGAGCTTGGCCCTCTCACATCAATCATTAATCAATAAAGAGAGCCCACAGGCATACCCACAGGTCAACCTGATGGAAGCAATTCCTCAATTGAGGTTTGTTTTTCCTAAATGACTCTAGCTTGTGTCAGGTTGACAAAAAGTAACAGGCACAGGTGCAAACTATCAAAATCAGCTCAGTAAGGAATAGGAAACCTGAAAGGAACCCCCAAAACAGGAAACTAGATTAGTAAGGTTAGGGAAAGTTAGTACAAATGCATCACAAAAATTACTCAAAGACAGACATTTAAGAGCTCCATTCTCTGAGGCCAGCACGAAGATAATGTGAGAATCAGACAGCTAAAAAATCAGAACTATAAACAAATCTAGACTTCTTGTATAGGAATAAACAAGCAAAAATCTCTACAAACATGTTCTAAAAACATACTTTTTAAAAGATTATATATAACAACAAAATGGGATTTATCCCAGGAATGCAAGGTTGATTCAATATCTGAAAGTCAATGAATCTATCATACCATATCAACAGAATAATGGACTAAATCATGTAATAATATCAATAGAAGACAAAAGCCATTTAACAATAGAAAATGTCTTTCATGGTTTAACAATTCATTAGAATTGGGATACAAAATTTCTCAACCAAAAAAATAAAAAAAGAAAGAAAGAAAAAGAAAAGAAAAGAAAAAATGAACATCTGTGAAAAAGACTGTAACTAGCCATATCTAATGGTGAAACTTGCACTCTTTCTCTAAAAGATAAGGAATAAGACAATGATGCTCACTCTCAGCACTATGCTATAGGTCCCAATCAGAATAAGCAGCATGAAGAAATAAACGGCACCTATATTGAAAGGTAAAAGTATCATATTACAGATGAAATAATCTTATATATTAAAAACGCTGAGATCTGATTTTTTAAAAATATTCAAATGAATGAGCTCAACAAAATGACAACATACAGGACAAATATTCAGAAATCAACTTATGTGTATATTTTTATTAAATATAATTCAGTTTATAATAGCTTTGAAAAGAATAAAATTACACAGGAATAATTTTAATAAAGGATACTCAGAGCTGATAGTTTAATACTATAAAACCTTGCTGAAATAAGTGGAAAAATGTACCATGTTCATAAGACAGATTGCTTAAAATAATTACAACTGAAACAATTACTAAATCATCACTGCCCATACACTCTCCTTCAAAAATCTCAGTTCTGCTTTAAGCTGTCCTTAAAATTTACATTGAAATTCAAAGGACTCAGATGGCCATTTTTAAAATAACTGAACAAACTTAGAGAAACACAGCTTTTATTTCAGAATTAAAGACAGAGTTATAATAACCAAGTCAATATAGTTCTGACTTAAAGATAAGTATATAGGTTAATGGGATAGAGTAAATATTTCAGAAATAAAACCCTAGCCTATCAGAAAAATGAAAATACCATCTACACAATAGATACTTTATGTATTAGAAACTTGTGCTTAAATAAAGAACTACTATAACTCAATAATAGAATGGCAAATAAAATTTAAAATAAGCCAATGATTTGAGTAGGAGTTCTTCCATAGAAAATTTACAAATGACCATGCGTGATGGTACACCCCTTTACTCCTAACACTGGGGAAGCAGAGGCAGTGAGTACAAGGCCAGCCTGGTCTACAAAGTGATTCCCAAAACAGTCAAGAAACTATATCTCAAAGAAACAGAAAAAAAGAAAAGAAAAGAAAGGAAAAAACGGAAAAGAAAAGGAAAAAAATGAAACTTTACAATTGCCCAGTAAGCCACAAAAAGATGCTCCCCATTATCTACTGTCATGAAAATTAATATGAAAGCTGCACTGAGATGCTGACTGCTCTCTCCAAAATTACAGACAGCAAAGACAGGCACTTATGTGTTAGACATACAGAGACTCACAAATTGCAAGTGAGAATAGAAAACAGCACTGCTGCCTTTGTGAACATTTTGGCACTTGTTCAAATCATTAACTACAGACTTACTACATGATCCAGTCATTTCACTCCTACGTTACATCCAAGAGAAATGAAAGCATATCCAAGCAAAAACCCAGAAATGCCCATAACATCAGAGAGAGAAGCAATCCAAGTATCCTTCCACTGGCTAATGGATAAATAAGTGTCATAACCACACCATGGAATATCTTTTGTCAGTAAAAATGAAGGGTTGATATAATTAATAGCATGGATGAACCTCAATAACATGCTAAGTGAAAAACTCAAGACACAACTGACAACATATTGATCAAATACATGTATGTAAAAAATGGGTCTAGCAGACAAATCAAAAACTACAGTTGATTAGGAGTTTCGAAGAGTAACATGTTTGGGGATTTATTGATAAGGAGTTTCTGTTGGTGCAGCAATAAAAATGTCTCACAAAGATGAGTTGGGTTGATCAGTACAGACTTCTGAATATACTAGAAATCACCGAATAGAACATTTTTGAATGGGTCCATTTGAAGGATACATTTCAAGTAAGTAGTGTGTGGGATATGGGAATTATACTTCAATAAAGTTGTTAGAAATGTGGATCAAAGAAACATACCTGTTTAAGAAGAAAGGAATGAAACCAATGAAGGGCATGTGAGGCCTTGGGAACTGAAGGGCAGCTCTGCTAAGTCACCCCACATCACCACACCCTATGAGTACTTGTTACAGGAACAAATAGAAGAACCAAATCCAACTCAGCACCCCGATGGTAAAACAGTGTAGAGAGAAAACCAGAGCTGCTTCCCAGCAGATAGACACCTACTCATTCTAAATGACAGCAAGGGAACAGTAGGGTTTCTCCAAAGAACACTATATACACACACACACATACACACACACACACACACACACACACAGTTTCACTTTCCTGACAGCATTTAAATAGAAGTGAAACTTTACCAACACACAGTCTCTTGCCTCCCAACCCCCACCCCCTCATTCCAAACCTGAGACGGAAGCTTTCTAGCTTTCTCCCTTGCCATCAGGGTCTGCTGAAGTCTCATGTAGAAGGAAGGAAGGAGGTGTAGTACTCACCTGTCACATCTTGGGAGTTGTTGCAATGCTGCACCTCACAGCTTCCCACTGAAGACCTAAGAGGAGGCATTTAGCAATCCCTGGACAGCAGAATGGTCACAGAAAACAGTGACACCTTCATATTTAACACTGGACCTAATGAGCTACCTGTCTATAGAGAAGAATTTCAAAGCTGAGTTCTGAAGCAAAGCTGGAGCACAGAGGGACATCACCTTGGAGTTTGAAGCCAATCCTCTCCTTGACATACCTGACAACTGGGCATGAGCTATTGCAGCATATGGATTTCTGCTGCACCTGCCAAGACTCAAGAACTATTGTCTCTATCAAATGCGAAGATGCAGAAGGAAAGAAGTGGACGCTGAGATAAAAAGCTGAAGGGAGAAAATGAACACTGAGGCAGCGAAGCACAAAACATTTTCTCACCTCAGAAATGAAGTAAGGATAAAGAACGAATGTGAAAAGGTGCTCTGAAAGAAAGACAGGAGGAGTCTAAGAGCAAGCCCAGCGGAGCTCTGTGCCAGATAGCCGCAGGGAAGAATTGGAGGCTAATGAAGCAAGCACTGAGGAAAAAGACGGGGTCCTTCCTTTACAGCACATTGTAACCTTGGGGGAAATAATTCTGCGAGGCGTGTCCGTATTTGCCAAAGGTCACACAATCCACAGGCTCTAGGGTGGAGCTACAAATCCAGGAAATGGTTTTTCAATGTCTGTTTTTGTTAATCACAGAATTTCCAAAAGATACCTATAGTAGTAGAACCCTCCCAGAACCAAAGAAAAGCCTAGCATCTGCCAAGTGTCTAACAAGTTCATTTTAAAAGCAAATCTCATAGCCATTTCCACAACTTGTAAAATTTCAAATTTCTGAAAACACAACAACTAGGTTTTGATTCTTAAGCTGCAATGACAAGTGTCATAAGGCAATAGGGCAGGGAATACAACTGTGTTGTACAAAACAATAGCTACTAGCCAGATGTGACGCTTTAAACCAAGCAAAGCAAAGCAAATGAAACTTTCTCTGAGGCACTAAAAATGTTTCAGGAGTTCAAACACCAGAAGTGGCCTCTGGCTTCTGAGATGGACAGGAAATACAGATCCTTTTCATTCCTCTGGAAAGTTCTGCTGAAAAGGCTGAAGAATTAAGTCTTTGCTAGGAATGCTTTGCTTTGGGGTGGTGGGGTGGAGGGAGGGTCACTATTATTCAGTGGGGAAGGTGGTTTGTTTTATTTTCTGAGACACTCATGATCCTATGTCAGCATCCCAAGAACTCAGATCACAGGTGTTTATAGGTATACACCAGCACATGTGGTTTAATAAGAATTCTTTTTTTAACATTTTTATTTTATATTAATCACAGGTTATGTACATTGTATCCCAGCCATAGCCCCCTCCCGCTTTCCCTTTCTATCCTCCCCCCTTCCCTCCCTCATCTCTTCCCTGCCCCTTTCCAAGTCCACTGATAGGAGAGGTCCTCCTCCCCTTCCTTCTAACTCTAGCTTATCAGGTCTCTTCAGGAATGGCTGCAATGTCCTCTTCTGTGGCTTAGCAAGGCTGCTCCTCCTTCGGGGAGGGGGGGGGGGCGAGGGGGTCGAAGAGCCAGCCATTGTGTTCATGTCCGAAATAGTCCCTGTTCGCCTTACTAGGGTACCCACTAATTACCTAGGCAACTTGGAATGTCTGTTTTGGGAGTTAGAGTATATTTCAGTTATGTACACACCTCAGGAAATAAACCACCAATGTACCTTTCTGGGGAAAGTGCTATTTTAGACATGCAACTCCGTTGGCTCATCTCATTTTAAATTCATGACCGCAAATCCCAAATAGGCTCTACGAATTGCCTGGGATCCCACTGCTGAGCCCTGACAAGTTCATTTCACACAATCATTTCTCTCCTCAAACTTTCAAGCTAGCATCCCCCCCCCCACTCAAGCCCCCAGCCAACCCCCTTCCTAATCTTGATAGACATTACCTTATTCTTC
>CM053766.1:54309906-54339906 GCA_028658305.1 Pachyuromys duprasi
TTGTCTTGTTCAATTTTCACAGGAACTCACTTTTAATATGTTATTTTAAAATCCAGAAAATAAGGCAAAAGAAAGCTATATGTCTTCTCCAAGGTGTGGTACAGACAGGAAGAACCCCAAACACATTCAAAGCCATCACTTGATGCTGCTTCTCCATATAACTGGTATGAAGATACACTTTTTGTTTGTTTGTTCAGTGAAGATTCCAACCAAGCTACCAAGAAGCAAAACAAAGATATAACTTGAAATGCTCAGCACTTAGTGGGGACATTGACATCACTCTCCCTCTCCCCAAGACTGAGAGATGATCCCAGAAGAGTCAGAGGTTGGTAAAACTACTGTAAAACAGTATTTTCTGAAAACGAAAGGCCCACTGCTTACACAGGAGCTCATAAAAGCTCTGACTGAATGTACAGAGCTGCATAAGCTCAAGCCAGTTAAAATTCCAAGTGATATTGGGGAAGGGCTCAAGAAACCCTACCCCTGAGGAGCTCATGGCTGTTGATGGTTGTTAAGGGAGGAAGCATTTCCTCCTGGACACAGCCCCAGGTAGGTTGCCTATGATGGAGTGGATGGGTCTATACCCGTGCACATTCTGGCAGCAAAAACTGAACTTTGGTTTGAAATAATAAGGCATATACAATTGTAAGAGAGGTAAACTAGGCGAGGGGTTGATAGGAAAGTAGGGAGAATAGGGAGCAGATGGTAGGGACTGGGGGGTTGGATTTGATCAAAACATACTATACAGTTGTATAAAATTCTCCAAAAAAAAAGAACAAAGACCCACTTAAGATTAAGAAAGTAAATACTGACGACATAGGACACTGGTCACCAATCTGGGCATCAGCCTAGAACTCTCTAAAGAACACGGATATGAAAGCAGAAAGAGAAGGCTATGAGGTAAAAATTCCAAAGAGCCCTCCAGTAATAGTGAATAAGAACAGGAAAAGAAAAATGACAGAATGATGTATCATGAATACACACTCATGGGATCTGTTGCTCTTCGGTCATCAAGGGACACATTTGAAAATCACAGATTCCCCTGGAGGACCGACTGCCCTACACATGACCTCCAACTTCTTCTACCTCCATTTTTTTCTCATTCTGTTCTCACTACAAAGCCCCCAAGGAATTTTTGCCTCTTTTCCAAAGTTCTTATGGATTCAGAAGCTCAAAGATGTCACTCTTTACTTCAACGAGCAAGGAAGCAAGCCATGAGACAGCACTTGTTTCTAGCTTCGTTTTCCCTCCACCTTTTCCATGTTTATTGTCACACAGAACTAGCCTGGAACCTTTTGGAAAAGATAATTCTATCCCATGAAGATCTTTATGTCTTCAGATCATGGCTCTGTGTGTCATAAGTAAATTAAGAAACTATAGAGTACACAAATAATACCACATATATGATGTACCTACCACCCAGAGCAGTGCCAAATAAAATTAATACATCACATTTCTATGGGACATATAATATTAGGAATTAGCCATGATTTTCTACATCTTCATTTCATTTCTAGCCAAATATTAGAAATACTGGTAGCCACCACTCAAATGATCATTTCCCATTATTGCAATTTGCTAAAAGGTCTAGTCAAACATTTCTCTATACCACAAAATCATCCTTAAATACGCACTCTCTCCCTGAAAGAGGGTTCAGCCAAGCACAAACACTTAAGCTGTATTTTCCTATGATGTTCCGCCTTAGCTCTGCACATATTTAACCTGAACCACTCCCATCAAGTCATGCTCATGAAGAACATGGGTAAGTTCATACAGTCATGAGACTGTGTCCACATTTGACAATCCAACACCATTGAAAGAGGTCACTACATCTTTTTCCTCTTCTCTGACTTGCAGATTGTAGATATTCTGGTGTGGTCTCCTGATATACAGTTGTCAGATTAGGCCAACACAAATATGAGCTGTTAGCTTTTCCCTGAATTACATATAAACAGGGAAGAATCTTTTAGTATAAGGTCATCCCATCTTATCCTCCCTTATATCTAAAATTATTTAGCTGAAATTCACATTTATTTTATTTTGATAAGGTGTTACATAACCCAGGCTAGCATCCAACCCCTTATGTAGGGAAGGATGATCTTTTTATTAAGATGTATTTTTATTGGTTTGTGTGTGCACATTTGCATATGTGTGCATGAGTGCATGCCTGTGTGTGCATGTCCCATGTGTGGATATGTATAGGGCCCAGAAAATGACACCAGATCCCTTGGAAATATCCTTACAGGCAGCTGTGAGAGACCCAACATGTGTGCTACGGTATGAACATGGGTCCTTGGGAAAAACAGGCATCACTCTTACCTGCTGAGCCATCTCTCTAGCCCAGGAGGATGAAATTGAACTTCTCATCCCCTTGCCTCTACCTCTCAGATACTGGGATTGAAGGTGTTTATCACTCTCCCAGTTTATATGGTGTCTAGGATCCAACTCAGGGCTTCCTGCATGCTAGGCCATCACTACGAACTGAAGTACAGCCACAGTCAGTGCCCTGTATTTCATCTGGCATCTGTCATAAGGAATGGAAATCAGATGTCTCATATTTCTGAACCCATAGTCGCTACAAACTGATGTCAGCTTGCCAGAGCCTATGCATTTGTAAGATGCTTCCTGGCTAATCTCACTCCCCCTCTCCATTTCCTTATCCCAGCTCTCTTCCTACTGGACTCTTTGAAATGACTTCTGGTTATCTTTAGATTTTGCTCAGCTAAGCTCCTTGCCTTCAGAGAACCAACTCTTCATTGGTGTTTCCCACGTCAATTATTCTGAGAGCTTGTGAACTTCTCTTCTATAAGTTCCAGGAGGGAGCAGGATTGGGACATCAATATACATGAACAGTCACCACAAATAAGGCAGCGACAAATGCATGGCAATGACTCCTGTGATAACCACAAGCCAGCAAACCAAGCCTGCATTATTTGACCTACACATTGTACTCTTTTGTAGCTTTTTAATTTGGGTTCCAATTCATTACTCATGGAATAATCAGAGTATTGCCTGAAATTACCCTCTATCCTGTCTTTGGAGGACCTGACCACCATTACTTGAATTCCTGTGTGGGATCTAGAACCCGGAGGCTGAACATCTACTGATGCCGAGACACAGAACATGTGTGTTCTCTGAGGATCCTCAACCACTACTCATTGGCTGTTGTCTCCTCTGCATCCTACTGTCTACATAGAAACCTTGGAGCTTTTGATCCTGCCATGCAAACCCCTTACGTTGCACATATCCACACCATCAGCCAGCCTGGCTCCCCATCCCCATCTGTAGAAGTGTCAGGTGACAATCAAACATATTACACCTAACAGGTCCAACTTCCATTATCAGTGCTAGCCCCTGCACACTGTCAAACTTGGACAGATGACTATGTTTGCCCAGTTGTAAAATAAAGCTGACTCCAACACGGTGCAGTATTTATAAATACAACATAAAGGAATACAGTATCCCGAGGAAAGCACATACCAAGTTATAAATCAAGAACTGTGTGAGGCTTAGGAGACTGGAAGAACTGCACAGTAAATGAACAGCATTAGATTCAAACTCAATAAGAACACATGCAGCACTTTCGCTATTATTAGAGCCATGATAGATGCAGTCAATTCACTTCATTCAAAAGAATTGTAACACAACTACTTTTTTCCCTGTTCAAAACGTATCGTATGTGAATTGTACAATCTGTCAAAAATGGAGTCTACACGAAGCAAAGCCACTTAAAATCAACAAATCTCCACGTTGAAATTCACTGACCTAAATATTAAGGAATACAGATGAGACTCTGCTGCAAGTCACCAGTGTCTGTGGGGTGGGGGTGGGGGGCGGGATGGGAAGCACAGCACTACAACGTTGGCACTTACGGGAAGGGAGAGCATCCCTGAGCCTCACACCTACTCGCCCCAACCTCTTGAAAAGGCTGTTATTCTAGGTGCTAAACGGAGTGGGGGGAGGGAGAGATGCTGGCCTTTTCCACAGAGCAATTCATACTACAAAGTAAATCAAAATTCTTTGGCTTGTTCAGAGAAATAGAACTAATTATGCTCTTTTATTACAAAAGCCCCATGTGATTAATGGGCTCATGGTTTGGGATATGTAAGCGAAGATGGATTCTCCGTTCCCATTTCTAGATGGCCATGACTCTGAGCTTAAGGCAACCAACCATAACCCAACAATCTTAGCAGGAACTGTGATTCTCTTCTTTCTTTTATTAGATTTTTTAAAAATGACTTCTGCTTCTCTTTTAATATTTGATTTCCGTGATTTTTCTAATTGAAGTGCCCCCCTTAACTCCCAGGAGGATTAGATTAGGGCACAGCTGGCTTTTTGCCATCAAGGAAGGGAATTCTTAAAATGGAGTGAATCATCACTCTGCCTTTCCCTGCCCATCAGTGCCCTGGTCTCTCCTCACAGAAGAGCAGCAGGTATCAGGTCCCTCTGCATGCCTACACTATGAAGAAATGTCAGGAGTGGTCGGCAAGAGCCCACAAGCAACTTAAAGTGAAAGAATCTAAATGTAAACACCGCTTTTCAGTTATCTCCAAATCACCTCGTCCTTGTTTGCTCTGCTTAGAACATCTACTCTTCTGCCCCACCCTGTCATCTATTTATTTAATTAGTTTCACATTTCAAGTAGCAAAATATGACTAATGAAAGGTAAGTATGTTATGCCTTGATTATTGCATTTTACTGTTTATATTGATTCTTGTGCAGCTAACTTCTCAACTACGCAACTTTATGGTATTCTATAACCAATGACAACTGCTGTCACTTAAGCTTTTCTTCCTCTCTCTATCTCACTCTGTGTGTGTGTCCTTACTAGGGGCACATACCCATGTTTGTGCCCACACATGGAGGTGGGAGGTAGATGTTAGCTTTCTTTCCTCAAGAAATGCTTCACATTTTATTACATTTTAACTTTTTTAAAGTGGAGGTTTTTCATCCACACGTTTGTCTGTACTTCCCAAGCCTGTCTGGAGCCTCACAGATGTTGGAAAAAGGTGTCAGGTCTCCTGAGCCTGGGTACAGGTAGAAATTAGCTACAATGTGGGCTCTGGGAACCGAACCAAAGTTGTTGGAAAGAGAGGCCAGTGCTCTAAACCGCTGAGCCATCCCTCCAGGCCCCGCCTTTTATTTTTTAAGCTACTCAGTTCATTAGCCAATAGGCCTCAAAGATTCGCCCTTCTGCATTCCCTAGCCCCCTCCTGCTGCTCAGCCTAGAGTTATACCTTGCCCGGTTTTTCAAATGGGTTCCTGTGATCTGAGTCAAATCCTATTGATTTGGTGGTAGCCACTTTTCCTACTAAGTGATTCCCAGCCTTCCTCACTTATTTGTAAGTGCTGATACAGACAGAGAGAATATAAGAGTTTTCCTGATAATACTGTAGAAGTTGCCCTAAAAGTGGTAGTATTAAAAACAGAAATGCATTCTTTTAGAGTTTTAGGGTTTACAACTCAGAAGTCATACAGGCCCACAGTCCCTGGGTGGACCCCAGTAAGGAATTCTCCACTGCTGCTCCTTGCTCCTAGCAGCTGCCCTGGCATTCCCGCCTTAAGGATGCATGCTTCTAACCTCCACGCCACCGTTTCTCTTCTCTTTTTTGTGTGTAGTCTCCCTCTGAGTCTCTCTTCTAAGGAGACTTGTAACGGTACACCGGGCCCACTGAGCATCTCCTTGTCCTTAATTTGAGCTGAAGTTGCAGCTCAGCAGTACCTCACTTACCTAGCAAAAGTAAAGTCCTGAGACCAATCCCACCGCTGCAAAATTAAAATGGTAATTTTTAAAATTTACTTACACATGTGTGTGTAAAGTGCCTTTACCCAAATGCTGTAACATTTTGAAATTATAGTACTTAATACTTGATCACTTTGGGTGGCCTTCCTTCAACCTACTCCAAGAGTACAGCACTGAACGAAAAACACTTTAATCCACTGAAAAGCACCGTCCAGTTACTTGCTGTGTTTGAGCTGTATAATATATTATAGATGCTACAGTATTGCTGAAAAGACCCCCAGTTTTCACAGACTCTCTTAGCACTTTGTAGCCAAGAGTTTCACAAATTTTAATTTGAAATATCACCTGGACAGCACAGTGACTTAGATTAAATTAGGAAATTACTCATTGGGTAAAACCATCCCTCTCAGAACTTAAGCAGATCCAGTTTAGAAGGTACCTAATGGACATGATAACGTTTTATCATTACAAAACCAAATGCAGGACCAGCATGAGGAGGAGAACATGAGATAAAAAACCACTCCTTACATGGGATGAAAGAAGAGAGTTAACAAATACCCTTCCTGGGATAGCAAGGGAATAACATGAGCGAAACACTAATCATAATAGACAGCAGGACAAACTATAAATAACTGCTTTTAATTAATCAAATAATTGATCTTAGTTCATTATACTTGATTACTTAGGCCATTATCATGTAATCATACTTAAAAATATTCCCTCCCATAAGTCCCTGCTCTCTCCTTTCTCACCCCTCCCACTAATCCCTGCTTCCCCTAGACAGGTTCCCTTCTGCTCTGACATCACCTGGACATATATAATTTTAGGTATCTGTACAAAATCCAGGACACACAAACAAGGTGGAGACATGCAATGTGTGTTCTTCTGACAGTGGCTTAATTCACTTGATGTGACTACCTCCAAATGCATCCACTTTCCTGCAAATTACTCCTATAAGCTACAAGACGAAAAATACAGGAATAACAGATTTGGGGAACGAGATTTTGCTTTTGAGAAGATTAAATGAATATGGAGTATGAGACTAATCTGCCAAAGCTTTACCTAAAACCTGGGGCTGACGAGTTGGCTCTGCAGTTAAGAGCATTTGTTGCTCTTGCAGAGGACCTAGGTTCATGTCCCAGTGCCTCATGGTGATTCACAACCACCTCCAACTCCAGTTCCATGTAGGCACAACACTCATACACATTAAATAAAACATTCATACGCATTAAAGTTGTTCACTTTACATTCCTATTGTAGGACCCTTTCTCCTCTCTTCCCAGTCCCACCCTCCCTTCCTCTTCTCCTATCCCTCCTCCCCTACTTCTCAGAACAGATAAAGATCCAAAATGTGTGCATAACAGAAAGGCATTCAATACATTATCAACGAAACAAAAGCAGTAGGGAACATTACTTCCTGTCAAACTTGAAGATCTCCATAAATGACTGCAAAGTGACCCTGATCCATTAAACATAAATAAAGAAAATATGAACCCATGTCCTTGCTCTAGACAGGAGATATGAAAGTATGAGTTTTTATGTCTTTAGAATCATATTCTAAATAAGAGATGGGAGTATTCTTCACATCACAAAGAAAGTTTCCATAGCAACTTGCTGGCCTCGCCCTTTTGAAGATGTGCACACAGAAAACAAGGTAAAACATTTCAGAAGCTAATTCTCTATGCCTTCAGCTGCATCTACATCTAATCTAATCTTGGATTACACGAAGAGAATAATCAGGTGGTAGCACCTTTAGAATGGATGTTGATTCAAGTCAGGCACCACTGAAAGAAGTTCAGAACTATAAAGACCATGAGGCTACAAAGATGATCTTCTGTAACAGGTAGAGTGCTCATCCTTGACCATCCACCACATTAAGCACTTGCCTTACATAAGTTCTTTAATCTTGGCAAAAGTCTAATGGGCAAAGTACTCTTCCCATGAAAAGTGTTCAGTACTTGAGAATGAAGTCGTGATCCCCAAATGAGAAGTAACAAAAGAGGGATGCAACTGCGTTCTGTGGCATTGCACCCATGGCCGTGTGAGAGCCTCTGCCATGCTGAGGATGAATACAGCATGGAGGGCACTGCTCTCACCGCAGGTGAAGATTCCCCACATTCTTCCTGGGAGGGAGACTCCACTAGCTAAGGCTAGTGCCACAGAAGAAGATTAAGCTGCCCACAGTTACATATTATTAGTAAAGTGTAGTCTGGCATTTTTCCTGCAGCAAGGAATATTCAAACAGCCAAACTAAATAAAGACAATATGCATAAACACAGCAAATAAGATTCTGCCTGAACAAATACAAAAGGGGAGGCATCTAATCCGCCTGTTGACAGTTGGCTACTGTAAACTTCCATCCCCTGTGACTTTCATGCCCCTTCCTCAGCTTGCAAATGGCAAGGGTTAGATAGTGCTATACTTGGAATATTAAATGTCTCCTCAGAAGTTCTGGGGATCAATTTTGAGGGAGTTTTAGGAAGTAATCTCTAACTAGGTAGGTCATGGAGTTTATGCCTGGTCCCTGGTCCCTTCCTTATTCTCTCCTACCTACATGAGTAAAGAAGCTTCTAGGCTACATGCTGCCAGCATGGTCCTCTACCAAAGCACATATGCCAAGCAGCTGTGAACTGGAACCATGAGACAAAAGCTTTCCTTCTTTGTTCTTTATTTCAGAAATGGTCACAATGATAAAAAGGAATGAACACAAACAGCACCGCCAACTTAAATGTACTTCAATGGAGAAAACAGTCAAATTTCTAAGAGACTGACACACTAAAGGGAAAGATACATGGAGAAATTACCAGAAAGAAATACACGTAAAGTTCAGGAGATATTGTGGAAGAGAGGGCGGAAAATTTGTAGGAGCAAGAGGATTGGGGAGTTTCCTATGAGATTCTGTCTCCTAGAAGCCATACTCACAAACTCCCACCAACATGAATGCCTAAACGTGAACTGAACAAGCATGACACCAATAACATGCTAATGTGGACAGGGGGAATTCTATGAGAACCCAAGCCTACATAAAGAACGACAGGCAACTAAGAAAAGCTGGGGTCTGGAGAGGTAGGCTTCCCAAGAGAAGAGCATACCAACTGAGTACCGAAGGGCCTGAAAGCACACATATATGTAGCATCATACAGACTGAGCAGGTTATATTTAGGAATACATATGTCTATACATATATACATGTAACAACAATTAATGAAAAAAAGAGACCATGAATTTAAAAGAGAACAAGGAGAAGCATATTGGATGGTTTGGGGGGGGGGGGGGAGAGAGAAATCATGTTAATCTCAAAATAAAAAACAATTTAAATAATTTAAAAAGGTAAATGTGTGTGTGTGTGTGTGTGTGTGTGTGTGTGTGTGTGTGTGTATGAGCACCAAAAGCAAAGACAAATTCAATTCCCCACGGCTGCTCCAGTACAATGAAGTTGGCAATGACGTAACAAAAAGCACTATGGCAGCCTTCATCCATTAGGACTTTCTGGCTGTTTATTTAAATGCTGCTGACTGAACAGACTAAAAGAGAAGAGAACAGTCCACAGAGGAAGAAACCCAATATATAATTTGGCCCAACTGAGATACAAGCAACAAAAATGACTTTTTTGTGTGTGCACGGGTATCTATTCTTTTTCTGTTTTCCACATGGAACTTCTCAAAGATGATCAGTTTCCTTGATCTGCAGAACAAGTGTGCATAGACTGAGCTTCTTGTGAATTTATAACTGAAACCAAAGTCAACCAAGCACTACTTACCTCCAGCTTCCTTTGATGTCTACAATGGAAAACCAAAGAGTAACTAATGGGTGAGCAGATGGGAAGGAAGATGACTTAGTCAGATTGTTAAGATGATATGCCTTACAATCACACATGTGCACATACACACAGTTACACACACATATACATACACACACATTTAAACACATACATACACATATACATGTGCACATATATACACACATATACTTACATATGTACACATACACACATATACACACTACAACAATGTTCAATACAATTTCTGTCGATGTTCAGGACAACGAGATTAAAACAGGGAAACCGAAAGAATCTGTTCAAGACGTATTCACAAAAGTGATATCCCAAATGTGCTACCAGCCTCCTAACACAATTTTCAATAATCCATAACTGAAAATCTTTGCATTTTAAAGATTAAAATCTCTTCCATAAATTTTAGTGTTCCATTGCATTTACTAACGGACAGACAGCAACTCAAACAGGCTCTGTTTCCTGCCAAAAGCAGGGCAAATAAAATAGGAAGAATGATGGACTAATGTGGCATGGCTATCCAGAATCTGATATGTGATTGCCTTAATAACCATAGACTGCTTAGAAGTTTATTACAAAGATGCATTCACTCCAAGTCCAGTGTCCCTCACCACTGACAAGTCACGTGTCATTTATGGCCAAAGAATTCCCCACCAATAGCCCCACCACCACAGGAAGATTCGGGACACGACAGGACCTCAGTTTTGCCATGTATGTCAAAGACAGCATTTTCTTGCATAGTCAATGAATGCTTTTGACATCTACGCTACCAACTCATGGGAACTTAACTGCCGCCAACAATCATTAAACTTTACAAACAGCTGTGCTCTGGGCCTACAGCATGCATCAACATCTCAGAAATAATATTGTCTATATAAGGATAAATTTTACAAAAAAAAATGAAATCATAGCATATTCAGCTGAGGGAAATGAAATAGGAACCCACAGAGTTTTTGCAGAAATAACTCATGAATAAAACATCTGCATAGTGTGCTGTTCAGAAAGAATCCATCATAATAAAGGTTTCTACGACACAGGATAATATGCATGTGTTTAAACTTTTCTTTCTGACAAATGACTCAACATCATCAAATCTCTCCATATTCATTGAAGAGTTCCTGCTAGACTCGATGCTGACAGTTCCCACTGCCTCTGCCTATGTGTGGTAAAGACAGAGAATAAAGTGTATTGTCCTCTGAACACTCAACATGAAATATTACACGCCAAAACAAAAAAGAAAAGAAACAAAAACTGAAATCTACAGAAAACGAGCACTGCTTTTGGCAAAAACATGCTTACATACACAGGTCTGAAGTCCAGTTGCCAGAGTGTACACAAAGATTCATCTCGAAGAATTCATTTTCACAGAAGGCAACTCAACACATCACTGTTTGCTTTCTGCTTGCTCTCAAAAAGGGATTTGACTTAATGTAAAATAAAAACACATCAAATTAGACATGATAAAACAGCAATTGGTATAGCAATTACAAGGCCAGACTTCTGTCTGAAATAACCCAAGAGACGCAAAACTGCCACTGTCATCATTTGTTTTAAAAGACTCCATCCTCTTGTGTTCCCAGATTGAATTAGCCATGAATTGTTTCCTCTAAGAATCATGAAAAATGTAATTTATTTGATATTGTTATCTAATTGCTGAAGATTTTGACAGAGGGGATTATTTCACTTTCTTTTTGAAGGTAATTAACCACTGGCTCCACCTGATTTGCTAACCAACTGAAGGAAGATGTTTATCTTTCAATTAACTTTGATGGAGGGCGCACATGCACCTCATCTAAAAGTGTGCTTCCTTATTTAGTGATATGAGAGGCAGAGATGAGAATAGACAGCTCCTTCTCCTGTTACTGTGGAATGGAATCTATTCCACAAGGAGCATCATCTACCATTCAGAGAGTGGTCTTATGTGAAGGAGTGGCCCAGGCTGGGTTTTAGTTGGTCCTAAAACCTGTCCTGTTTATAGACTCACAGACTGATTGACTGGTGCTGCCAATGTCCTTTGTGGCTCCTGAGCATTAGTGTTACGCCACCATCTGTTGACCCTCAAGGAAGGGAGATCATAGGTTCTGGTGAACACTACTCAATGAAGACCAAACATTTCCAAAAAGCACCTAGTAAAAAGCTATCTATGTAAGTGGGAGGTTCCAAGAACTACCCTCCTCTTTGAAAACATGTTACACTTTTCAAACATATTTAGGAATACTAGCTTGGGAAGATATCATGGGCTACATTACTTCCTCCTCTGTTCTGACAAAATGCCCTGACAAAAGCAATTAGGAAGAAAGCATTTATTTTGGCCTACAGGGGTACGGTACTTCATGGTGGAAGAGTCACGGTGGAAAGAGCTTGCATTGCAATCTTAGGCAGGCAGCAAGCGATCTTAAATGCCTATACTCTGCTGACTTTCTCGTTTTTACTCACATTGTGATCCTAATCCTAGAAGCAGTGCCACCCACAGCTCGGTGGGTCTTCTGACTCCGATTACTGTCATCCAGAGAGACCCTGCCAGCTATGCCTCGGGCCTTGTCTTGCCTGGCAATTCCACAGGCATTTGTTTGATGTTGTTTATCTAACTGCTGAAGATTCTGACAGAGGGACATTGTTAAGCTAGCATCACAGAGATCACCATTCGGACAACATTTCGGCAGTTAATAGGATGTCCCATTTGCTCAATTTTACTTTCTGGTTATTTCTCCATATTAAGCTTGTATGAAAGGCAGAGGAACAATGAATGCAAACACTGCAATGCTAGAAGTTATTACTACAGGGGATTTTTAGATTCTGGGTAAATCTAAACAGGGTCTCAGTGGCATGCCACCAATTGTACCCAAGCTCCCCTTCTCAATCTGATTCTTTTCAATAGTGAAAGAGATGGTGAAGATAAGGGTTCAGTTATGATACCTGTTAATGATAGGAAGCTAAAGTATCAGAAACTGTCAAAATTAAAGACCCCAAGAGTTTAGGTGAATGAGCCAAAGTATATCAGATTCAATTTAATTCTTCATTCTATGTTCAAAAAAAAAATGAACATATAAGTATAGGATTTGACCTAACAGCGATTGTGTGTGTTTTTTAAAAAGATGTTGGTGTTTTAGCTGCCTTCAAGCTAAATATGAGTCAACAGTATTTCAGCTTTTCCCCTAAAACCAAAGCAATCTGAAGTTGCATTTACAATGAATAATGCCTAAAGCAAAAACATAAAATAAAATTTTAAAAAGCATAATAATGGTTTTCTATTCTCTACAGCTAGGACCACTCCGAGAACTGATGTGTTCGGTTCTGGCTACCACATTTAAGGAGGTCATTGCAAGCTGGAATGCACATGGAGAAGGTGACAAGTAGTTTCAAAATCAGATAAGAAAAAGGACAGCAAGGTGATCTGGGGAGAGAAAATCCTTGGCAAGAATAGGCCAGAGGCCTTCGGTTTACCTCCTGGTGGCTAAGCTGAGAGTCAGGTGCAGACAATAGAGCCTGACATGCAGTTCCTGACACCATCACCCCAACAGCAGCTGCACCCTCTCATCCCCTAGTGCCCACTCTCCTCTAGGAGAATCCTAGCTCAAACCCACCAGGGGGCTCATATCTGCCATTTCTAGTTCCTTAAGGAAGTTCTCTCTGCTACTTCAGTTATCTGTTTCGGTTCAGAGACTATCCTCCAACTGACCACAGTCCCACAGCCCCAACAATTCTCCTATCAATCTCCTTGTCATCTCTCAAAGGTGACTGATCCCTCTGCAGAGGGTTTTCCATGGTGTGACTCCATGCAAGCTCTCTAGCACGGTAGTGCTGGCATCTAATGGTAGGTGAGAGAGTGCAGGATTTACCTTGATTAGTATTGACATGTTCTATTGTTTAAAGGAAGACACAGCAGAGAGCAATTTCGATCGTTGGGTTACCTTCTGTTTTACTCCATAATAAGACTCCTCACTACCCTGATAGACATTCTCTCAACCTGACAGCCTATGGGTCCTACCTACACCAACATCCCCTCCTGATGATTCACCTCCTTGTTACAAACAAAAACAAAAACAAAAACATGGCTTCTGTGTCCTACAGAAACAAGTGGCTCAAGACCCTCCCGTTCCACTCTAGTGTTCTCAGAGTCTCCACCTATTATCCTTCAGCTCTTGTCTTCCAAACAGCGTTCAAGCATCTGAGAGCAGCCCCTCTCCTTCTTCTCTCCTCTTTATATGGTATCACCCCTCTCCCATCCTGCACAGGCAAACGTCTCAGCAGAAATGAAACTTCTACTTCCCTCAAGGCCCTCCCTAGTATCTTCCTTCATTGCTGGATGAATATGTTTTCGCTCCGGTTCTGACTGTACTTGGAGTTTCTACCCTAGTGGACACTTTAATGCCTCCAAGCAGAAGCGGCATGGACCACGTGAAATCAGCACTCATTGCAACTTTCTCCACTAAGCACAGAGTCACCATCATTCTAGATTTTTCCCACTCCTCTGGCTGCTCTTCCTCAGACTCCTGTAGAACCCCCTCCCCCTTCTCTTCCATACAGAGTACCAACTTTTGGGCCCCATCGAGTCTGGCCTAATGCTCTCCTCTCACACACCAACACAGCTTCAAAGACCTGTAAATGCTGATGACTTCAAACTACTCCCACTACTTACTTACACACCCAACTGTCCTCTTGCTGGTTCTACTTAGACATCTTATTGGTGTCTCAAGATCGACATCCCAATGAAAGCCAAGATGGCAGCGACCAGTGCGCAGTTTCTGAGAGGCAGAGGAGCTGAAGCGCTGGAGTTGATGAGTGGAAGGACAACTAAAGCCAAGAAAACAACAGTGAGGCTTTGTAAACAAGAGGGAATGTCACACGAGTTGAGACCTTTGGTCTCAGGTCACCCTCGGACTTCTTTGGGGAAGGAGAGAAATGATCCTGCGATGCCCCTGCACTCCCCTCTCTCCAGCCTCCCTCCTTCTCGGCACAGCCGGCTCACAGAGATTCTCAGCAAAGAACTCACTGCCTGGGGACTGCAACAGCAGAGGCGAGGGTCCTAGCTCCTCAGTGGCAGCAGCCAGCTGTACTGTCCTTCCTAGTCCCAGATCCGAGGTACCATGTTCCCCAGGTCCCAAATCTTCCAGCAGCCGTATGGATTCCGCAGGACCTCTCAGCCAGTGTCTGTAAGGCCCACCCAACCCCTCAGTGACAGATAGTAGGCTACATGGCCAGCAAAGTCCAGCAGACCCGCCAAAAGTAGGCACACCAGGCGCTGGGATTCCCAGGTCTGTGGACTCCTGTTGTGGGCCCCCAGGACTTCCCAGAAGGCATCTGGACCAGCATTCCAGTTGGCAACTGCAGCTGGACTCCCTAATGTTGCGGCTGTAGTGCCACTGAGCTGGCAGACCTCTTCAGCCCTCCTGCACATGACTCAGCAGGTCCAAACCAGAGAGTAGAGAGCCCGGATACCCTGATCCTTGCCTATGTGACCTGCTTGAGAGTGAGTGCGCACTCAAGAGCCTGCAGAGCCCCAGATCCAAGGTCTTTCTAAACTAGCAACCAGATATCAGACCTCTCCCACCCACACACCCACTGTGGAAAACAGAGGGGCTCTTGAGACACAGATGCCCCTGCTCTGCGGGTCCATCAATGGAGTTCAGGCATATTACACCGGGAGCTCAGACAGAACTGAATACCAGTAGCCTGTAGGCCACTGAGGTATTCAGGGAATTTGCATAAGGAAATTGCACCACGATTATCACCAGTGCCTGCTACATCTACAGCGCATGCACAAATAACCCCTGAGAGGCCTGAAGGAAGGAGCCCCTCCCACACACTCAAGGTTTCTACATTCTGTATCACTCTGTCCCTCAAGGCACAGTTCCACACACATGCACACACTTCCCTGCATTTGACCTTCTGCACCTGTGGACTATCCTCCCATAGGTACAGCTGAAACAACAGACACCCTGAAACAACTGGACCTCTCCCATCTTCCGGAAGAATTTTCCAGACACCAGAGAAAGACAGTACCAGTCTGAACTGCAGAATCCAGGAACAAATAGTGAAGGTTATGGATAAGCAAATGGCAACATAAATCAGGACATCATGACTTCACCAGCAACCCCCAAAATTAATGGATACTCCAATTCATCGGAAACACAGGAAAATGACTTTAAAGCTATGCTTATCCAGTTACTTGAGGCACATAAGGAGGAAACAAATCTCTCAGAGAAATAGCCATGCAAATACAGACAGTTAAAAAGGAAAGAAACAAATCTCTCAAAGAATCGGCTACCCAAGTGGAGGCAAAGAAAGAGGAAATAAAGTTCTCAAAGAAATATAGGCAAATACAGCCAAACAAATAGAAGCAAAAGTAGAGAAACAATTAGTGGCATATAGAGAGGAAACAAAAACATAGAGAACATCATAAAGAGACAGGAATCCACATTCAAACAGATGAAGGAAATGGTGCAAGGCATGAAAACAGACTTAGAATCAATAAAGAAAACACAAACAGAGAAAATCCTGGAGCTGGAAAACCTAGAGAAAAGATCAGAAACCACAAAGGTAGGCATCACCAATAGTATACAGGAGATGGAAGAGGGATTCTCTGGTGCTGAAGATAAACTCACAGAAATTCATACTTCTCTCAGAGAAAAAGTAAAATCGGAAAAGTTCCAAACACAAAACATCCAAGAAATCAAGGATGCCATGAAAAGACAAATTCTAAGAATAATAGAAACTGATGAAAAAGAAATTTCCAGGCTCCAAGGTCCAGAAAATATTTTCAAGGAAATCATAGAAGAAAATTTTCCCAACATAAAGAGATGACCATAAACATACAAGAGGCCTACAGAACACCAAATAGACTAGACCAGAAAAGAAACACTTCACGTCACGTCATAGTCAAACACTAAATCTACAGAACAAAGAAAAGATATTAAAAGCAGCAAGGGAAAAAGGCCAAGTAACATATACAGGTAGACCTATCAGAATCACACCAGACTTCTTATCAGAAACTATGAAAGCCAGAAGGGCCTGAGCAGATGTCATGCAGACTTTAAGGGAACACAGATGCCAACCCAGACTACTATGCCCTGCAAAGCTCTCAATCAATATAGATGGAGAAAACAAAATATTCCATGACAAAATTAAATTTAAGCAATATCTGCACAGCAAACCAGCCCTACAGAAGATACTGGAAGGAAAACTCCAATCCAATGAAAACAACTATAGCCAAGAAAATATAGGAAACACATAATTTCCCAACAAAAATTAAAAGAAAACAAGCAATGAATCACAGTAATACAATCAACTCCACAATAAAAGGAACTAATGTTCATTGGTCACTATTACCTATCAACATCAATGGACTCAACTCTCCAATAAAGAGACACAGACTAACAGATTAGGTGCAAAAACAGGAGCCAACATCTGATGCATCTAAGAAACACACCTATGCAAGAAAGAGAAGCACTACCTCAGAGTAAAGGGCTGGAAAAATGTTTTCCAAGCATATGGACCCAGAAAACCACCTGGGGTAGCTATCCTAATATCTAATAAAATAGACTTTCAACCAAAATTAATCAAAAAATATGAGGAGGGGCACTATATTCTCATCAAAGGAAAAATCCACCAAGAAAACATCACAATTCTGAAAATCTAAGCCCCAAATACAAAGGTGCCTACATTCATAAATGAAATATTATTAAAGCTTAAATCACACATCAACCTCAATACCTTAATAGTGGGAGACTTCAAAACCCCCACTTTCACCAAGGGATAGATCATCTAGACAGAAACCAAATAGGGAAATAAAGGCACTTACAGAGGCCCTAACTCAAATGGACCTAATAGATGTCTACAGAACTTTTCACCCAAACTCAAAAGAGTATACCTTCTTTTCAGCACCTCATGGAACATTCTCCAAAATAGACCATGTAGTTGGTCACAAAGCAAGCCTCAACAGATACAAGAAGATTGAAACAATCCCCTGTATTCTATCTGACCACCATGGACTGAAGCTGGACCTCAACAATAATAGAAATAGCAAAAAGCCTACAAGCACATGGAAACTGAATAACTTGCTACTCAATGACAGCTGAGTTAAGGAAGAAATAAGGGAAGAAATTAAAGACTTCCTAGAATTCAATGAAAATGAATTGGGTGCAACATACCCAAATTTATGGGACACAATGAAAGCAGTGCTCAGAGGAAAATTCATAGCACTAAGTGCCTTCAAGAAGAAATTTGAAACATCTCATACAAGCAACTTAATGGCCCAACTGAAAGCCCTAGGGAAAAAAAAAGAAGAAGCAGATACACCCAAGAGGAGCAGACGGCTGGAAATAATCAAACTCAGGGCTGAAATCAATCAAGTAGAAACAAATAAAACTATTCAAAAAAATCAATGAAACCAAGAGATGTTCTTTGAGAAAATCCACAAGATAGACAAAAACTTAGCCAAACTAACTAAAAGGCAGAGAGAAACTATCCAAATTAACAGAATCAGAAATGAAAAGGGGGACATAACAACAGACACTGAGGAAATCCAAACAATCATTAGGTCGTACTACAAAAGCCTATATGCCTCAAAATTCGAAAATCTAAAAGAAATGGACAATTTTTCTTAATAGAGTCCATCTACCAAAATTAAGTTGAGATCAGGCACAAAGATTGAATAGTTCTATATCGCCCAAGGAAATAGAAGCAGTCATCAACAGCCTCCCTCCAAAAAAAGCCCTGGGCCAGATGGTTTCAGTGCAGAATTCTACCAGACCTTCAAAGAAGTGCTAAAACCAATTCTCTTCAATCTATTCCACAACATAGAAACAGAAGGAACATTACCAAATTCATTCTATGAAGCCACAGTCACCTTGATACCTAAACCACAAAAAGACCCAACAACAAAAAAAAAGAACTTCAGACATATCTCTCTTATGAACATTGATGGAAAAATACTCAATAAAATACTTGCAAATCTAATCCAAGAACACATAAAAGATATCATCCACCATGACCAAGTAGGCTTCATCCCAGGCATGCAAGGGTGGTTCAATATATGCAAATCCATCAATGTGATCCACCATATACACAAACTGAAGGAGAAAAACCACATGATCATCTCCTTAGATGCCAAAAAATCATTTGACAAAATCCAACACCCATTCATGTTTAAAGTCTTGGAGAGATCAATCAGGGATACAAGGCACATACCTAAACATAGTAAAGGCAGTATACAACAAGCCTATAGCCAACATCAAACTCATTGGAGAGAAACATAAATCAATCCCACTGAAATCAGGGACAAGGTGAGGCTCCCCACTCTCTCCATATCGCTTCAAGATAGTACTTGAAGTCCTAGCTAAAGCAATAAGACAGCTAAAGGAAATCAAGGGGATAAAAATTGGAAAGGAAGAGGTCAAAGTTTCACTATTTGCAGATGATATGATAGTATACATGAGTGACCCTAAAAATTCAACCAGAGAACTCCTTCAGCTGATGAATACCTTCAGCAAAGTGGCTGGATACAAAATCAATTTTAAAAAATCAGAAGCCCTCCTGTATATCAAAGACAAAAGGGCTGAGAAAGAAATCAGGGAAACAACACCCTTCACAACATCCACTAAAAACATAAAGTACCTTGGGGTGACTCTAACCAAGCAAGTGAAAGACCTGTTTGAAAAAAACTTCAAGTCTCTGAAGAAAGAAATTGAAGAAGATATCAGAAGATGGAAAGATCTCCTGTGCTCATGGATTAGTAGGATTAACATAGTGAAAATGTCCATCTTGCAAAAGCAATCTACAGACTCAATGCAATTCTCATCAAAATACCACCACAATTCTTTACAGACTGTGAAACAAAAATTCTCAGCTTCATATGGAGAAACAAAAAACGCAGAATTTCCAAAATAATCCTGTGCAACAACAGATCACCTGGAGGTATCTCCATCCCTGACCTCAAGCTGTACTACAGAGCAATAGTAATAAAAACCGCATAGTGTTGGCATAGAAACAGAAAGGAGGATGAATGGAACCGAACAGAAGACCCAGAAATAAACCCACACACCTATGAATACTTGATTTTTGACAAAGGAGCCAAAACCATTCAATGGAAAAAAAGACAGCATCTTCAACAAATGGTGCTGGTCCAACTGGTTTTCTACATGGAGAAATATGAAAGTAGATTCATATTTATCACACTGCACTAAACCAAAATCCAAGTGGATCAAAGACCTCATCATAAAACCAGATACACTAAATCGGTTAGAAGAGCCTAAAAGAGCAGCAATCAATAAATGGGGCTTCATAAAACTGAAAAGCTTCTGTAAATCAAAAGACACTGTTGTCAGAACAAAATGACAGCCTACAGACTGGGAAAGGATCTTCACCAACCCTATATCTGACAGAGGGGTGATAGCAGAATATATAAAGAACTAAAGAAATTAAAAAGCAATAAATAAAGCAGTCCAATTAAAAAATGGGGTATGGTGCTAAACAGAGAATTCTCTGTAGAGGCATATAGAATGGCAGGGAAACAAAGAGATGCTCAATGTCCATAGCCATCAGAGATGCAAATCAAAATAACCCTGAGATTTCACCTTACACTTATCAGAATGGCTAAGATCAAAAACTCAAGTGACAACACATTCTGGAGAGGTTGTGGAAAAAGAGGAACCCTCCTCCACTGCTGGTAGAAATGTAAACTTGTACAATGACTTTGGAAATCAATCTGGTGCTTTCTCAGACGATTAGGAATAGTGCTTCCTCAAGATCCAGCTATACCACTCCTAGGCATATATCCAAAAGATGCTCAAGTACACAACAAGGACATTTGCTCAACCATGTTTGTAGCAGCTTTTTTTTGTAATAGCCAGAACCTGGAAACAACCCAAATGTCCCTCAGTTGAGGAATGGATACAGAAAATGTGGTACTTTTACAGAATGGAATGCTACTCAGCAATTAAAAAACAAGGAAATCATGAAATTTGCAGGCAAATGATGGGATCTAGAAAAGATCATTCTGAGTGAGGTATCCCAGAAGGAGAAAGACACACATGGTATATACTCACTTATAAGTGGGTACTAGACCTATAAGATAGGAGAAACATACTGAAATCTATACACCTAAAGAAGATAAACAAGAAAGAGGACCCTGGGTAAGATGATCAATCCTCACTTAGAAAGACAAATGGGATGGACATCGAATGTAAGTAACAGGACAGGAACCTACCACTGAGGGCCTCTTAATGTCTCTACCTAGCAGTGAATCAAAGCAGATGCTAAGACTCATAACCAAACCTTCAGCAGAGTGCAGGGAATCATATGAAAGAAGGGGGTGTTAGTATGACCTAGAGAGGACAGGATCTCCACAAGGACCAAATATATCTGGGCACAGGGGTCTTTTGAGAGACTTTATCTCCAACTAAGGACCATGTATGGATATAACCTAGAATCCCTGCTTGGATGTAGCCCATGGTAGCTCAGTATCCAAGTGGGTACCTTAGTAAGGGGAACAGGGACTATTTCTGACATGAACTCAGTGGCTGGCTCTTTGACCTCCCCACCCTTCCCTGAAGAAGGGACAGCCCTGCTAGGCCACAGAGGAGGACTTTGCACCCAGGCCTCCTGGGTTAGGATTAGCTAGGGTCAGATGAAAGGGGAGAAGGTCCTCCCCTCTCAGTGGACTTGGAAAGGGGTAGGGAGAAAATAAGGGAGGGAGGGTGGGGTTGGGAGGGAAAGACAGAGTGGGATACAGCTGAAATACAAAGTTAATAAACTGTAACTAATATTAAAAAATTAAAATATAATTAAAAAATAAATAATTAATTAGAAAAGATCAACATCCCCCAACCTTGCATTAACCTTGTATCATCAATACCTACTAAAGCTGTTTCTCTTCCATTATGCTTCACTTCATTAAAGACAACTGCATTTACCTCATGACTTATAGTAGGTGCCCAGGAGTTGTTCTGTATTGTTTCCTCTCTGTACTCACACCGGGAAGTACTTGGCTCAACAAACAGCTAAAGCAATTTCTTTCTACTTCTATGTAGTCACTTCATTCGAGTCTTCTGAATATCTTTGATAGTGCTTTGAGTAGGCTTGGTGGCATGGCCTCTACTTCATTCTCTATGAATCTGAAACCGCCCACTTTCTTCCTGACTTGGCTCCACCTACACTGGATTTGCTTGCTCTTTAAAATGCCAAGTTCTTTCCTTCTGGAGGACTTGATACACACTGTCCCTCTGTCTGCTTGTTTCTCTCACCCTCGGAGTCTTCCAGCTCCTTCTTTGTACTTGAGGGGCTGTTGCTCAAGCTAACTTACCCTGTCAGTGTTGCTCTCATCGATAGCCCCATACAATTGTGAAATGATGTTTTTATTGATGTATTCAAGAATTTAATACTGACCTCATCTACAAGATGAAGGTTCACAAAAGCTTTTCTGTAAAGGATCAGATAGTAGGCTTTGTAGAATACCTATTTTCTGTTTCAACTACTCAATTTAGCTGCTGCAGCAAAAAGCAAGTAAGTTTTGCTATGCCCCCAATAAAACGATTTCCAAAACCAGGCATTGGGTGAGGTTTAAGCTAAGGAATGTACTTTGCAGATTCTATACTAGATAGTAATTTCTAGACAAGACTGATTTACTCTTGTATCTATTGCTTAGACATATGTATTCTTGGTATTTAGTAGTTCCATGTAAAAAGCTGTTGAGTTGATGTAATCTGAATCTTTATAAGATTTCTTTCCTGCAGTTCTACGTGACATTTTTTGTCAGTTGTCTTAATAACAGCATACACTTTTATTTAGAATTTACAAAATGAATTAACATCTATTAATTTAGCTCATGTGATAGGGCAGGTAAAATCTTTAAGAAGGTCTTTCTTATCATGAACACAAAAGTACAAATTATAGGAGAGAAGACTTGTGTTCAAGATAAGAAAGACCTTCCTAAACGTTTTACCTGCCCTATACACATGAGCTAAATTAATAGATGTTAATTCATTGTGTAAATTCTAAAGAAAAGTACATGCTGTTATTAAGACTTACAACTGACCCCCCCCAAAAATATGCTCAGGCTACCTTCTGAAGCAATGGGTGCACTGGACTATTTATTGGCATTTGGAAAATCCATCTTACACAGCACTACAACACAGCTTTTTGACTGAGATGGGGCAGCATCAGGAGACCTCCATCTTTAACAGTCTCGGCATCAATTAGTATGTTTCTACTTGTGGGAGTAGTGTATTTACTAAGCCCTTCCCTTAGATAAGACTTTTACATGGCATGATTTATTTGATTTTGGAAAGCCCCTCCAGCTTAAATGTCATTATGTTCATTTTGCAGATAAAGAAGCTGAAGTTTAGAGATGGTCAAATAAAAACTGGGACCCATGAAGGACTGTGATTGTCTTCCTATCGCAAAGTCACAGCCTCCCGAACCACACACACACACACACACACACACACACACACACACCATGAAGTGCCACACCTGAGCTCTAAATACAATTCCTAACAGGTTCCTGCAAAAGACTTCCAGAAATGGTAATGTGAAATACGGCACTTTGAGTCAAGCTGAGGGCACTTGGCCACCAGCACAATGCAAAAAGGAGCTCATTCTCTCTCTCTCTCTCCCCTCTATGTCTCTCGCTCCTCTCCCTCTCTCCTTTTCTCCTCTCTTTCTCCCTCACTCTCTCCTCTCCCTCTCTCCTTTTCTCTCTCTCCTCTCTCCTTTTCTTGTTGCTCTCTTTCTCTCTCTCCTCTCTCCTTTTCTCCTCTCTCTCTCTTTCTCATTCTCTCTGTCTCTCTTTCTGAATACCCTGATCTCTGTAGATACCATCTCTAAAATGAAATCAGGTATCCTGTGTCCCTTGCAGTCAGGAGCACTGCACCACATGCAGACTGACTTCATGATAGACAAGCCTCTATTCTTGGGGTCATCCATCTATTTCCCAAGTCATTTATTCTCCTCCAAAGTGGCTACACTCCCCTTCTCATTGTCAAGAAGGTGTATACACCTGTGCGTTTTTACTTGGATTTGGGGAATTCACTTTTCTTTCATGTGATGTCTCTATGCTCATAATAAATTCATAAATCTTTCTCTTATTAATCTGTGTACTGTCAGTTTGTTTCACACACTCAACTACTGAATCTCAAAAGGTAGAGGAAAATTTTTTCCTCCCCTTCACCTGTGTGGTTAGGATTAAAAGATAAACTCCTCGAAAAGCAATTTGTATCACATTCTTTATAAGAGTCTAATGGAATGATTTGAGAATGTGTCTTTAAAGAGTCAATTTGGAAAAACTTTCAGGGAAGAATCTTTGGTTCAACTCGGTTGTTTGCTGTTTAATTTGGGGGATACTGCTTTGATTGGGGTTCATTTTGAACAGAGTCTCATGTAGTCCAGGCTGTCCTGAAGCTTCCTAAGTAAAAAAGAATGCTGGTAAACTCATCCACCAGCCCCCACCTCTGGAATGCTGGGATCAGAGCTGTGTAGCACTATGCCTGGTTTAGGCACTGTTACAAACTAAACCTGTGGCTTCGTGAATGCTGAGTAAGTACTGAGTTATGCCCCCAGCGAAGCAGACATTTAAATATTTTTATTTCACTCATGATGAATAAATATTACAACTATAATAATTTATAATAATTTATGCCTAAGAGAAACATTTTTACCTTTGTGGGGGGAAAAAGCAATATTTTTCAATCCGTAGTTTAGAGAAGAAAATGGCAGATGAAATATTTGTAGGTGATATTATAAAGCATAAAATGATGTAATTTGGCCATCATTTCTTGGGAGAAAGGAAGTAAGATGCTGAACTAAATAAATACTGCTCTGAAAGATTTTAAAGGACAGATTTTTTTTATTCCACACATAAATGCTTACACAAAAAAACAGGCCAGTTTTTTTTTCAAAAGAAGGTCAAACCTAACCTGTTTATAGAGTCAGAGTTGGGGATTACAAGTGCCCATTATTACCTTCCAGCTGCTTGTGGATCTTTTCCAAATTTTAATAATGAACAAAATGATCAAAACCAATAGGAGCAGGAATGACTTAATTTTTTTTCTTGGCAATTTTCTTCTAGCTTCACTTCTGTTGCTATGATAAAAATATTGTGAAAAAGAGCAAGAGGAATGGCACTGTGGTTAAAAAGCACACACCGCTCTTGCAGAGGACTCGAGTTCAGTTCCCAGTACCTACATTGTGTGGTTCACAACCACCTGTAACTCCAGCTCCAGGTAGACCCAAATTATGACCCCTTCTGGCCTCACTGGGTGCCTGTGTTCATGTGCACATACACACAGTCACACACATGCACACCTAAGTACAAATAAAATCTAAAAGTAAAGCAGTATCTTGACCAAAAGCAACTTTGGAAAGAGAACTTTGTTTAGTTTCACCACATCTACAGTCAAGAGTAAAGAGAGAATAAACATGTTTTTGCTTCCTGGCTCTCAGCTAGCTTTCCTCACTCTTTTTACATTTTGGGTCCATCCCATGAAATGGTGCTACCCACAATGGGCTCAGTTTTCTTACATCAATTAATAATCAAGACGATCCCTCACAGACAAGCCCATGGGCCAACTTAAAGATGAGCCTTTATTAAGATTCTCTTCCCTGAAGATTCTAAGTTGTGTCAAGTTGACAGCTAAAACTAACCAGAACAAATTTATTGACCAACTCCTTCATTATTCCATTCATGTACTGCTTGGTTATTTGGCTTCATTGGCCTACAACACAACTGAGAGTTAGGAAGAAAACAAAAGTACTCTTAACGATTCAAGCAAAGATGATAAACCAAGTACTCAAGCACACTGCTTAAAAGAGGATCTTCTAAACATTTACTATCTTACAGGGAATTCTAATAACCTAAGATCATTGCTTGCCAAGTCAGACCTTGGAAAGCGAAGAAGATGGGATGCCTATTAGGTAATAAGACTGACCAGCACATCTTTTTATCCAATCCTCTACAGCCATTCTGTCTTGGTAGAACTAAGATTTTCTTAAAAGGATAGTCTTGGGAAACCATGGCAATTTCATAATAACCCAGACTTCCTTCCATATTAATTATATAATATGCCCAATCCAAGTAAGCACTTACAAGTCCTGAAGCCTTGGAGATTGGTTTAGAAACTGTTCAAACAGTTCTTCTGGGAATTTCTGGTCAAAGATGCTCTTTTCTAATGACAAACTATACAAGGTAGGTGGTCGGATGCAGTATGAAAGTACTATTAGTATTTAGCATCATCACACAGAATTTCACAAGGGGAAACCAATCTCTGGGCCCATAAAAATCTCTGAGGTTTGACTAAGCCTCATCAGAAGCCACTAATTCCTTGGAGCTTTCCAGTTACCATATAACAAAATACTTGTATACACTAAGGTAGCTGGCTTGACCCTCCAGTGGTGGCTCATGCTTTTAATCCCAGTACTTGGAGACAGAGGCAGGTGAATCTCTGAGTTCAAGGCCAACCTGGTCTATAGAATGAGTTCCAGGACAGCCAGGGCTACACAGAAATACTCTGTCTCAAAAAACTAGCAAGCAAACAAAGATTGTTTGTAGATTTATGCTAACTATGAAAACCATTGCCTTGGAGAGAGAGTTTACATTTATACAGGTACTTTCTAAACATATTCTGATTTGAAAAATATAATGGCATGAGTTGCTATATGACAACTGATGTGATATAAACTGAGGGTTCTACACATTTAGAAGGCTCCAAAACATTCACAATGGCAAACATGAAACAGCTTAACATCTATTAATATTTAATGCATAAGGTATGAACAAAAACTAGGGGGTATATTTATTTCTTTATTTGGACAAAGCATGTTACTATATGTGTTGAAGTCAAAGGATAAGTTGGAAGAGTTGATTTTTCTCCTTCCACCACCTGTAGGTTCCAGGTATCAAACTCAAGTAATCAAGAATGACAACAAAAGCCTTTCTCTGCCAAGCCATCTCAACATCCCTCAAATTTCCACAGCAGTCAGAGACCATTTCAAGAAAGACATACCATCAAGTAACCCCACACACAGTGATGGGAATATAGAATACTACACTGACGCATCACCAAAAAAAAGTTCTAAAGACTCTTGAGCAGTGGTTCTCGACCTGGGGGTCACAACTCCCTCTCACAAGCATCTATCTCCAAAAATATTTACATTAGGACTCATAACAGCAGCAAAATTAGAGTTGTGAAAAAGCAGCAAAAATAATTTTATGGTTGGGGACCACCACAACATGAGGAACTGTATTAAAGAATAGCTGCATTAGGATTGTTGAAAAGCACTGCTCTAAAGGAATCGCAACCAGTGAAACAAATACGTGTGGAATTCTCTGGTCAGTCGTATTTGAGAAAAATAATAAATTCTATAATTCCTAATTGAATTAAACCTTGACACAATACAGTATTAGTGAGAAGTAAAAAGGAATATTGCTTAATTTTCTTCACTCATATTAACTACTTTGCCTGTTGCTATGGTCAAAATAACCTGACAAAACCCACGTAAGGGAAAAAGGGTTTAGTTTGGCTCACAGTTTAAAGGTGCATCTGTTCTGGTAGGTTAGTAAGGGCAACAGGTGCCTTCTTGAAGCAGCTGGTCATATGGTGTCCTCAATCAAGAAGAAGAGTGCTCTCTTCATAGTCAGCTAGCTTCCTCCTTTTTATACAGCCCAGAGCCCAAGCCCAGGAAATGGTGCCACATGAGTCGCCTAATCAAACAATTCCTCCTAGGCATGCCCAGAGGTTAACCTAATCTAAATAACCTCTCATACATGTGACTACGTTTGTCTCCTGCATGATTCTAGATCTTGTCAAGTTGACAGTCAGCACCAACTGTCACGCCAGAATTTAGCCAATGACATTGTTTTGGTAACAGATGCCCAATACTATGAAATGAACAAACATTCTGCTGACAGCAGCTAGAGAAAAAGCTGCATTTAGATAATAAGGGTTTGGTCAACAAAACAGTAGGAAATTAATTTAATGTCTTCAATTTAAAATGTGTTAAAGAAGTGAATACATTCTAAAACGGAAGTTTTCTAAAATGCTTAAATATTTCAGTGTTAAAAAATCAAATAAGCAAATGAAAAAATTAAATAACCAACCAAATAAAAAACCCAGGATCTTGAAAGATGACTTGATCATAAAGTTCCTCAGTGTGAGCACCTGAGTTTGGATCCCAAACCGGGTATGATTACATGTGTCTATAACCCTAATGTGGGGTTTGGGGATAAAGGAGTGGAGACAGGCAGATCCACAAACCTTGCTGGTCAGCCAGCTGGTAAGCTCCAGGGTCAATGAAAGATCTTATATCAACCAAAGATGAGGTGGAGTACAATTGAGTAAGACATCAGACTTCAGTCTCTGACCCCCACATGCACCTGCATGCTCACATGTGAAGTCATACACTACATGAACATATTAATTTTTAAATTTAAATTTAAAACAAAACCTCACATCTACTAATGACTGATTGGGGTCACGAATAACATCTCTACTGGGTAAGGAAAATGAGAGTTTGAAGGCTAGAAATCTCATTGTACAAGAGAGCAATTTTAAAAAAAAAGGCTAGAAAAACAGCACACATGCACAGCAGCAACTGGACCCACACAGAGCTCTGCACTGCTCAAGAAGTGCACAGACTCACATCCTGCAGTACTTGAAGATGTACATTATCCCAAAGGTCGTATCAACTGTAATGACTTTACAACAGACTTGAGAAATTGCAACCTTTGCTATATAAATTCATAGCAAACTAAGGGGGCTCTTCCATGCTGAAATATAAACATGTGCTCAGGAGAAATGTGCCAGGGCATATTTCACTGTCCCCAAGGGGTGTTCTCTTGACTCTGAGTAGAATAAAACAAAAAGCTTTAGAGATGCCCTAAAATAAATCCTGTTTGCAGACAAAAGACAGGCATCTTTGCTACCCCGTGGGCTGGTGAGTTCTGTAACTCAGAGAGTCCTCAGAGCTTTGGAGCAGCTTTCTAAAAGCATGTTTGACAGAAATTCCATGTTGGACATGTGAAATCGAGAAACAGATGAAGAAGGGAGAATGTGTGGATTATCTATTCTGTCAGATGCCCAAAGTTACACAAGAAGGAAACAGCCCTGGGATAGATCCTGAGTGCTTACAATCCTGTATCAGGGTGCCTTCTGTGCTCCTAGAGTGAGGAAGCAATTTCCTTTCAGCTTCTCCTGGACAGAAGTACAGGACACATCTCACAGCTGCTGACAATACAACTGCTGGGAAAAGGCTGTGGAAATTTTGTTAACCTCCAAGACAGTATTACCCTCATTGGAAAGCAACAGCCAAGCTGCAGTAGAAGCATGAGGTAGAAATGAACATGGTGGTGAGTTACTATTGGTCTCACCAATGACACCATTACTCTACCACTTGCTTTAACTGACCATTGTCTAGATGCCTAGAGCAAGGATTTCAGGACACAGAAGCATTTTACCAAAATATAACAACACGTAACTGGGTGACATGTTTAAGGGCCTTCATGCCATTTGTACTCCAGTAGATTCAGTTTTCTGGCTAAGCATGATGCTATCCTCAAGGGATAGGAAGACAGCATCATCTTGCTTCATAACTTGTGTAAACATAAGAAATCAAGTTGGAATAGTTCTCCTTTGTGAAGATAGAAAAACAAAACATCAGAAATTTAAGCACTGATATATATTCAGTGAAAAATTGTTGCACCATCTGTTGCAATACTTCCAAATAAGTAATAGTACTATATGCACAAGAATATGTAACCATATATATTCAAAGGGATGGGGGTGGGTGGGTGATAAGATACTAACCATGAGGTCACAGTACAAAAAACAAAAAGTATTCTGAAGTAATCCCTAGCTTCAAGATCTTCTTTACTTATTTCAGAAAGGTTTTTCATATGCAATTAACTTGAGCCCTACTCTGTGCCCTGGGATGGATTACAAGTATGGCTTCAGTTAGCAGAAAAAGAAACAAACTCAGAGAAAAATATGTCCTGATTGCTCTTGAACCCCTACTGGACCATCTTTACATAAGCCAAATTCAGAACTGTAGGAAAAGAGAATAAAAATCTAAACTCCAAACTTAACAGCTGAAACAGCTCAAGCAAAATGTTCCCCATCAGTATGTTGTTTGGATGAGAATGTCCCCCATAGTCTCACACATTTGAATACTCAGTCTCCAGTAGGTGGCACTGTTTGGGCAACTTTAGCAAGTATGGCTTTGCTGGAGGAAGTATGCCACAAGGAGTGGGCTTTCAAAGTTTAAAGATTCATGTCTGCTGCCTCAGCTCTGGCACTGTGGAATCTAAATCTCTGGAACTATCAGCCCAAATAAATTATTTCATCTGTTAAGTTGTCTTGGCCATGGTGCTTTACTCCAGAAACAACAAAAAAGTAACAAATGCATGGGGTGTATGTGTACACTTGTGTGTGTGTGAATGACAGATATCAATATCAGGTGTTTTCCTCAATCATTCTAC
>CM053766.1:54341624-54367688 GCA_028658305.1 Pachyuromys duprasi
GGCTACTCAAGACCTTGGCTGGCCCTGGGTACACAGAACTGGCAGGAGGGTAAACAGAGGAAAGGAAGGAAACATGTCAAAGAAGGGCACCCTGTAAAACAGTTGCTGACAGATGCCAGCAACAAGAGTAGTGGAAAAGCAAACACTTCTTCAGAAAGTCAGTTCCTGTACTCCTTATGAATCTTATAAGGATACTCTTTACACAGGCACAAGTAACTTCTGGAAAAATGCTAATATTCCTATACCCAGGGGCTGTACTGTAATTCCAAGTGAGGTTGCCTAGGCCAGAAATGACATTAACCAACTTTCAAATCAGGTCTCAGGCCAATGGGCTCAGAAGAAAAATGAGTGTCGAAGTAAATTCTGTTATAATCCTTTGCATATAATTATTAAAATGAACACAGCTTGTTCATGATAATAGTGCATGGGTGTGAAAAATTACTGTAGAGAGCTGAAATGAGAAAGTACCATTATTTCTCCAGAAGAGACTTGTACCTCTCAATTAAAACCAGAAATGTGATGTATTACAAGAAACAAATGTCAACCACTGTGCTTTAGATGTTGGTTAAAGCCAGTCTCTCATTATTCCTAACTTCATCATGGCTCATATATCACATCTATACAACCAAATATGAACTCATAGAAAATGCCATTCTTTCTTTGCTTGGACACTTCAAATACTAAACTCAAAATAGACATGTAATACATACCTGAAATGGATAAACATAGAACACAGTTCTCCACGTCAACATAAAGCTTAGCATGACTCTATCTGTGCACCTTAACCCTTGTGCAGAGCGAGTCCTGACTCAACGGTGAGTCTTGCTGTTTCATAGCACTACCCACAAAACTGGACTCTTCAGTATTTTCCTCATCATTTTAAGCCTATGGATAACATTTAAAGTAAAAAGCAAAAAGCTTATGCATTACTACAGCTCTGGAAATTGTCTACTTTAAACTGACAGAAAATATTAACTGAACAACATACATAAGAAAATTGCATTTTAAACCACAGAGAGTCATCCATGCCACACTTACGAGTTTGTGGACTAAACTCAATTTTTAATTTTCTTAACTTCAAGAAGGATTATTGACATAAAAAAAAACAATTAAAACTTAAGACACAGAACTTATGGGGCTGGAGCTATGGATAAGCAGGGTCGGTTCCTAGCCCCAATATAGAAATAATATGTTGGTTTACATATGGACCCAATACGTCATTTCCACAACCAAGATATCCACATGTAGAATACTTGAGTCATCACTCTTAAGCATTTCCCCATTTAAAAGAAAATAAATTGTTCACCCTTTCAGCCATGTCTTTATGCCAACCCTTGCTCCCCTGGCCACTATGTAAAGAATTTTCTTTAATAATACCAATGTTTTTATGAATGACCTTGCTCTGCATATTCATTGAGGGAGAGGGCTATCCTTTATTCAAAATAATTTATTGTTGATACACTCATGCCATGTTATGTATCAATAGGTCACTTTTGTCCATTGCTAAATAGTAGTTGTTATGTTCATATGTCCCTGTTTGCTGACCCTTCAGCTTACTGACACATGTTTGGACTGTTTATAGTTTTAGCTGCTAAAAATAAAGTTCAGGCCAGCAAGATGCCTCAGGGAAAGGCACTTTCTGTCAGGCCTGAGGACTTCAATTTCTATCTACACATTGGAAAGAGGGAACCGATTCCGATAAGCATCCTCTGACCTCCACATGTATACTGTGGTGAACATGCACACACAGAGACACACAGACACACACACACACTAAACAAGCAAACAAATAAGTAAATTTAAAGCCTATGTGAACATTCATTTTCAAATCCTCACATATATACGAGGTTTTATTTCTCTTCTGTAAATACTGAAAAGTGGAACACCTTGACCATTTGGTGCACGAAATTTTGACTTCTTAGGAAACCGCCTAGTTGTTTTCTATGGCAGTGCTCTCCTCACACAGTCCCAGCAGGAGCTCCATGACTCACGTCCTTGACAGCACTTGGGATAGTCAATCACTGATTTTAACGATTCTAAAAATGTACCTAAGTATGGGCACTTTGTTGTGGGTTTAATTTGTACTTCTCTAATGGTCTGCAAAGTTAAGGATCTCTTTCCTGTGCTTACTAGTTATCCATAATCTCCTTTTCTATGTGTCTGCTTGCATATTTACAATCAGGTACGCTTTTTCGCTATTGAGTTCTGAGGGTTCGTCATGCACTCTGGATATAAGGTTAACGATTTGTCCCGAAGACACAGGCCAGCGCCTGCTCACCCAGCTCCCCTTTCTTCTCAGTCTTCCCTCTCTTCCTCTCTGGCTTCCCTTTCCACTGTCAAAGGCTTTATCTTCCCAGGGTTCAATACTTCACAGCTTCTCTCCACTTTGGTCCCTGAAGCAAGTCCACATTTGAGGGCATTATGGACGAATGCTCATAATTCATAAAAGTTAATAATGCTTCCCTCCTCCCCTTTATTTATTTCCCATTACTCCTGAGAAGGACAACCATGAAATATTATACCCATGATGCCACAAAGGACTGAGGACTCATCTGTATTGCTGGGGAGGAAACTGTTCTGAAGAAATTTGGTGACAAAAAAATGACAGATAAGCACACACTTTAAACAAAATGCTTCTGCAATAATAGATTTTTCACAATTGCTGTCAATAGCCTCCCCCCAAAAGTGCTCAAAAATTTATTACAATTTAAAGAAATCATGGAGCCAGGGAAATAGCTCAATTTATGAATTGCTTGTCACGTAAGCACGAGACTGAGCTCCACCCCCAACAAATCAACCAAAAAGCCTGCACCTCTGTGTCCTGGGAGTGGACACAGGAAGATCCCTGGAGCTTGCTGACCAGTGAGTCTAATCAACTCAATTAGGTCTCAATGTAAGACGCTGCCTCAGAATCTAAGGTGGACAGCAACTGAAAAAGCCAGCTAACATCAACCTTTATGATAGAACACCGATGCCAGTGTCTTTCAGCCCATGTCTACTGGTGCTAATGAAACACAAAATACCCTCTTCTGATGTCACACATCCTGAGGGAAATAAAACTACAAATTCACAAAAAAGGAACTATTATTAAAAACAAAAACTAAGAAAATGTTTAAAAGTTTGCATTCTCCATGTTTATGCTTTCATGTTCTGCTTCCATTGGGGAAAAGGAGAAAGAATGAATGGTGGTGTGTTGAAGGTCAGTGAGTCTCAGGTCTTGGGTGGACGGGAGGGCTCTCAAGTACATTTAGTTTCCTCCTTTCAACTGCAGGCTCTTCACCAGCCACCAGATGGTACCTGGGATCATAATGTGGGTTTATCCCAGATGTGGACAAATAAAAACAGAAATGATACAAGCGATTACATACATTCAGTGGGAAGTATATCATTTGTATATCATTACATGCATAAATTGTTAACCAGCTATTTTGGTTGGTTGGTTGGTTGGTTGGTTGGTTTTTCCCTGTGTAGCCCTGGCTATCCTAGAACTCGCACTGTAGACCACGCCAGCCTCAAACTCTGCCTCAGCCTCCAAAGTGTTGGGATTAAAGGCATGTGCCGTCATCATGCAGCTTATTAACCAGCTCTTAATGACCATGTGTGATAGTACGCTTTCATCTGAATTTCTAAATTATCCATTTACAGATTGTTGTGTTTTTGTTTTTGTTCTTAATTAATGTTTCCTCAGAGGTCAAAGGTCTTCAGATGTCCTGGAAGTATACGTGGCTGTGAGTCATCACATGAATGCTAGGATGTGAATTCCAACCCCCTGCAAGAGCAGCAAGTCCTCTAACCACCGAGGTATCTCTCCCGCCCAATTTGCAAATTTTTCTTAACCAGCAAGTATTTTTTCCTTGCATGTTTTATTCCTTTACCTGGTTTTGTTTTGTTTTGTTTGGCTCAGTCTTATGCTTTTCACAGGGGAGTGGGGTGGAAGGGGGGAATGTGTTGTGTGGCTTCACTTTGTCTTCAGGAATTTTTCACTTTGGCTGTTGGGATTCGGTTTAGTTTTGTCTTATGCTGCCAACTGAAAGAACCAAAGGTGCAGCCATAGGGCTGCTCCATCAACCAGTGCACATCGTCTGTTCCATTTTCCTAATGAAAAGGGTTACTTCCTGCCTAGGAGGCCTCACTCCTGACGACTCCCTCAACACTGTTTCTAATGCAACTTAATTTTCACGGAATGATAATGACTCAATGAAGACGTTAGGTGTTCTATGTCAACTGTACTCTGTATTAAGAGAACAATGCTTTTTTTAAAAAAATTAATATAGTTTTTTTATTTATTACAATTTATTCACTTTGTATCCCAGCTGTAGCCCCACCTTCATGCCCTCCCAATCCTGCCCTCCCTCCCTCATCTACTCCCATGCCCCTTCTCCAGTCCACTGATAGTGAAGAATAATGCTTTTTAAATGTCCTGTTTTAAAATATATTAACATATAAAGAAGAAAGAAAATGCACACCTAGTCCACAATCCAGATATCAACACTATTAACGGTCACTGTAATTTCCTACCGTTTCATGTTGTACATTTTCACCTATTTTGTTGTTGATTTTGTTTGGAGAATTTTTTTTTCTCATTTGTTCTCTAACTTGCTATTTTGATATATCATAGCATTTTAGTTTCTATCCACTTCTCTACAAAGTTTTTCTAACTGGGGTTAAAATATTTCCTCTGTCACTAGGGCTAAATGATCTGAAACATACTCTAGACCCTTAGGACAATGCTAGACATCTAATATGGACTTGGTTGGTGCTAGCTCTTCTCACCATGAAAGCTACCTCATGAGCTTCCCAACCCTATGCAATCTTTCCTCTTCTTTCTGCTTTCCTGGCCACAGCTGCACATATGCAAGACCCATTCGGGTGCTACCAAATGAAGAAGAATGTGTTTTAAAAGATCATCTTGCAGATAACTGTTACGGAGAAAAACAACTACTTGGAAGCCGTAGAAAGTGGTCATTTCTTTCCTTTCAAGTACAGAATTATCATGACATCTTATTTTCAGATAAAAATGATTCCTAATGGGTACTGATATCCTCTGACAGAATTTCTGGTGGATTTTCATCAAAAGCATTCTCAGAGAAACAGCCTAGTCTTCCTGGAGAAGAAAATAGCCCGGTGAGGGACAGGAGGAGAAGGGAAGCAAGACTGTAAAATACCTTCAGTGGCTTGTAAAACAGCAAAGGAACCACAGAAAGCCACTGATGTGGATTGGGAAACATAACATTTTCTAAACCCCACTCCTGGGTGGCAGACACACCAGGAGCAGCCTGCAAAGCTGGACCCCATCACTACAACTGCCCTCTGCTTGCACCAACTCTCTGTGTAGGCAGTAAGCAACAGTGGCTCCCTAAACAGCTGTGGAAATCCAAGTGCTGCCATCCTTCCTGACGTCCATCCTTGTCTTCAATAAGTATTCGCCAGAGATTTGTATATGCTGCATGCTGTGCTAGATGGTAGGACAGCAATGCTATACAACCCCAGATACCACAGGGCCAGACAAGCAGCAGCTACCCCCTTTTTCTGTCGTGTACCCCCAAAGGCAACATCTCTCTACACTGCTTGTTTTCTCAACTCACTAAAGTCTCGGGGGGTGGAGGAGAGGCAGGCACTTCAGGAAGCCTTTCTGTGGTTCACAGAAGAAACTTTCTCTTCCTACTACAGGAACTGTGTGCTTTCCCTGGTTATGTCGAGTTCCATGTTTTTGCTTTCTGTCAGCCACTCTGCTGGGACTTACAGAGGACCACACCCAAAGGGTTCAAACATCAACTTCTTGAAACTGAATGCTAAGGCCTCAATGGCAGAGCTCGACTACAAAACACTGAACACTAACATTTAAAATTAAAGTATTGTACATGGATGGAACCTTATTTAAATAGGCTAAATAGTTAATGTCTAGCCTAGTCACTTCATAAATGCATTTTGGGTTGAATATTCAGTTGGTATCTTTTAGAGACTTTTTTTTATAGATCTGTCTGTCTGTGTGGGCATGCGCCACATACATGAAGGTGCCTGTGGAGGCCAGAAGAGGGTAGCAGTTTCTGCCATAGCTTAAGGTACAGGCAGCTGTGAGCTGTTCCATGGAGATGCTGTGGTCTAACCTGGGCTCTTCTGGAAGAACAGGAAGGACCCTTACCACTGAGCCATGGCCACAACCCAGAATGCTTATTTACAAGTATATCAATTTTCAGTGTTTACACCAGTATAACTCTCAACAAGATCTCTAGCAATGGAAACAGCATCTGCAGCCCTGTTACTCTGCAAGGAAACGTAGCTAGGGCAGCTTATAGACATTTATGAACAACTTTGTAAGAACTCTTTAAATTAGCTGCTCCCACTCCACTAATATATTTTACTATTAAGTTTCAATGCTGAGAACACCCCCCCCCCGCATTTTGCCTATGTAGTGTTTTGAACACCAATGGTTTAAGAAGCCATATATCCCAGAAACAGCCAGCAAGGAGCACTCAGAGAAATCCCTGATCTATGTTTCCATAGTCCTAAAAAATGTATTTTTTTCACATTCTCCCAAGACAGTGCTTTAAAAAAAAAACATCAGTTTTTAAATTAATTAGTTAGCAGAATTTGTGCAGAACATTTGTTACAGGATTGTAATAATTGTTACTTATTGCCACCACCAAGATAACACTGGGGAACTTAATCACCGTGAAGCCGGCAATGAGATTCAGCACCACCCTCATTTTATAAACATGGAATCTTGAGCTTAAATATTAAATAGGTTTACAGAAAATTTAATCAAGGCCAAACAATGAACCTAGCGTAAAGTGAGTGCGTTCTCTACTCTCTACCACCAAATGAGCACTGTGACACTGTGTGACGTTGCTTTGACTTTTCCATCTCCTTTGGGATGCCAGTTCCTCAGAAGCAGTCACTGATGGGCACCAGTCATACTGACGCCTTAACCATCACTACTGCTGGCAACAGCAACCAGTGTTCTTCCTCCTGGGCCTTCCCTAGTTGGTATTGTGAAGTATTCCAAACTTGTCAAGTGTTTTCCATCTTCAATCTCTTATTCTTAATAAAAGCTAATAGAAAAAATATCTTCCCTTCACTCTTACCCTAAGTTTCTCTAAAACGTCAGAACCACGGTTTCTGTGTGGAGGTAAAAAAACTGTCACCAATTACAAGGTGATCACTGTAAGGAAATAAGTTCTTGTCAGTTATAGCGCACAGAAAAGACAACCCCAGAGTAAGACGGAAATACACCTAGCCTGGAAATACACCTAGCCTGGAAATACACCTAGCCTAGAAATACACGTAGCCTTGTGGTACCTTACAGGAAGCCTGTGGAATGTGTACGAAAGGCCAGAAATCAGTTAGCATGTCTTTTGATGATCAAGCAGCAAAAGAGTTTCCAACTGGAAGATATATTTTAAAACTATTATTTTTCTCTCCTTGCTTTATAAAACTTTATTCATCTACTATCCCACTCCCTTCCACTACAAATATTAAAAGGAGGCAGTTACATCAGGATTTGCTAAACTTGCAGGAAACAGCTAATGAAATAAGGATTAAGTTGCTTTTTTTCATAACTATGAAAATGTCATTCAGGATGGAGTGAGTCTATTTTTATTTAGTTTTAACCTCCCAACACTTCTAATTCAAGTTTCTTACCAGATGACCTTTCTCCTCAGCCTAAGCTGCCTAAGAGAAAGCAGAATAGACTTGCTCTTTTAAAGATGGTGGTCATCAAAGGAGTCAGAACTTTAAAGGAAGCAAATGAACAGCAACAAGGTCTAAGTTGGGAGCCTAATAACCAAAAAAATGTCTTCTTGACATTCTTTCAAGCAATAGCTTTGTGAGCTCTGCTTATGATGACGATTCTAAGGTGGTAGTTCTAAACCTTCCTAATGCTGCAACTCTCTAATATGGCTCCTCATGTCATGGTGACCCCCCCCCCAGGCATAAGGTTATTGTTGCTACTTCATCACTGTCCTTTTGCCATTGTTTTGAATCATAATGTAAATATCTACATTTTCTGATGGTCTTAGGTGACCCCTATTCGACCCCCAAATGGTTCAAAACCCATAGATTGAGAACCACTGCTCTAATGTCAGACCTCTTTGTTAATGAAAAAACCAGCCACAGTATGTCAGATAAAATAATAGGTTCATGTTTAATGAATTTCTGGAGAAGGAATAAAGATCCAAGAGAACAAATGCCAACAGAGGCTTTGGGGTCAGTCCAGGTCCACAGGAAACAGCAGCTAGCCCTACCCTCAAGTGCAGTCTGCGCTAGCTTCTAGGCACTACTAACACCTCTCCAGCTGTGAAATCAAAAGACTAAACACGTCTTGGCTCTACCCTCTCCTCTGTTATGTTTATGCTTGTGGGTCATTCCGAGTAGACACAGCTCTGAACTTCAAACTCCTGATCCTGTGTCTTTGTCTACATTTTTAATCCCCTCACTGACATTTTTTCTCCTTCTATCATCTAAACGGAGTCATACTTAGGGCTGTTTCCAGACCCTCTCACTGACAATGTCTCCCTGGAGTAGTGTCAATAATCATGTTACATGTGATTACACCAAAATCTTCACACTCTTGGCCTGTGGATGATTCCCAAGGACTACCCCAGACTCTCCAGCACCTGGATTGGTAACTTACCATTACCATGAATGCGGCTGGGCAATCCCACACACACAACATCTCTCCATCATTGCCCAACCAATCCATCATCCTGGCCTCTCTGTTCCTATTACTGTTCTATAAACACACAGACCCCTTTAGTTTTCTCATCCAGCGATATGAATCAATCACCCAGAGTACACACTGTTAGCCACGTTGATTCTACCTTCCTAACTGTCATAAAAGATCTCCACTACTCGGTTTTGTTTGCTTCCTTTTGTTTAGCATTTTTATTGTTTAGTCTCATTCTAACACTTTGTCCCTGAAATTTTACTTATGAGCCAGCTTAACATGATGTATTCGGACACACATCTTACATCTTGCTTCCTGTCTTTGACCATGCTGTTCTTTCTACATTGTATGCCTTCCCAAAATCTCCATGGATTATCTTTTTGCTCGTCTTTAGGAATATATTTAAAATATGGGAAACATTTCCTGGTTTCCCCAGACACAGTATATGGTTATTTCAAAGCCACAGGATTTGCGCTGCTGTTTCTCTCGCAGCTACTCTCCCGACGTTATATGACATTGCATAACATACTTGCTCTGCCACCTCATGATGGCCTGAACACTTGCTGGAGGGGCAAATCCTGCTTCTTTCTTGTTTTCTTTGTGGAAGCTTTGCATGGTCAGACTAGAATCTTTATGTGCCTTTGCACCTATGCGCTTATTCTCCCTCCTTTCTTTCCAAAATGATCTGGAGTCTCTCAATGAATATTTGTTGAAAAGATGGAGGAAACCTGTTGCTTCTGTTTCCATGGAAACGATCTACAGTCTCTTAGTACTGACTGTGGTTATCCTTCAATAATATTGCTAGTTACATATTTATTTAAATGCAGCCTAAACACAACTTTAGTTCCTGGTCTTCCTCCTGTTTATATGATTTACACTGGGAGGTTGAGGAGGTCATGCCTTCTGCATTTCAGGGTTTATAAAAGTATCTCCAGTCTCTACCCACCAGGCACACTGACTGCTTCAACCATAATACAAGGTGCCAATGCAAACATCATATGTACTTCTACATTAACTAAAGAAACAAAAGAAACAAGCCAAGCAGGGAGACGGCCGAGCACCGGAGCTTGAGGCTAGCCTAGACAAGACACAAGAGCACCTCAAAACAAACAAAAACGATAACAAAAAAATTAAAATATTAAACTATTTCAACAACATTTAACTCAACATATTCAAATTATTTCAACAAGTAATCAAGATAAAAGTATCAGTGAAATAATTTTCATTCTTTTTTTTTAATTACTCTTTGAAACCCAGTATGTATTTTAGGCAGAGCTATAGCTGCATTTCAATATCTTTGCCACAGGTGCTAGAAGCAACTTGTTTAAACCGTTTAGATCTAGACAATTTTCCCTAGACTGAGAGCTCATTTTAGAGCCAAAAAAAGAAAAAAAAAAAAGAAACCCTTTCTTCTTGCTCCATAATTATTCATACCTATAATCAAATATAACAAAGTTCAGCATTAGACAAACTCAGAAAACTTCAAAGCAGATAGAGGATAAGAGAGAACCGGGATAAGAGAGGAGACCTTAAGAAAGAAGAAGAAAATTCAAGTAAGGGTTAGCAGAGAATTCTAGCACACTGGCTCCGTGAATCACCATGTCATACAGAGAAAGATGCCCTGCGTACATTCCACTTTTCCACACCAGGCACCATATGCTTCTATACATTCTACAAAAGGAGCTTTCTTAGTGTGCAGACGAGCAAAGCCTTCTTCATTAAATATTGATTTCATTCACATTTCCCTTGGGCCATGCATTACAGAGGAGGGGAAAAACATTCTCCAAATCACCCCATTCTCTCCTTTGACTTTACAAATAGAGAAACTAGAATCCAGGCAGTGTTAGAAATTACCCCAAGAGTCTGTGCTCACTGCAGACCAAGCGGGAACCCAAGTCCTGGGAGTCTGATAGCTAGGTCTCCCTAAGTCAGCAACACAACACTCACCAATTCTGACCATCAGCTTTCTCATATTTACCATGATATCTGCATTTTATGAGAATTACCTTAAGCTCATTAATCTATGTGAAAATATGGTACTCTGAACTGGTTCAGTCTGAAAGGAATGGCACAGATGAAAAAAAAAAAAATGAAGAGTGACTTGAAGATGTATTTGGTCCATTCTTACACCTTAAGGGTATGATACCTAATCTCTCAATGCTGATGAAAATTTAGTTATTGAAAGTATTTAAAGACAAGATTGTGTGACTGTGTGAGTGTGTGTGTGTCATCTCTCAACACATTTCAATAAGAGACAATTCTCATAATTAACAAGTTTTCTACAAGTCTACATTTTTTTTGATGTGAATTAGAGAGATTATTAGCTTCAGTACACCTGCCCAAATACAGTCTTCCATGGAGTCCACGCCACAAAAATTTCCTAAACACTAAATGTTTCTACTCCTTAACTGCTCGGTTAGCATTGCAGCCTGCTCCCTGAACTGAAGCTGAACATGGGAAGAAGGGCCGATCTCTATCTCCTAAATAACACATCCTTACTGCCATGGGTAATGGGAAGGTTGACTGTAGAATAAGCCAAGTTTACAAAAATCTCTCCTCTTTCAATAAAAAGCATAATAGAAACCCTCGGACAAATAGAATGAGCCACATTTTCCACATGATAACAACACAAAAGTAATAGTGTTCTTTATCTTTGGAAATTTTGTCTATCAAGTTTCTGAATGCTGTACTGTAGAAAGGCTAGCATTTTAATAAGTTAGTTTACCTCTGGATGGAAAGATACACACACACACACACACACACACAGTTTTTCCCTCTATGCAGTCCCTTAAACTTTGGGTTCTGTAGAGGCTCATTTATTCAAGGTCTTTAAATTAGACTCTTCCTGCTTGTGCTTCCCTCAGCAGGATGCTCATGGAGGCAGTTTGCAGTTTGGAATTCAGGCCCTCCAGTTAGAGAACAAAGTCTCAAAATGCCTGTCCTTCAGGACACAATGAAAAAGCCAGCTGTTTGCTTAGACGTTTGTCTGAGCAGTGCTTTATCAGGCTATTATTAGTTTTAATGCTGTAATTAGATGCACAAATGGACCCTGAGGTATGTTTGGATGGGAACATCATACAAATCAGAATTGACAATAATGAACACAGCTGCATTTCTGCCAATGATTAGGCATTTAAATAAGTACTCGTGGTGTGTTTGCTGGAATATGAGATCCCACAGAGAGAGGTTAGCAGTGACGTGAGGCTGCCAATGGGGCATCAAAAATATCAGAAAAACAAAAGGGACAAGCATCCAACTAGATTCCACTAGAGAACTGGAAACTAACTTCTCTGGCACTATTTCTATAGTGCCTCCTCTGTTATCACAACACCTCATCATCACTTTCTGTGAATCACCTACACAGATGCATTTGAATTACACGTACGGTGCACTCTTTCCCAACAGAACCTAAGCTCTGAGAGCACAGAGGATGGGCCGTGGCCTCAGGGTCAAAACATCGTCCAGTTCCCCCACATAACAAGTTCTCTGAATGATGATAAATAGAAACATATGAACAGTGATGTACACGGGAGACAGTTTGTGCAAATATGACTCTGATCTATCTGAAATTTTCATGAGCTATTTAAAGCTTCGTGGCACAAAGGTCAGGACTGGCATTTCGCCACTGGGACTAAAGGCTGGAAGAAGCTAAGTGACCTGTCAACTGCTTAGGATTTATTAGCCTGGACTCAAAATAAACATAAAATAAGAATCTTAGTAGTCCACTCTGTATTTCACCAGACTGCTTACTTCATGGAAGCAGCCATTCAGTGACTTGCTAGTGTGCTTTTTCTACTTCTGCCTCTTACACTGAGGTCATTCACAATGATGGGAAACACAGGCTCAACTCTTGTAACTTCACAACATTCCCATAGGGCATGACCACTAAATCTCTCTCATCTGCTTAGGCCCTCAAACCCTCCCTCTCCCTGCAGCCCCCAAAATCCTGCAGATCACTAAATCTGCTCACCTGGGTCCCACTCCATTTCCTGCCCCCAAGACTTGATTTCTCCCCAAAGGTCCCAAGCTGCCCCCCAGGACCTCTGTCTTCTTTACTTCTTCCAACTCAAAACACAAATCTAAAGACATCAACACATTGAGTCGGCATCACATCTGTTTCTGAAGGCTGAGAAGGCCCTGCAGAATCTCTTACAAGACTGTAAACCTGTGCAATCTGAAAATGCTATGGCAATGTGCAAGGGCTTATTCCTTGTCAAGGAGTTAAAATAGCTAAGTCCCAAGCTTATGCCAACCTACAGTGTCATCCTCCTGTGTTAGAAGCGAGTCCTTTCAGTGTCTGAGGGACATTATTTTAAGTATGCATCCTATATAAATGATGCTATAGAATGAAAATTTAATTGTATAAGTTCTTGGATATATATCATTTTGACAAAAAAGTTAGGATGTTCATCATACCGAAGCAAAAACAGATGTAAAGAGAATGAGCTGCATTTCTAGCAGGAATAGTCAAATGGGAATTTGTCATCTATTTAAGAGTAAATAATTCTAGGCCGTAAAGCATTAAAAGGATAACTGCAGTTGGTAGCCAGGAAAGGTCCTCGACCAAATGCTCAGCTTCAGCTCTGCTTCCTGTTGTATTTTAGTACATCTATGGCACACTAGCTTTGGCTGCCGCTGATTGGTCCACATTGCCAAGCATTGCATCATCTACAACCTAAACCAGGTTTCTACTTAGCCTTCATACTGAAGGAGATTCAGAATCATTAGAACTGCATTAAACTACACACTACCCTGAATATAATGAGACTGTCAAAAGCTACTCTTCAACTGTAAAAACCTAAGCCGACTGCAAACAGAGACTCATGAATACTGGCCTCTTCTGTACTTGTCTACCTGTCCAGACCTAAGCTCTATCCATGAAGAACTAACCAGTGAGTGCTGCAGCTTTCAACCTTGTCTTTAAAGGGTTTTCAACACGTTGTTCATAGACCAGCAATGAGAAAGGGGAAGAAACCGAGCTAAGGTGCAGGAGAAGCAGAAATAAGGATGTCTAGAGAGGACCCTGGTTCCCGTAGCACTCTCGCCACCCAGCTCCATTCTGTCCTTGATAGCTCACGAGATGTCCCAGAATCCTTATATGAATTCTCTCTCTCTTTCAAATGAATTTCAGCTATTGTCTGTAGTTTGGAATAAAGAGCTTTAAGGAGGAGATACTCACTTATCTGCTTTATAATTTTGTGGCATTTATCAATGTAAGTCATCAGAATGATTCCAGAGCAGCTGAGAATGTAGTACACAAGTACGAATTCTTAGTGTATAAAATCTAAGAGCCTCTGGATTAGTGCTCCGAGAGCCTATCTCTTAAAAAACCAGGATGCACATGTTTCTGTAACCTTACTTAATATGTTTTCTCACCAGAGTATTTGACCTCAGTACATGATTGAGAAGGAAAAGCTAGAGGATAAAATCCCAGGAATTTATGCCTCAGGCTTTTATAAATTCCACTTTGCAAAGGCAGGTTCTACACAAGTTAGGAGAGCATCTCCCTCCTTGGAATTAGCTCAATTGCCACAAATGAACATTTTATCTTAGATGATACAGTATTGACCTTTAAAAATATGATCAATCAATACTTTAACGGAGCATGACTCGGTACTCCCTGCCAATCAATATATATACCCTGAGGAGCCCAGAGAAACTTGACTGTGCGCCATAGCAACACAATTGCCTCATCCTCAAATCAGCTACCAATAAGCACAAGAAATCACCACAGACTACACACATTCACATAGCACTTATTCCCAAAACGGTTTTAAGATGAAAAAGGAGAAATACTGAGCATTTTAAGTTGTAAACTATCTTAATGAAAACCAAGATTCACATAAGCATCGCATTTCAAGTCAGACAAAGTATTATATCTTTTTACTGTTTGAAGCAGTGCTAAGCACAACTTGTGAAGATACCATTGGGTTTGTTATGGTTTAAAGACCACACTTCAGACATCTGAGAAACAAATTTAGACAAAGAGAAATAGTCCCTTTCAAAAAAAAAAAAACGTTGAATATTACCAAGAATAGCCACAAAAAAATTCTAAAAAGTTATATTTCCATTACCAACATATAAAATAAATCTGTGTCCAGCAGGATAAAAGGCAGTCAGGTTAGCTGCAGCACTAGGAAGAATTCAGTTCTAACACTAGGGCTGAATTCTGCACAGCTGGGTTCTGTGACATAAACTGCAACCAGGACAGCGTCAGACAAAGTTCAACTAGGTCAAACCTCCATTTCCAAATGTACTCAAGAACACATATTCTGCACCAACAGAAAGAATCCAAAAGGACTCGTGTCAACAATTAATGTTTTGTGAGGACATCTATCCAGATCCTTTGAAGATCGAGACATTACAGAAAAGCATCTTCCCATGTAAAGGAAAGTGAGTCTACTGCTTTTCTAAGAGGTATTTCTAGAACACCTGTACAGGTCCTGACATTAATCGCTGGAGTGCTGAAACTGCACTAAGCTTATGGGTCATTTCTTTTGGACAAGCATCATGAAATTATGCCAAATGTTTTGGTGTGAGAGGAAAGACCTACTGAGAAACTTTAGGTTTCTGTTGACTTTCCTCAAGATTCTCACACACACACATACACACATACATGCACACGTGCAAACATAGACACACACAAACAGAGAGAGAGAAAGAGACTAGTGAACCAGCTGTCATTTCTCCTTACTTCGAAGCTTGGTTCCTAGTACCCAGCCTCCTCTTCAAGTCTCTCAATGCTTTACCTCCTGTTCTCATGTCAGAGCCCATGGGTTCAGGTACTCTCCTACAGGTTGAGTTATAATCCATAAATTTTAATGGCATCCATAGTCTTTTCTCTGTTCTCTCTGGTGATTAGCTGAACTACAGATAGTTGAGAGGTAACTAAAGCGCATGCTGTCTTCCTAAACTTAGGTTGCCTGGTCTCCCAATAACCTTTTTAATGAGCTTCTGAGCCTTGCTGGGTAAGACTCAATATGAATCCCCATTGCAAGAGCTCTCATGGAAATAAATCACAATTTCAGTAACTAATAGAACCATTTGCACCAAAGGGAGTACTCTGAAACTCAAAGTAGACATCCTTTCCAGGGACTGCCATGATTCCTCCGTGATCTAACATTCTCACGCTTAAATGTACTTAAATGTAAGTATCTGAGCTCCAGCTCTAACATTGCTACCAAAGTGACCTTGTACAAGTAACTTGTTTGTGTATTCCCTAGGGATTCCTTGGCTGTGGGCTGGCGACACTTATTTAACACATATTGGCTGAGGAGCTAAGAAAGGGCCTGGCATGCAGAACGCACACAGGCAAGGCTCCCAGGGGTAGTTAGGTCTGTATCAACATAACACCGTACTCAAAAGCTGGCTGAAACATTTCTCTGGGTATTTCAATGACTGTGGGGTTTGGGATGAGATTGACAGACTTGAGTAAAATACTCAAAAAGTTGAAGGTTTCTATAAAACAGAGATGGACACACACACATACCACATACATACACACACTCCAAAATAAAAGGGATTTCTACTTTTATTCTGAAGCTCTTTCCTAACATCCAGCTTGCTGCCCTACCACACAAGATTTAAACTCTACAAGCCACCAAGTATCCATAATCCATCCTTCCTCTCTCTCTCTCTCTCTCTCTCTCTCTCTCTCTCTCTCTCACACACACACACACACACACACACACACACACACACACTACTGATTTTGTTACTCTGGAAAACTGTAAAATGGCACCTTATTATTTTATTATTTATAATCATCATTATTATAGAATATATAGTGTGCTCTTCCCAGAGGAAGAAAATCATTCTCCTCACCCTTCTTAGATCAAAAGGAATGTATGAGCCTCAGAAAAATCTATGAAATGCCCCCAAGGTGGTCTTCTTGTCAGACAAATGTGTACAGCAAAACAGCACCTGAAGCCATTACCATTGAGCACTTTAATTTTTCCTTTTTTTTTTGTAATCTAAAAAAAAATCTACAGAAAAATTAAGACTTACAACTTTCAAATTAATTGTTTTGCATCTTGTGCACATATTAGAATTTAAACTTTGGGGAGATACACTCAGTGCTTGTGGATTTCCAGCAAAACCTACATTGTTCAACTGCTATTTTTGGCTTGGGGAGGAAAGAATTGGAGGGGTTTGGTTGTGGTGTTTTGCTGTGTTTACTTTTTGAGACATGTTCTTACATAGGCAAGGCTTGCCTTGAACTTACTGTGTAGTCAAACCTGGCCTCTCCCTCCTAAATGCCAGGGTTATCAGTGTACCATGCCATACCCAGTACCTACTGGATTTTTCAAGTGTGTGCTTACCATCCTAAAACAACCCCCTTTCTCTGTATACAGTAATAAAATAAAGAAACAGCATGTCTCTGAAGTATGAAATCATCTACAATCTCTTTTCACATCTCTTTAGCAGAAGGTCAAGGAGATCTGCGAACCTGGTAATTTTATTCTATTTCAACTCACAGGATATAAATATTCTTATTTCTCTGCCAGGCGTGTTTTTTCCACATCTGAGAGTTGATGCGTCCTAAATGTTCTGTCTCTTACCTGGCATTTGGTTTAAAATACCTTAATTTCTGTAATCACCAGAAAGATGGTTTCACGGTGGCCAGGCTGCAAGTGGCACAGAGTTTAGACTCTAGGCAGGAACCAGAAAGAATGGGCCTAGTCCAGAGGAAAAGCGGGGACTGCAGTTGAGAGCGCCCCTCATGGAAGGTGCATGGAAGGAGGCAGGGAAGGTCCTCTCAGGGGCCAAGTATGCGTGTCCACATGACAGCACGATTGGGAAGAACAGAGGATTCTGGGGCAATGCCATCTGCCTGCTATCAAACCTTTGAACGGCCCGGCCTGTGTGGGTAAATGCTGGTTGGCAGGTGTGTGCTATTTACTGGCAGTAGAAAAGGCTAGCTCTGCAGGTGTGAGTGACTCCAGCCACAAGTACAGTTCCTGGTACAGGTCCATGACCACTCCTGAAATGACAGAGCATGTATCTTCCCTTGGCTTTGCATCCTCCAAAGTGTCGCAGATTAAGCATTCATCTGTATGTACAAAACTCTGTCCTGGAGCCTACTGCTAAAAGGAATAGATAGCCTCTAGGAGACTGTCCTATATTCTCCTGTGAGAGCTTGGGACTAACCTGAACACCCTCCCCACCAGTTTCACCAAGAACCATCCAGTTCTGCAATGAATTCTCAGAAAACAAGAATCTGAGCCCATGCTCTTCAGAGCGGCACACATCAACTGCTCCCAACAGCACACCTAACCAACACACTGACTTTGGGTATGAAGCAAGGATTTCCCCTAATTACTCCAAGACCCTGAAACAAGCTTAGGCCCAGAGCAACTGACACTGGGTTTCCAGGCACCCAGCTTACCCTTTCTTCATGGGTCTCATCTTCATCAATGAGTCACTGCCTGCTTGTACCCTCAGCCCTTCTTCCCAGGCCTCATAACGCACAGCATGGCTTCTAAACTCCCTGGCACATTACCGTTGAGTCTCTTCAATTGCCACATGATATGTGATATCACCTAGAATACTTGGATTTGTATAAAAACGTGTGAAAGATAACATTTATTTTAAAACTGAAATTAAAAGGTGACTGCCTAATGTGGAATTTCAATGAGTAGATAAAGAAGATGTTGGGGAGGAATTCAAAGGCATTTCTCAGCCTCTGAATTGAAATAAACTCATTTAGGGCCCGCTCCACCCATAGGCAAGGCTGACCCTGACAAAATCCTTCATAATAACACAGTGAGTTTTAATCCTGAGAGGTCTGACTATTAATTCTGAGTATCCAACTCAGGCAGAACTAGGAAAACGCAGTGGTGCTTGGAGGAAAGCTAACGATGCTTCCAGTTCCTCCCAGGAGCACTCTCCATCACTTCCTTCCTGGGGGATCGGGGTATGTATGGTGAGGGCATTTCTTTTACCAGCTAAATGTCTTTGCAGAAGGAAGGCATGCTATATTTACCTAAGGGACTAATCCAAAGAACTTTCCCCCTAAATTGCACATGCAAATCGCTCCCATCTTGAGAGAACTGGGATTTGTATGTACAAAGTGGCAAATGAGGAATTAAGCTGCTTGGATTTGCCACTTATTGATCTTGTATTATTCTCTGGGGAAGCATTATTCAACCATTTTCTTGCTCAATTTTACATTTTATAGAAAATAAGATTGATTAATAAAAACCTTCTTACAGATTTTTCTAAGTGGCTATACGTTTCTCTTATAAATCTTTGGAATAAAAAAGGCTGCTGGGAAAACCTCACAACTTTTGCCATAATCATAATTACTGTAAAATTCCTGTTGAGTCCCAGAGTGCTTCCCAATTCACACGATTGCTCTTTATCTCATTCTGTTGTGCTCAAGCTGACACCAGCCTCTTGTAATTCTCTGGTAGTGACTGTCACACTGTTTCTATTTCAGAAACTAAACAGGCTTTAACCCAAAGTCAAGCAATCTACTCTCCTACATCAAGGTAGTATAAAACGAGCCATCCAGCCAAGCAGTGGTAGCCACGCCTTTAACTCAGGAGTCAGAGGCAGGTGGGTCTCTGTGAGTTCAAGGCCAGCCTGGTCTAGAGTGAGTTCCAGGATAGCAAGCATTTCACAAAGAAACCCTGTCTGGAAAGAGAGAGAAGAGAAAGAGAGCAACCCAAAGGGTCACAGATCAAAATGAATGCCCTGGGTTCATGCTTAATTAATACAGAAGGGGAGACTGAGCTGGCCCAAAGCATAGTGCTTTCTATAGAGCATGTGAAAGGACTTGGCTCACACTCACCCATTTACACCTCCAGTGATTCAGTGAGGAAAGGAGGGTCATTTTCACCATCTCAAATATCCACAAACAGACAGGAGCATTCAATGACTTCCTTTTGGTCACACAGCTAAGAAACAGCAGAGCCATGATTTCAATGACACAATCTATCATCACTCTGTCCTCCAAATCTGGCCTTACTGACACGAGGAGAACAAAACACACAGCCCAGCACAGAGAACACTTATTCATGTTGCTTAGAAAAAAATTTACCATTATCTCTTAAGCATGTCTTCGAAGATGGGCATGATAGCTTCTTATGTGTTTTGTTCTTTAAATTAAGTAGCAAGCAGGATGCTGCTGGTCCCGTTTCAAAGGAGAGAGATGGGGATACAGGCAGGGCAAGGGTAGAGACAGAAAGGAGACACATGGACCTGAACTCTAAAGGAGTAAGAAAATCCTAATTGTACTGCTTTCAAGAGCCCAAATAAGCTAGCAGGAAATGTGTTGTTATTTGAGAACGATTTTCTGCTGTGTTGGTCTTCCAACTCAACAGACCATTACAGGATACAGTTCCCATGGGGCCGTGAGGAAGATTACGAGGTAAGAGGAAGTTTTTGTACACTGTGCATGGAAACACACATAGCATGGGCAGTGAGGATCCGTGTGGGCCAGTGTGAGATCTGCTGGAATTCTGAAGTCAGAAAAGGCAGTCTTGAGTTTCAACCCACAGCCACCTCTATTAAGAGGAAGGCTGAGCACAAAGATGCTCTTCACTATGGCGGCAGTAGGACAGGCAGATGGCCCTGCACTTTGTTTACGGTCACCAGCACAGCACCGGCTGCCAGCAGTTCCCTCTGTAGCATGACACTGACGGGGCTGACAGCAATAGAGAGGCAGGGTGCATTTCACTAGCTGGCTTGAAAGTGGGAGACCCCACGAAAGATAACCAGAACCTGAGATGCATACAGTACGCCTGATTTAGGGGATACATTCCTGACATCTGACCCTAGTCTATTAGATCTCATCAGGACTGGCTTCTTTGTCATCCTCTGTGGACTGGTAAGGCTGTTACCCCCTCAGGTGGAGGTGGTCAAAGAGCCACCCAATGAGTTCACATCAGAGACAATCCCTGTTCCTGTTATTGGGGAACCCTCTTGGACACTGACCTGCCATGGGCTACTTCTGTTTCCTTGGTATTTCAATAAAACACCAAATTAAGCAACCTGACCCCTCTTCCTGTGACTCCACACATGTACACTGCCCAAGAAAGCCAAGAGCTCTTGACCAGACCCACTGGGAGGGGCAGAAGGAAGCCATTGTATTCACAGTCGACAGCTGAGCTGTGATGGGAGGTGGTCCAGGTTCAGCATCTCCCTCTGTCTGCAGCTGAACTCATCAGAGCCAGTTCCTGGAGAGCCCCGGTGCTCATGACTCCTGGTGACCCTGCAGTTCTCTAGCTGAGCTTTGACCTAACTCACCCATGACAAAGTCATGTTAATTGCAATAATTTTTAGGTTGGATTTTCAGTACATTTACACAGTCCATGATCACCCCCCCCCGCCCCTGATATAACAAAAACAATTTCTGACCTATGGTGAATACTTCAAAGTGCTACAGAAACATTTTATGATATTAAGCTGCCTAGAAATCTCCATAAGAATTCAGTTTTTGAACTCAACATGTAGGAAACAATTTCTAAACTTAAAAGCACCATCCATACATATCAAAAAACATGACTCAATTACACAAAATAAATTTACACATAAGTATGAAACATAATTAAAGCTTACTCACAATCACAGTAGTGGGATTCTTCACTGTAGGAAATAATGCTGCAGTAGAAATTTAAATTCCCTCATCTTACTTTAAAAGAGGAAGGAGGGAACTACCATTATCTTAAATAGCCATTTTCGCAATTTTAATTATATTACTGCTCTCTTTATGGCATGTAAAATAAGAAGCCTAAAGAATTACTAGGCTATTAATTGTGCATTTGCCTAATCAAACTGGCATTGTGTTAGACTTTTTGATCTGTTGAGTGTAAGTTTTTTTTATCTGTTCAGTACACAATTGCCATTTACTACAGGAGTTTTAATGAAAGCAAAATCTTAAAAGCCTTAAACATATCAGTAAAACCAAAGGCATTTTAGAAGTGCAATAAAATCCCAAATCCTGTTATTTTAAATTAGAGCTACTAAACTTTCTGCATTGCTTGGACATAAGATTTTCCTATGTAAAGATAATATTGAAGTGTTCTATAAATAATAGAAATTACATTTTATGTTTTTCTCTAACCTAAAAAAACACACATTTTTATGACTTAAAAAATTGGAAAACATAGAAAAGATATTTTTAAAGCCATGATCCAACAGCAACAGGATATTTCCAGTCCGCTTCCTGTGAGACTATTCTCTGTTTTATTTTATGTACCCAGTGTGTCTATGTCGGTGTGACATGTGTGCGAGTGCATGTGTACATGCAGGCACGTGTGCAAGCATGCTTGTGTAGGCCAGTGCTCTCCTTCAGTTGCTCTCTGCCTTATGTCTCCCTAAATGTGAACTCATCGCTTAGGCTGGACTAACTGACTAAGTGTGCTGAGGATTTACCTGGTCTGCCCTCCCAAGCACTAGGGTTACAAATGTGGGCCACCATGCTAGGCCTTCAAATGGCCACCGTGAACCCAAACTCAGGGCTTTGGGACTGCTACTTTCTTAGCCACCTCCCCAGCCCCTTTGTCACTCTGTTTTTCAAACTGTTAATAATTGAGTGTGTGTGTGATTTAATACTCTGTTTTTTAAAATATTTTTATTTTATTTTTCAGTCATCTTTTGAAAGATCACTATGGTACCTGAAGCACACCTACTTGCACAGGTACTCACTGTGTATCTGTTGGCTAATTCATCAGCAAGCGATTTATTGCATCATTGATTATTACCATATGACAGTAACAGTGGATGTTTAGGTTATATTTAACTCTCCACAATTAGAAGTAATCTATATGTGTTTGAGGATGAGCCCTTTCCGGGATATAGAATTACTTATAGAAAATCAAGTTCCAGAAGGTGAATTACTACGCTAAAATTTATATAAATGTTTCTAAGACTTCAACATGCACCATCCAGCTGCAACCACCAACGCAGGGCCTACGGCGTGCCTGTTTCAGGAGACCTTCAAAAAAGCACTGGGAAGCCTTTAAGAAAAAACTAGATAAGGAGCTGGAGAGATGGCTCAGCAGTTGAGAGCTCTGGCTGTTCTTCCAAAGGATCCAGGTTCAGTTCCCAGCACCCACATGGCAGCTCAAAATGGTCTGTAATTCTAGTTTCAGGAGAGTCAACACCCTCCTCACACACACACATATATACTAAAACAGATACATAAACAAAAAGCTCTCTAATCACACATAAACGAGAAATAGTTACCTGAGTCTTTAAATACTAATATTGACTATAATTCTAAAAAATGTATTCAGTGTTTATATGTCCTATTTCTGGCCATATTCCTCATTTGCTCAACTACTCTCTACTTCTCGCTCCCTCGGGATATGCTACTCTGTTATCTGGTTATGGTTCTCTGTAAAGTTTTGTTATTTTCAACACATACAAGCTCGATAACACTGATTTTTCTATGAATGGTATGTTTGGTGTGTGTATGGTCATGTGTGTATGTAGCTGCACATGCTTGAACGCGTCTGTGGAGGCCCAGTGATCAGCATCAAGTGTCTTCCTCGATTGCTCTCCACATTAGGATTTGAGACCGGGGCTCTCACCAATTTTAGAATGGACAGTCACTGGCTCTGGAGAGCCACCTGTGTCTGCTCTCACCTCAGCAACAGGGTCACAGACGTGTCATCACGCCAGGATTTAACCAGTATCCAGGGATCCAAACTCAAGTGTTCAGAAAATACTTTACTCTTTGAGCCATTTCTTCTGGGAAGATTTGATAATCTTTTAAGTATTGCTTGAACCACTCTATAATACATGCATTTATATGTGTACGTAGGTATATTTGTGCACATGTGTAGACATGTGCATCTGTATAGACACATGTACACAGTGAAGAACAGTGAAAAAAAGTGAGAAAGAACGGGTTAAGGAGGAGGAAAAGAACAGGTCCACGGCAGAGTGCCTACTCTGCATACAGCACCAAAAGGAAAAAGACAGCTCAGATAAGGGGAAAGGGGAAAATGCGCCAGCCACATTTCCACGTTTCGTGGCTAAGCACTGCCGGTCCTCAGCACACATCTGTGCTCTGTGCACACACTAGGCTTGAAAGATCACGTGTGGCGTATGTACATGTTACTGTTCGACTTTACTCTCTATCATCAACACCCTTCATGACACTTTTAACACAGAGGAAGTCTGGAGTGGTTGGCGCAGTGGACTGCGGAGCCAGACAGGTCTAAGCTCAGATCTGCCCTCCAGCATCTTTATGATTCAGCTTCCTCAAGTCCAGGGCTTACTGGCGAAATGAGGGCAACAATATCAATTGCACATAAAGTATTATTTAAATTAAATGAAATAATATAAGCAATTAATAAAATGATGACAAAGACTTCAAAAGCATTTGCCAAGTTAATAAGGTAAAAAGTTACTGTGCTTATTATTTTCATTTTTTGTGTGTGTCTGTGTACACACACACACACACACACACGCATGATGGTGCCTGTGTGTGACATGCCCTGTGTCATATGTTCACATATTTGTTGTTCTTCTTTTATTCCATTGGCGAGATTGTTTTCCTTATTGCTTCTAATTCATTCATTCATTTATGGGCCCACTGCTTTATTCAGTGACACTATGTGTTTTATACCAGCTATTGAATTTTTCTCTTTTATATTCTTTCTAGTTTACTATTTGCCTTTTAATTCTGTTTATCACAAGTTTCAACATATAAGACTATTAAAACTTTCATGTAACTTAAGATATTTTCTCTCGTACGTGTGCCTTTTTAAAATATGCTCACAGCTTCCTTCTTTACCCTTAGGGGTTCCTTTACTATTAGGAGTGGAAAGAGAATAAATCCCTGTTAAATACATTTTAGGTCCAGGACAGGAAAAAAAAATAATTGGCTTCATGTACTACCAACTTTATATAAAGTGTGCACTGTACAGTATAATAAGTTTTGCAAGGTCAGATGTGGCTAATTTATTTTGTTTCTGGCAAGTACCACAATAGAAAACAGACAGTTGGCCCTCAGTAAATGCTGAATTTGCTCATTTAGAGAAAAGTGTGCTTTTGGGAAGGGCAGCAGACTTCAGAGTGGAGAACCAAAACTTTAATTGGATTGACACCACCGAAACACAGGGGAACATCAACAAAGTTCCAAATCAAATGCTCTGCAGCACTGATGCTCTTCCAGGTGAAGAGGATGAACACTTGCTCTTACTCGTTCTTTTCAAGACCCAAGTATGGCTACTGCTGCTCTTGGCAGCATTTCTCCAAGTGCCTTCTGAGCTGCAGCAACATGCCTCAGCTGCAAAGGAGTTGTGTGATCAAATAAACTTGGTAGCTGCTGAACATGGCTTTATCTCCCCCCCCCCAAAAAAAACCCTGCTTACTAAAGTTCTGTGGCACCAGTTTTTATAGGCTATAGACTGCAAGCTAGGGTCAGAGCTTGGCTGGGGTGCCCAGACAGATAGTGAGGAACAAGAAAAGATGTCAGTCATAGGAAAAACTAAAAAAAAAAACAAATGAAAATCAGCTTTCTGGTTTCCATGGAAAATATTGACTGGACAAGGTTTGCATTTAAGGTAGACAAGAAACTCAACTGTCTGGAGGAGGCAGAGAGGAAATATTTACAGATGTGGAGAGAGCTTGGGTTATATTCTTGCATTCAAAAAAAGGAAATTATGCTGCAAATGATGCTCCAGGAACAGGAAGTTAAACGGCAGGTAGAGTTCTGATGATAAAATGGCATAAATTGCACCATCCCAACCACCAAAAGCCAAACTGGACCACAGCACCTGATATGCTAAGGATGCAAATCACTTGCTGCCTAGAAGGCTTGCTTATTCAACACTAGTTTCTTACCAGGGCTTTGGCCAAAGCACACTTCAGAGGGATGTTTTAAAATTCCACTGAAGGTCTGTGCGCTGTGGTAAAAGAACTGAGTGTAAAGACTTAACTCGCACCATAATTCCAATGGTTTCAGTGATGTTAGAACTCCTGTAGACTGGTAGCAGGCTCTTTACTCCTGCTGTGAGTGTGCCTGAGTGCCAGCCTGGTGAGGTGGTCAGCTCTGATCAGGAGCAAATCCAGGGCTTCCAAGCAACCATCCCTATGTCTTTGTCCTCAGAGATTCAGCTCAACTGAGCTAGCCACGGATCCAGTGAGGTCTGAGAGACTACTGTCAGTGGCTCAGAGAGAAGTGAAGATGCTGATGATTAAAAATAAGAAACAATATCAGCACAATAGGCAATCTGAACAGGAGAAGGGAATCTCCAAAACCTCAGGCACACTCACATGGCAGCTTTGCTAGACTTCCCGTTTCCTCGATTCTTTGTGCCTTGTTTTGCTTTTATCTGGAAACATTCACTAAAATCCAAATCTTTGCATTTTGGCGGGTTCTCTAATGCTGAAAGATAACAGCTTTGGTGCTTTGTTTTTGTTTTTCTTTTTGTTTTGGT
>CM053766.1:54368188-54421720 GCA_028658305.1 Pachyuromys duprasi
GGGGGTGTCTGCAGCCGCGGTGGCGCGGTGTGGCCGCGAGGCCGGGGGACCAGAGCAGGCCGGTGTAGGACCGCCGAGCCCCCGGAGGTGGGCGCCGGCGGGAGCTCTGGGCTGGCGCCGCCTCGCTCCGCTCCTCCTCCGCCTCCTCCTCTCGCCTCTTTTCTTCCCCTTCCTCGTCCCTCCGCCGCCAGCAGGTGGGACTCGGAGCCGCCGCGGCCGCACAAAGCTCCTCCAGGCGGGCGGGACCGAGCTGCGGGCTCCCGGGGCGCCCGTCGCCGGCGCCTCTTTTCCCCCTCGAGACGCGCGCGAGGCTGGGCGAGCACAGAGGGGCGCGCGCGCTCACACCCTCCGCGCCCCGGCCGCCGGCCTGCGAGGCGCGCCCCGGCCCGCCAGGTACGGAGCCTGGCACCCCGCCGCTGCTGCGGAGCCCGCGCCCGCCCCTCCCCAGCCTCCCGCCCCGAGCCTGACCGGCCGCTCAGGCGGCTTGGGCAATGACCTCGATGAAGCAGGGGCCAGTGTCCTTCCCTCTAGTCCCTCCTTCTCGCCGCTCTCCACCACCACCACCACCACCACCACCACCACCCAGCCCTGCCCGTCGCCCCCTCCCCCAAGTGGAGACTCGCAGCTCCGGATTCGCTAACTTCGCCCTCAACATAGGGCAGTGGCAACTTTCAGGATGGTCAGCGCTGGTCCCGGGGGTGGGGACGGCGGGGCTGGGGAGCCCCTTTTGTTTTAGAAGGATGCAAGCTGACCTTAGCTGAGTGAATATTTAATAGCTCTCTTCAAGTATAGGAGGGATTTTATGACCAGGTTTTATGATTAGTTTCTCCCGCTTGTCATAGACGTACAGAAAAGAAAAAAAAAAATCAGTGGAAAATGAATAAGAGGAGTCTGGGGAGGGTGGGACGGCTTTGTAGTGAAGCCTCGAAGGTTCTGCCCAGGCATGTGGGCTCTCCCTTGAGGTTTCAGTGCTGCTAGGAGAGGGACATTGGCAGCTATCTGTCTTGCACAGGGATGCCATCCATTTCCTCCGGCCTGGGCCTCTGGCTGGAAAATGCCCATACCCTCCCCTCCCATCTGATATGGCCTGAAGAATTTGCAGCCCCAGAGGCTGTGCCTACTGGTGTGTGGTTTGGGGGTTCGCCCCTGCGGTTTGTTTTGGCCTCTGAAGGAAATGTGGTTCGTCTTCCTAAACGGTGACATGCTAGCCTTCCCTCTCTCCTCTGTTGGAAGCCTAATAGCACTGCCAGAGAAATAGCATAATCACACAACACTAGAGATAAGGTCTCTTCTTCTGCCACCTCATAAACAGTCTTATCAAGCAGGGATGCTTGCACCTGCAGTTGCCCCTGGCGTGAGTGGTTGGCTGTCATTGCAGAACTGCCCAGCTGCCAAAAAACCAGTGGCTGTCTCTCCTAAGGAAAGGAAAAGATCCCGGCCAGAGCTACAGGGGATCTGAAGGCCTAGGAAGAAATAAAGTCACAACATCCCAGGGGGTTATTCTTAGATATCCCCTCTGAACCGGGCAGTGGTGGCATACACCTTTAATTCCAGCGTGCAGGAGGCAGAGGCAGGGGGATCTCTGAGTTCAAGGCCAGCCTGGTCTGAAGAATGAGTTCCAGGACAGCCAGGGAAACCCTGTCTCAAAAAAAAGAAAACAACAACAAAAAACAAAAAACTGAGTTTGTTCTTTTCAGACCCCATAAAATCCAGAAAATAGAATGGTGTAAATTTGGTCTTGCACTAAGTTTGAAGAAACAAACTTAAGAATGTAACATTGATTTTCCAGAAGGATTTAAGGTTGTCCAGCTATAGCCAGACTGTCTATGAGTGTAGGCATAAACTCAGCTTTCAACCACACAATACCCACTGGAGCATTTTATGGAACACTTAAGATGTGAGTGATTATCCTAACAGGCGTAATTCTGAGGGACCTACCCCATAAACTTCTAATATGAATTGACCCTTACTCATAAGGTTTTATTGCAATCAGTGGGGTGACTGCCCCACCAAAGTGACAGCTTAACAGCGACAGCATTCTAACTCATACCTGTTGATTTAACTTGACAAAAATCCTACTATGTGTTGGACTCTTGAATAAAGCTGGGAATACGAGAAGATTATTTTTTTTAATTTTAGTAGTAGTTTAAATTAGCACATCTTAGATATTAGGGTCAGATGTTATCTTGTGAGTTATATAGATCTGCAAATAACAAACTCTTTGGGGTCCTAACTTCCCCCACCTCAGGTTATTTATCCATAGTGGGAGTTTTGGTGTCTTTGAAAACTCAATTATGTTATGTAAACATGGTTTTGCTTTAATCCCAGATGTGGAATATGGGGCTGCTTTAGATTGTCCACAGCAGCAGACTATCTGCCTTGTGCCGGCTCTGAGAGGGGCCTCTTTACAAGCTGAAGATAGTTTAATTCTGAGGACCCTGGACAGGGAATAAATGCCAGAGGCAAGAAAGGGATGGGGGGGATGGGAGGAAGAAGAAGGTGGCTGGTTGCTGTTGATGCAGTTTGATGAGAAGTTGGAGATAACCCTGAAACGAAGATTGGACTTGCCAAGGAACTACATCCCTCAGTAGCAGGAAGTAGTAAAGAAACATACGCTGCCCCTCTTCCCTCTAATCTACCTTCTCTCCAACCTAGTGTTGGGGCATTGGAAGGTATTGGGGTGAATAAGATTTGAAAGGGAAATAAAGTCATAAGGAATGCAAATAAAATAGTTAAAATAAAGATGCTTACATTTACCTCAAATATTTGTTATCTGATATCAAACATCTTACACCATTTTCACATATATGGCCATCAGCAGCCAAACCCAGCTGTGTCAGGGTCAAGTGTAGCTTTCCTCTTTTTACCTCCAGCAGCAAAGGAAGTAAGCTCAATGATGGTGGATGGTAATGGTATTTTCCCTCACTTGGGCTACTCCTGACATTTCTTGTAGGAAAAGTCTCTTCATGAATCCTTGTCATTATGTTATTTACATCATTTGACCAATATGTGTGTGTGTGTGTATGAAAATAGTACCAAGTCATTTAAATTGAATCTGATGTATTCAGTTCCATTCCCCTTGTCGGAAGTAGCCTTATACTCAAAACAATGTATCTAACAGTCTATTCAAGGAAGTTGCAACATTACCTTGGATCTTTATTTTAAAAAAAAAGCTAGATATCAAACAACTAGGCAGGTATGCGTTAGTAAATTTGAAAATCAATTCCCTTTAAAGAATGGGCCATCGCACTTAGTTTTTAAAGAGCCATGAATTTGAAAAAGAGGGAAGGAGGGTTATATAAGAGAATTTGGAAGGAGGGATGGGAGAAATGCTGTAATTAAATTATAACCTCAAAACAAAAAAGAATATAGCTTTTGCTTCTAGACAAGATCTCAAATTTGTGGAACTGCTTTGAACATAAATTCTTTCAGTATCTAGAATAGTCTGAATGGTGTTACAGAAAGAATTAGAATAACCTTAACCGAATTACCCAGACCATGGGACACATTCCTAAAGACAGCCTTGCCTGTTCTCCACTTTATAGTTTTCTAAATAAAAAGAAATGGAGGCATATTCTCTGATTTCTAATGCCTCCTTCACCTGGTAAGAAAGAACGATTCTGGGCCAGGTGGTGATGGTACATGCCTTTAACCCCAGTGCTCTGTAGGCAGAGGCAGGTGGCCTCTGAGTTTGAGGTCAGACTGGGCTACAGAGTGAGTTCCAGGACAGCCAGGGTTACAGAGAAAAACCCCATCTTGAACACACACACACGAAAGAAAAGAAGAAAGAAAGAAAAAAAAAGATCGATTCTGTAAACTGAAAGTTTTAATTTTATCGTTTGGTCCTAGTTTTAAGTGTATTTGAATAACTAGCCATTAGTCATTGAAAGAAATGAGAACATCCGTGTCCCTTTCATTTCCTTGTATTCCAGTCCCCTGCTCACAGAGCCTTCACACTAATGGTGATATGAGTCTCTGGTATTTGGTTTCAGGGATTGGAGAAGTCCTGCAGGAGAGGTAAAATCCCCAGCTATTATTTTGGATTTGTTCCAAGGCCTGGAAACACTGACGGTGTTTGTGTGTATGTGCAGGTGTTTTAAACCATGCATTGACTCTTCATGAAGGTATCTACAGCATTTTAAACTAGCCTGGAAGCTCAGCCATGCTATGGAAAGGCAGCACTTGCTTGCTACTAGATGCAGTAAGCCTGAGGACTCTTTTAATATCCCATCTATACTCCTGGTGGCGACCCTGAATCCTTTTAGATGCTGCTAACTCACTTTTACCTGCAAAGCCCTCTTTGAACATTTGAAATGAAAGAATCTTCTTGGGTAGTTTATCTTCTTGTGGGGAAAAAGAAGACAGCAGAAAACAAACAGAATAAGCTGGTGCTGATTTTTACTTAAAATCTTGAGTTGGGAGACTATAACAGGAAAAACAAGAAACTCCAAAGCAAAGGAGACTTTTTTAAAAGTCACAGTGTGCTGTTAAGATAACAGAAGAGGGCACAGAAGTTCCAGTCAAAGTTGGCTAATTTTATGTCAACCTGACTGGGCTACCAGGCACCCAGACCAATTGACATTTCCACAATCAACATTGAAGTGTTTCCCCATCCCTCAAATCCTCATTCACATTCACAGTTTTGTTTGTTTTCTTGATGGTGACCATTCTGACTAAGGTGAAATGGAAATCTGTGTATAGTTTCCATTTGCGTTTCCCAGATACCTGAAGATGCTGAGTACTAATTTATCTATTTATTTGCTATTTGCACTTCTCTGCAGGAGTGCTAGTTCAGTTTGTGTGCCTCTTTATTGTAAATTAGTCCATCCAGTTTTGAAATGACCGTGAAGTTTTATCTAAACATGAACGTAGAACTAACTTATGACCCAACTATACCACTCCTGGTCTAAGCTGAAAAAAAAAAAAATCACCCAGCACACTGAAAGAGCCAAGATGTGTAATTAATTTAGGTGTCTGTCCAGATGAATGGATTAACAATGATAACAGAAAGATAAGTAAATGATAGAGAGATAGATAAATAGATACATAGAGAAACATAGATAAATAGATGATAGATAATGGCAGCAATAAATAGATATCAGTATATAAGAAAATATAGATGAGAGATATACAGATAATAGATATAGATAGATAGATACAGAGATACAGAGATAAAGATAGAGAAATGAAATCCCACCTCCCATTTTCTTGATAGAACGTCATCACGTTAAGTGAAATAAGCCAGTCTTCAGTAAATAACCTTTGTGCTCTCTCATATGTGGAGTCTAAAGAAAACAATAACTGTCAAGAAAGTAAGAGAATGACTAAGAAGGAGAAAATAGACCAAAGGCAAGGAAGCAGGCAAGAACAATGGGGTGAGAATAATCATGTTATGTGGTGGTACCAAACATTAATGTGTACAAAACATTATGTGGATGTTTCTGAGAAGGCGTTCTTGGAATAAACAAACTTTTCAATTAGTAAAGCAGAGAAAGCAGCCTGCTTTCCCCAACATGAGGAGCAACTATCTAGTCAGTTTTTAAAGGTCTGGCTGGAGCAAAAGGCTGACCTCTCTATGAAAACAGCTCCCTGGGGCTTCTCCCTGTACTTAGACAGGAAGTCATCTCTGCCTGGGTCCCAAAGCTTTGCTCAGAGTGGAGCTACACTGGACACTCCGGTTCTCAGAACTTTGGACTCAAGCTGAAATTGCATCATCACATCTCCTGGATCCATAGCTAACCAGCTCATCCTGCAGAGCCTGAAGCTCATCGGCCTCTATAGTGGCATGATCCAATGCCTCTAAGCAAATCTCTCTGTCTATATTTCTGGAGAATACTAACATAGAGACCTATGTACAGTTTCTGGTTCTACCACATTCTAGCTCAGCGAACCTTCCCAAGTCAAACACTGTATTCTTCTGTGCCTGAAATAGAAATCCAAAATGGCCATGTCATGGGAAGTACTAAATATACTAATATAGGTCAGGTGCCTACTACAGTCTCTGAGAAGTATTTGATTATGGGAAGGAAATAGTAATAATTTGTTTAATAAAAGTAGCTTTACAGAGTATATTAGAGGGCTCCCAAAATTACATTGAAGTTCTTACAAATGAACTTGAAAGTGAACATTAATAATCATACCCATAGCAAATAAAATCCACAGCTTTCACAAGCTCTTAAAAGAATAATTAGTTCACAGAAAGTATAAAGATCCCCAATAAGCATGGAAAGAAGATGCCATTGTATGTAACTCTGGGGTTGACTCTTAAAAGAGCAGGTTAACGGCAAAGAACTTTACCTCCCTATCAGAGCCTTTGGAGTACTGACACCCAAACACTCCACCCTCTTTACTTTTCCATTCAAACTTTTCACAAAATCCTGTGTATTGCTGACAACCAAGTTTTCCGTTCTGATTCACACCTAACCCATCTTGACAGTTTCATCGCTGAGGGGCCTCTAGGGCTGAAAAGGAGGAACACTGTGACTCAGCCCCAAAGCCCCAGTTCGTTACCAAATTCTCTCAAATTTATCTTTAGAATAATTCTTGACTCTCCCTCCTTTTATTCTCTGTTAACCTGGATAATCCCTACAGCCTCCTTCAGACTCACTTCCTCATTGTAGGCACCACTGCCAACCGAGTTTTTCCTGAAGTAAAACATCTGGCTGTCTTCCTGCTCACCTTTGAACTTTCCCAAAGTGCTGGTAGCTGTTCTGTGTGGCCCTCTGTCACAATTGTTCTTCACATAAATGTGCCAGCGCTTCCTTTTATCCCTTCCTCCCTTTCTTCCTTCCTTTCTTCCTTCCTTCCTTGCTTTGGCTGCCCTGGAAGTCCCTTTAATCCCCTTCCATCCATCCTGCATGACTTCCATTCCTTATACATAAATGTTTCTATATACAACTGCTCATTAGAACTAAAATTGCCTGAATGCCCAAGGCTAAGGCTAAGAAAAGTCTTTTTTTTTTTTAACCACAAATATATGCTAGATCCAGAATTTGAACCCGGGAGTGTTGGGTTCTTGTCATCTTTCAGACTCACCTTGAAGCATCCACTTTCATTTCTATCCAAATGTATTCTACCATTTCCTTAGATCCTGATTTCCCTCATTTCCCCAAGACCTACATCACCATGTCTTCCGGTTTCTGTAGATATGATCTGCCCCATTGTGCAGAAGTGTGTGCCTGTCTAGCTGAATTCTGAAGCCGCATGGTTTAGAATCAAGCCCCAGTTCTCTACCTAAGAACCTCTGTGTTCCCGTTACTTTCGGCTCTTTGTAAAGTAGGAATAACAATAGGACCAATGTCATGTCATACTTGAGCAAATTAAATAAATGATTATGTGCAAACATTTAGACCTGAATCTGATACATAGAGAGAGTCCAATACATTCCAGCTGTTAGTATCATAGTGTTGGGAATGTGCTTTGGGCTGATGTGCCTCTGATATCACTCATTGCTCATTCTAAGTTGTGTGTGCCCAATGGGTGCTTGCTAAGCAGGCAAATATTGAGAAGAGTCGTTTTCCTATGTAAACCTGCAGTGTGATCAGGAAGACATAGCCCATAAATATAATGATGACAGAAATTCCATTTGTCCCTAAAATAAAAAGCCAAATAACATTTCTAAGAGAAAGCTTTTTGTCTAAACAGAGAACAGTAACTGTGTTACAGAGAGTGGTGGTTACGACACAGATTAGCAAGAGTACAAGCTGCTAATTGACTAGAAGACTAGACATAAATAAGCATTTTATCAAAAAATTAAGTAGGTGAATCTCACCTTCCTGACGTGGGGCAGGGGACTACTAATAATGGATTTAGGTTTAGTCCCTGGAGCATCTGAAAAAGTAGAGCAAAGGAGTGACTGTGGATACTGACTTCAGAGAGAGATAGAACAGCTGCTGCAGCCTGTGTCAACTGGCTAAGAAAGACTTGGTGAAAACCTAGAGAATGAGGTAGAAGTAATTATCATGGTAGCAGGTAAATGAGAAGAAAGGGTGAAACAAAAGGGAAATATTTGGGTGAGAGGTAAGATCTTTATCTGATTCACTTTTGCTAAGTTCTAAAAACTAGTGGGTAGAAACCCTTTGAGAACATTAATACTCCCATTTTTGTGCACACTGACATGACCTTTTGGGGAAGCAACCTGGCAACAAATGCAGTCTACCAACTACATGGTCTACCTGATTTGGCTATAGTTGGAAGCGTCTCCCAAGAAAATTGTCAAAGATATGGCCAAGATTTTATGCACCAAGATGTTTATCATATCTTTATTTTATGGCAAGAAGCTACAAATGGTCCAGAATGTCCAGTACCATGGAATTGTTTGCATAAGTTACACTGAATCTTGTAAAACACTTAAACATCATCAATTTAAAAGAGAACCATAAGTTCTCATTATTGAAAATGGAATAAATAGGTTACATACACTATATAGGTTTCCTAGATCCCAAGATGCATAATTTTTACCATGTTTACATGCTGGAATCAGGGAGAATCATGAGTCTTATGTATGTACTGTAGGTGTTTCTGTAGGAAGACTTGTGGGTAAGATACATCAGCCTGAGGGAAAAGTTCTAGAGAGAAGAGCAAGTCAGTTTCAAGAATTACTCTTACCCAAGCTGGGAGAAGATGTTTTATGCAAAACCACAACCTTCAAAAAGTCTGAATCATTTAGTGAATCATAAATGTGAATGCAGAAAAGTTTTAGTAATGCTTAGACAGCTAATCTCATTTATATTGTACTTATGTAAGCATGAGGTGTTGGGTAAAATCTCTGTTTAAAGGATATAAGAGGAGTTTCTTGTCTTTTTTATTTTTAAGGAATTTTTGTGTTTGTGTGTGTGTGTGTGTTTGTGCATACACTGTTTGTGCACATAATGTCTGGTCATGGCAGATAACAACTTGCTTGCAAGAGTCAGTTCTTTTCTTCTACCTTCCCTTGAAGGAAGCAAACTCAGGTTGCCAGCCTTTTGTGGAAAGTGCCTTTTACTGACTGAGCAATCTTGCCCAAGCATTGGTTTTCTGAGAAAAGGCTTCACTAGGTACTGAAGATTATTGAAGCTGGCCTGGAACTCTCTATGTCGTCTAGGCTGGCTTCCAACCCACAGTCCCCCTGCCTCAGGCTCTCAGTTCTAGGATTACTGCTGTGCATCTCCAAAAGCTTTCTTCCTAATGAGCATAAAATGGCTTTTTCAATATAGGTAATTTCTTAAGTAAATAAGAAGCAAAATGTGGAAAGAAGGGACATAAAATACCATAATATATTCTTTCTTGCTACTGGCATCTGTCTGTTTTATTATTCTCTTTCCAGGTATTTTTACATTTATTTTAATTTTTCTTTTTAAAAAGTGATTGCTCAATATTGGGGATCTGTTTTGAAAAAAGTGACATAAGCTGATCTTTTGTACACATTTCAGAGAGTATTTGCCCAAATGGATGGGGATAATTTGATAAACACTTAGTATATATCCCAACATGTGTGTACATGTACGTATATGTATAATGCCCTGTTGCTCCTACAGCTCAGTGTAACAAATCAAGCATCAGACAGAATGATGCACTCAAGAGATTCAAAATTTCAGAGACGTCTGAGGCTAGGGCCTACACAGAGCAGCATATTGTTTTGGTTTCTGTAAGTAGAAGCAGAAAACTCTAAAATAACAGTAAGGAATGGGAGTGTAGCTCAGCGGTAGAGCACTTAGCTAGCATGCAAGAGATTCTGGGTTCAGTCCCCAGTACTGAGAGAAAACAATACAAAGAACAGTAAAGGACACAGAACAGCAAGTGCTACCATTGTCATTACCAAGAGTCAGGTGACATAGTTTTGTGTGAGTGGAAGCACTGCAGGTGTGTTGATACCAGCACTACCAAAAACAGAACTGGTATTACCAAATCTTTCAATGGCTATGGTGTGGCAAAGTGGCACCTCTGTTACATCCCTGCAGCACTGCCCCTGTCCTCTCTGCAGACTCTAGGGGCTGAGAAACTGTTACATAACTCATAACTCCTTTAAAGGAATATTTTAGTAATTTCTTAAGTGGCAAGACCAAATGACTTGATACTGTTGTAGAGCTACTCTGGAATTGGTGTATCCATCAGCAACTTTGTAGTAAGAATGCTAAAGATTCGGTGGAGATAGTTCCATTGAACTTTTGCCTCTGCCAACATAGCCATTTGCAAAGCTGCACTCTTCTAGGATTTTCCTATCTGGTTGTATTAAAAATCCCCAACAGTGTTCAATTGTGAACTTCAAAGTAACAGTGAGTGAACATCTGGCAGGAAACACATAAACTATATCGTGAATGCAGGACATCCCAGTAAAGAGTGTAAACAAAGCATTTCGTGGAGACAAATTTGTTCTCCCTTTGACTTATCACTAAGCTATGTTCATTTCCCCGCTAGCTGTGGGGCCCTGACCAGACAATCTATTGATATCCCCAGGAATACAAATCTCAGATCAGTTTCTGTGTAATGTAGCAAATGATTTTTCTTTAATCCCTTAGGAATTTATAAGCTTATTTACTTTTACAGCTCACAAAATTCAGGCTCAACAACGAATGCGAAGTGTTTGACACGTATGTATTATGCATGTATGAGCATTTGTTTATATTCTCCTTGACTTCTTCAAATCTGTTCAATGAGCCTTTTTATTCCGTACTTATTATATACGATGTTTCATTAAGATCCATGGCAAGAGTCGCTCCTAGTTTGTATTTACATTATTTAAACACTGCAAGTGAAGCTTGCTACTAGTTATGTAAATGGGAGATAACTTAGAAGATTTATGACATGATTAACTCACTTGCACTCGGTGACTTGGTTGTCTCTTGATTTTCATTTATGTCCTGAATGATGAGCAGCCTTTCCATTTGCCCACCCACACACTCGTCTGATCTTTAGATATGGCTGGGAACGAAGGTGGTATAACACAAGCACAAGCATTTGGGAATAGCAATAGCAAGTCTAAACACCCCAAGGTAGGTCAATTTCCTGGAGGAACTGAAAACCTGCTCTCAAGAGAGAGAAGCAGTCCGGGGCCTGACACAAAAGCTGTGCACAGTGCTGTCCTGTGCAGATGGCTCAGTGGGAGACCAGAAGAGACCTGTACAGCAGAAACAAAGGCCTAGAAATGATTAACAGACAGACAATGCAGTGATTCAAAACAAACAAACAAAAAGGAATGATCAACAGCTGCCTTGGAACTGGACAGAAGAGGAGGACCAATGGCGGGGTTGCCTGAGAGAGAGTCCTGTTTCTGGGTTCTATAGCAGATCCAGTCCTCAAGAGATCATGAACAAAGAGTTTTCAAGATAACTTCCTCTCATTCACAATTATTAATTACTTCCCACATTATCACCACATAAAAAGAATCCAAAACCAAGTCAGAAACAGAACAAAACCCCAGAAGCAGGTCCTGAAGGAGGTGCCTTTGGGGTTGGGGGGGGGGGGGTACAAAGCAGATTTTTATTAAGCAAGAGACATCACTACATTTTTACTTCAGCAAAGTGCAGTCCATATTCAACTTAAGGAAACTTACAGTATCCTATCTACCTGTAATTTAGTTCTATTTTTACCTCAGTTCACAATCCCAATTATTCAGTGTTTTGGTCTTAGTCATATTCAAAACAGCCTGAAATAAAATTCTCTTTGAAGCCGCCTGTAGCCTTTTCAAATTCAAAGGCTCCTCCGCTGCTTTTCCATCCATAGCCCCCACCCCCAGGCTACCACAGGTCACTTTAAGATACAGACCTTTCCACCTCCTCCCCACCTTCCCTGAACTGTACTTGCCACACTGAATAATCTCTGCCTTCTAAAGAAAATCAATTAGCATGACACAATGCCTGGTAAGGTCTGTCAGTCTCTATTAAGAGGATGTTGGTTTTCTATTCTCTGTTCCCTTCTGGGGGTTTTTACTTTAAACAAACATCTTAAAGAGATGGACTTGGCCTTGAGAATTTTAGGCAAAGATGTTAAATCTCTCTCTTTTTCTCTTTTCCCCTTTCCATCTTGCTCTCCCTCCCACACCTGTGTGTGTGTGTGTGTGTGTGTGTGTGTGTGTGTGTGTGTGTGTGGCACACATGCTCATGCTTTGTGCACACATGCTCATGCTTTGTGAAACTTTGAGAGCTGTTATGCTGAGAGCTGCTATGGAATCAGCATTAGGTTGAATCCTAGGAACAAAAAATGTCCTTTCAAGAGGCTTGCAATTTGGTGTCTATAATAAAGGTTAAAACATTTGAACTCTCTTTTTAATTGGTCTGTATTTTAACTTTGCATGCAGTGTTAAAAGAAAAAGGGTTGTTTTGTTTTGCATTAAACTGCTAGTGTGTAGAGTCTAAGTATCTGAAATTTTATTAAAATAGTAGTCTGATTTTGACAGAGTTGAAATCCTGTGAAAATTAATTGATTGTTTCTCACTTGAGCTTTGGAAAAGTCATTAAGGTTTTTATGGTTTATGGAAAATTGAGAATTGAAGTGTGCTAGAATCAATGTGTTATCTGATGTACAGAGAAAATGGCACTTCAGATGAAAGGAGGCATCAACAATTGTTCAGAGCTCGTTCTCTGTTCTCTTGCTTTGATAGGCATATTTACATAGAGCTTCTATATTTACTTGTATTCAAAGAAGTCCTTAGTCAGTTGTTTCATTGTGATGCTTGTTGTGAGAACAAAATAATGAGGTCTGAGAGATGAGCCACAGCACATTCTAATTTATATTATATAGGACATAATATTAAAAAGGACATAATTATTATAAAGGACATAATCTAGAATACCAGAAAGAATCCAGTAGGACTGTATATTTTGAAACAACCTTCAACAAGAAAATTGAAATTGGCCTAACATATCAGCGCCCCCCCCCAAATCTCTTAAATGTTCCATATTGGGCTAATAAACATTGTGGAGCCTTGCAAAATAATAGGCAATGATCTGGGACTAACTGATACTACCAGTACTTAGAGAATACATAATACTCGGTGATAACAGAAAATACAATTATGTAACTTTTTTTTCATTTTCTCTTCTCCATATGTCCCCTCTGATTGGGTGTTCTTGTCATTAGAACCATCAGTAATCCTATAAGATTATAGATCTTCATCCTGAATGAGGTACACCAGAAGCAGAAAGACACACAGTAGTATATACTCACTCATAAGTGGATATTAGATATATAATATAGGATAAACATACTAAAATCTGTACACCTAAGGAAGCTAATCAGGAAGGAGGACTCTGGCTAAGATTTTCAATCCTCACTCAGAAAGGCAAAGAGGATGGACATCAGAGGAGGAAGAAAACAAGGAACACGACAGGAGTCTGCCACAGAGGGCCTCTGAAAGGCTCTACCCAGTATGGTATCGAGGCAGTTGCTGAGACTCATAGCCAAACTTTGGGCAAAGTGAAGGGAATCTTATGAAAGAAGTGAAGGATAGTAAGACCTGGAGAGGACAGGAGCTCCACAGGAAAGCAACAGATCCAAAAAGTCTGGGCACAGGGGTCTTTTCTGAAACTGATACCTCAGCCAAGGACTACTCATGGTGATGGCCTGGAACCCCTGTACAGAGGTTCATGTATCAAATGGCAGTTCAGTATCAAAGTGGGTTCCATAGTAATAGGGACAGGGACTGTCTCTGACAGGAACTGATTGGCCTGCTCTTTGATCACCTCCCCCTCAGTGGGGAACAGCCTTACCAGGCCACAGAAGAAGACAATGCAGCCACTCCTGATGAGACCTGATAGACTAGGATCAGAAGGAAGGGGAGGAGGACCTCCTTATCAGTGGACTGGGAGAGGGACATGGGTGGGGAAGAGGGAGGGTGGGACTGGAAGGGGAGGAGAGAGGGAGGTGCAGGGGGGGGGATACAAAGTGAATATTATTTTTTAATGAAAAAAATTTAAAATTAAAAAAAAAAAGATTATGGGGGCTAGAGAGATGGCCCAGGAGTCAAGAGCACTGCTTGTTCTTCCTGAGGTCGTGAGTTCAATTCCCAGCAACCACATGGTGGCTCACAACCATCTGCAATGAAAATTGGTGTCCTCTTCTGGCATTCAGGTGTACATGCAGGCAGAACATTGTATACATAATAAAATATATAAATCTTTAAAAAAGATTACGGATCTTATCTAGTTTTTATAGATATCTAAAGGGCTGGGAGTTTAAACAGTCTCCACTTCTACAGCTATTCATTTCTGTCACATCTAGTCTAAAAGGAAATGTGTATTTTCATTTTTGAAGGCTTCTAGTATTTCGAAACTCCTCCAGCTGTAGACTGACCCTTTCCTGACTTGGGTGAGCAAGATCCGCCATCCTTTTACACAGTCCTGGCCCATACACTAGTCTGCGCAGGCCCAGGAGCAAAGGTGCACCAGCCACGAGAAGTTGGTTAGGACGAGTCTTGTCTTGAGAGCAGAGAGCTCATGAACTAGGCCTGTAGGTAGCAGACTGGTTATCTCAGTTATCACTGGCATCTACAAATTTGATGGCTTTCTAGAAAATAAAAATGGCTAGAGAGGGGTATTTTCATCATGATTGAGGAGCAAAGAAGGCTCACTGAGTTAGCATTCACATCTGCCATGTGGAATTTTCACTTGTGCATACTTTATCATATTTTATCTAGTCAAGCCGACCATAGTTTCCTTCATTGTGAAATTAATAAAGTCAAAGGGACATACCACAAATAGAGAAGCTTTAAGTCTCCCTCATAAATCATATCTTACTTAAAAATTAATTTTTCTTTGTTGTTTATTATCCAAGCCAATAGAAAATTCATGAATCCATTATGAAGTAAGTGCTCACCCCGACTCAGGCAGGATACCAGTTTATCTTATGGCTGTCAACCTGGCATGGAGGCTTTACATTTGGCTTTCTACCACCAACCTCTGAGTGACTAATTCCCACCTTTTTCTCCCACAGTCAATTTATCCTGTTATATGTTCCTGTGATAGACATCTCTGAACATGTTCTAACAACTTGTTCAGAGGAAGGCTTTCAGTTGAAATGGAAGACTAGCAATTTTTACTGCTTTAGTGGTTGCTCATAAGATTATAATGTATTTATCTGTATCTACTACACCAAGAGGATTGCAGCTATAGATTTATTGAGACATCAAAAGAAAGGGATAAAAATGGCCTTTTCAAAAGATGTGCCAAAGCATATATTCTTTAAAGGGGTATTCAGGAAATTTACCATTATTATTATTATTATTAGTTCACTTATGTACTTATTGATCCCCAATCATTTGACATCAGTACCTAACAGTCATGTTTCTGGGCAGCATTTTTATTTTTCTTTTAATTTTTGCTTCTGAATTTAATCCTCCAGGATGTAAGGCCATTGTGGTATTGTTCTGTGTTCTATTTCAGAGATTATGTTTCTTCATCCAAGGGAGTGCTGGTGAGACAGAGAGGGAAAAACAGATAACCAACAGACAGACAGGCAGACACACAGAGAGACACACATAGATACACACACAGGTGTTTTGGGTCTTTAGGCCTGGTGTTTAGGAAGCCTGCATTAAAACAGGCCTAAGGAATGAGGAATGTAACTCATTCACTTCTTAGCATCAGTGAGGAAGTTGTCAGAGATTGATGAATTGCACCTTACCCAAGCAACATGAAAGTGTCCAGGAGAATGTGGACACAGTAGAAATAAGAAAGAATTGTTCTTAAATAAACAGACTCATAATGGGGTGATGGAAATTCCTAGACAGGAAACAGAGAGGCACAAGCAACCAGGAAAGGGGGCCCCAGAGTCTTGTGGGTATTCCACAAGTCTTCCAAGCTCCCAATGTTTAACAAGATTTTCTTAATATTAAATTATATTTTATTTATTGCATCTGTGTAAGAATGTGTGTGCCGCAGCATGTGAGTGGAGGTTTTACTATGTGAGTTCTGGGTGGGGCTTTACTATGTGGGTTCTTCAAGGTATCTGGCTTTGTAAGCAAGTGCCTCTGGCCATAGGGCCTTCTCTCCAACCTTCAACTTGATTTTTGTACAAATATTAAGAGTGTGCAGTGAAAAGGAGAAAATGTTAGCCCCTTGTTGCCTTCAATGTGCAACTTTGGAGCTTGATTTGATTCTGACAGAGGTAATGGTAGGCTGCCTAACTCCATGATTTCATAGAAATTAGTGGTATTTCTTGGTACCCAGATCCCTCTGAAAATCAGCCCTGGTATCACCCACAAGACAGTTTGTTTTCCCTTGAAAGTGAAGATATTGACCCAGGTGGAGGATGCCTCAGCCTTCATAGTGAGTCAATAAGTCTGAGGGATCAAGAACAGCTGACAGCTACTTCACTGCCACTCTGTACTAGATTCCCATCGTGGCACCACTATCCCAACACACACACACACACACAATTAGAAACATCTGAGAGTCAGGAACTAGAAACTTAATACTAGACAGTTCACATTAAGTATACAGAAGAAAGCAAAGCACAGAATCAAATGGAACTGGATTTGAGGAAATACTATGTCTCTGAAAACAAAGCCACATCATTGAACCTGATTTCTTATCTAGAAGATAAGGAGGATAATAAGCTTTCAGAGAAATAATACATAATAAGTGCCCCATAAGTCAGTTGGCATCAGTTTGTCACAGTTAAATATGGTTCTACTAGAATCTAGTTTTGTGCATAAAAAATGTATTGTAACTATACAGACAGGTGTCATTCAACATTCTATACAAACTATGATTAAATATAAATATACATACATACATACATGTGTATAGTACTGGCCTGTGTACTTTGTAAACAAAAGAAAATTTATAATCCCTCATCTTTTCCCTTAAATAATATTTCTGATCATTAGGGAAGAAAGACTAGCAAGCATTTGTAATCTTCAGTACATACAGGCAATATTAGAAAAGAAACAATACAGTTTTTACTTAACAGACTATTATGAAGTCACATGTAGAACAGTTATATGAAATGGTCTTCAGTCTTCCAAAGCATCTAAATAGTATAGAGTGGCAAATAAAGTTACAATAATATGAAGTGAGAAACAGCTGAAGTAGGAAACTTGGTGAATTTTCTGATTTTATTTTCCTCACTCATTGTACTACCTGACAAAGAGCTCTTTTCTTGTTCTCTTTTCTTTATTACTTTCTCCTTTTTTATTTTAATGTACACACACACATACATGTATAGGTGTAGAGGGCAGAGGTCAACTTTTTGTCATTCATCAGGTTTTAACCACCTTAAAAGATTCTCTCATGGCCTGAGGTTTTGTGGTTAGGTAGACCAGTTGGCCCATGAGTCTCAGTGCTACCACTGTCTCCACTTCCTCAATACAGGGACTACATGTCCACACCCCATGCTTGACTTTGTTCACATGGGTTTTGGAGGAAGGAACTCAGGTCCACAGTCTTGCAAGACAAGCACTTCACTGCTAAGCTATCAGCCCAGCTTTAGGGAACTGTTTTTTTTTTCTTCCCGGTGGAACACCTGAAGAATTGTGCTGACAGTTCTACAGTCCCGACTGCAGGGAGTGAAGAAATGCGGGTGCTCTGTGCATTAGTACAGACTCGTTGCGGGCCAGGGACCAGCAAGCTCGGACAGATCGGGAAAAAGTGATTATGCCAGTCCCATGTCCTACCTCTGTAAGATGGGCAATGGAAACACTCTCTCCATCTCTCTTCCTTGTGCACCTCTCAACCCATACATTGCTATATTAAAAAAACAACAACAAAGCCAAACATAGGGGAGGGAGCATGCCAGGAGTTACTGCTTTCCAGGAATTGTCTTGAATAGCCTAACCCTCCCGAGAGGACAGAAGGTAACAACAGAGACCATGATGCTGACATAGCCTTGCTTTTATGGAAACAATTCCTTTTCTTTCAAACTGAATGCTGGGATTTGCTGTCTCTAGGATTTATCACCTGGGAGCTATTTGTTCCATGGTTCAAATGTTTGTATATTGAGCCTTTGTTCTGATAATGATCTAAATGCCAGTTTTACTTTTGCAGTGAATGGTAAGTCTAACTCGATTTTTTTTTTAATGCTTGGAACTGTGCTACAAGAGGACAAAAATGGCCACAGCACTGAGCCACGAAGAAGAGGACAAAAGTGACCATAGCACTGAGCCATGAAGAAGCAGTTGCTTTTTTTTTGGAATGGTTAACCTTATCTCTGGTTTAAGCAACCTTTGAGGAAACACACACACACACAACACCACACACACCACACCACCAGCACCATTATCTCCGTAACCTCCTGTGGAGAGTTGACCATTTGAACAAGAACTCTATCTAAACCAGATTAGATCAGTTAGTTTTTCAATGCCCCCTTTACTAGGAAAAAAAAGTAACAATTTTCCCCAAAAGCAAACATTTAAAAGTGGAGGGGGCTGTGTAGTTACAGAATAACTCAAGATTTCAGAGGCATGCTCACAATTGTAAAATGTTTGCAAGCTTGGCTGACCATATCTCTTGAACTGTTTTTGCACTCCATGAATATGGTGGTGCAGTTCAGTTGGAAGAGTGATTGCCTAGCATGCACAAAGCTCTGACTTTGAGTTGAAGTGCTGAACAAACCTGAGTGTGGTGGTATGTGCTTGTGGAAGGTAAAGGCAGGAGGATCAAAAATAGAAGTTCATTATTGTGGCTACATAATGGCCAGCCTGGGCTACATGACATTCTGTCTCAGTGTAATTATGTAGGTATGAAAATGATTTCAGAATTATTAGCTATTGAGAACAGCATTCCTGTGACACATATAAAATTATTGTTTACATTAAACAAGAATGATGAGACATTCAGATTTTGAATCTTGGCACTATTTGTGTAGAACAGTCCATGTTTACAACTTATACTTTTAACACACAATGTAAGGCCATATCACTTGGTCCATGTAAGCCTGCCACTGTCCACACAAGATTTCATAGTTATATCATCAACTTTCCATAGGGGCAGAGAAGGTCTTAAGAACAAATAGGGTAGAGAATGACCCAGTCTTTAAAGCAGTTGCCTTCCATGCATGAAGACCTGAGTTTAGTCCCTGCGCCCTAAACTGACATTAAAAAGCCAAGCATGAAGGCATGTTCTTGTAATCACAGTGCTGGGAACACAGTGACAGTGAGATCTTGGGCTAATGCTGGCCATTCGGCATAGCAAAGTTGGAAAATTCAGCCCAGGAAGACACCTTATCTAAAACAAACAACAAAATGTGAGTGGTACCTGAAGAAAAAGCAATACCCAAGGTTTTCTACTTTGTCTCTGCTTGAGTGTATGCACACATATGCACCTGTACACACACACATACACACACTGTACTGGCTACTTCTGTGTCAACTTGATACAAGCCATAGTCATAAGAGAAGAAGGAGCCTCAGTTGAGAAAATGCATCCAGGAGACCCAGCTGTAAGGCATTTTCTCAATTAGTGATCAATGGGGGTGGACACAGCCCATTGTGGGTGGTGCCATCCCTGGGCTGATGGGTGCTGGGTTCTGTAAGAAGGCAGGCTGAGCAAGCCACGAGGAGCAAACCAGTAAGCACCACCACTCTGCTGCATCAGCGCCTGCCTCCAGGTTTCCCCCCTGTTTGATTTCCTGTTCTGACTTCCATCAGTGATGAACATCAATATGAAAGTCTAAGCCAAATAAACCCTTTTCTTCTCAACTTGCTTTTTGGTCATGGTATCTCATTGCAGCAATAGAAATCCTCAATTTGGGACAGAGAGTGATTATAAAATTCTGTACTCAAGTTTTACAAGGAATGATGGTAGACATTCTTCAGCTTCCTAAGACATGGAGATGATCTCTTACAAGGAAAGTTTATAATAGTTATGAGCTATAGTTGGTTTTGTTGTTGCATTCTATTACTAAAACTCTTCACTATGTCTTATGTGCCCAGGAGGCAAAAGAGCTTCTCGGCCTCTGTTGAGTTTGTTCATCTAAATGTCAACATTTTTTTTAATAGAATGAGAATTTTGACTTAATATTTTCATTTAAAGTTATAACTATATGACCTTTAAGATCTTTTCCACTCTATAACCTCTACTTTTATTAAACCTTCTCTTAAAATGAGTGGTTGGAAATGCATTCATAATAATAGTTAAGCAATACTTATTGTGGTAGCAGCTTAAGATATAGGAATATTTACATGAGTGCCAGCCATCTGCAGGGACAATACAGATGCAGGGAAACCTCCAAAGTCTTTCCTGGAGTGCTTGAATTGCTGCCTGACTCATTTTTTTTTTCTCTAAAAATTATATTCTTTAACCCAAGGCCTTTCATTGTCTTTTTTCCCATTTTTACCCATCTCTTGTTCTGGTAAAAGCTCTGAAGGAAATTCATGGCTGAGAGGCCTACAGAGGACCAAGAGTGGGGGTGTTCTAGAGCATCTGCTTTAAGGGCCTGGTCCCTGCGGACATCCCCAGTTGTTTTCACTTGGGTTAGTTCTTTGAGGTGCAACTCCTAACTCAAGAGCTGTCTGTCTAAGCTCCCTGCTGATCTTCCTTTCCATTGGAAGATAGCTCACTACTTCCTCTCTGATTCCCAATTTGGCTTCTATTTCCAGATTAAAGTGTCCTCACTGTGGGTACCTCACGTCTGTCCCCTGCTCCATCACTCACCAGACCTCCCTGCCTCTTTGACAGGTTTTTCCTCTCTGTGTGGACAGCTCTCACCTGTGCTTTCTTGTCTACTTCTAGTTTTTCAGTTTTGATGTTGTTGGTCACTTAGTCTGAGGCTGAGAATGGAACCCAAGGCTTCACACAGCTCAGCACATGCTCGACTGCCACATCCAAACCCCTGTTGAGTGTTTTTCTTTCTCTCTGGAAATCAATCTGGAGCTCTCTCAGAAAACTGGGAATAGCTATACCTCAAATCTCAGATATACCACTCCTGGGCATATACCCAAATGATTTTCCACAACACAACAAGGACATTTGCACAACCATGTTCATAGCAGCTCTGTTCATCATAGCCAGAAGCTGGAAACAACCTAGATGTCCCTCAACAGAGGAATAGATACAGAAATTGTGGTATATTTACACAATGGAATACTATTCAGCCATTAAAAACAAGGAAATCATGAAATGTGCAGGCAAATGGTGGGAACTAGAAAAGATCATCCTGAGTGAGGTAACCCAGCTGCAGAAAGTTGTATATACTCACTTATAAGTGGGTTTTAGTCATATAATACAGGATAGACATACTACAATGCACAGGTCCCAACAAGATAAGTCCAATGAATATCTTAGGCTCATGTAGGCTCATTAGTTATGGGAGTAGGGGATATTTCTGACACAGACTATGCTGCCTGCTTTTGATCACTTCCCCCGATGGGACTTCCCTACCAGGCCACAGGGGAGGAATATGAACCCAGTCTTCATGTGAATAGATGAGCTGGGAGGTCTGGGTAAGGGGGCTCCTCTATTCTGAGAAATAGGGAAGAGGGGATGTGGGAGGGAGGGTGGGACTGGGAGAAGACGAGGGAAGAGCCTATGGCCAAGATGTAAATTGAATTACTTAATAAAATTAAATTAAAATATCCCATTAAAATAAAACAAAATACTTGAGCCAGACATGATGGCACAGGCCTAGAATCCAAGTACTCAGAAGGACAAAGCAGGAAGATTCTTATGAGTTAAAAGCACCATTCTGCCTCAAAAATACCAAACAAACAAAACCCAAATGATCAAAAAACCCACATCACCACCACCAAACATACTGTATGTACTTGCACACTGTCATAAACCTCATTAGTCATTTTAGGAAGTTGGTACCAAAAGGAGACAGACCAAGAATTTATCATCCCTCATAGGAATATATCACAGAATCATCAAATCATTCACAAGAGAGAGATTTATTTATTATTTACTGGTGTGTGTGTGTGTGTGTGTGCGCGCCCATGCACATATAATTGTGTCATGCGGTTTTATGTGTGTTTGTTGAAATGACTTGTTAAAATGCAGAACGGTTAATAGAATGAAGACATCAGTAATAAAATGGGAAAAAAGGCCTAAGTCATAACTTAATAAACTACTTGGGAGAAAATTAATGAGAAACTTTATAAAGGGTAGATGGGATAGAGCACCTAGACCTCACAGGTAAAATTAAACACTACAAAACAGTAAGTGACCATAAGTTTTATATCTTCACATAAATAAAGAAATATAATAGTCTTGCAAAAATTGAATCATTCCTTGTCAAAGCCTCTTAATCTCTTAATTTTACAGAAAGTATACAAAATAAAGAACATCACAGAAAGGCAATCAGAAGACCTCAGCATGGGGGAAATCCTAAAGGGTTAATTCCCAGCCTTATTGGAAAGAGAGAGAGAGGGAGAGGGAGAGAGACACAGAGAGTGAGATATATATAGAGAGAGGACAAATTGGCAGGAGGTGGAGAGGTCGATCAGTGGCAAAGAGTTACTCTTCCAGAGGACCAAGTTTGATTTCCAGCACCCAGGTCATGTAGCTCTCAGTCACCTATAACTGCAATTCCAAGGTGTCTTACACCTTCCTCTGGCCTCTACAGGCACCATAACACATGTATAAATACACATAACACATAAATAAAAGTAAAATAAATTTTTAAAGAAAGAAAAAATGAAAAGGTGACACACGACACGTATAAGTATTGACTTTAGAAGCATATTTATGTGTAGTTTGGCTCCTTAATTGAACAAAGCAACTAAAAACAAATGTTATCTTAAGCAGCAATCAGAGAAATATGAAGCCAGATTATTTGATAATGTTGAATTGTTCATTTTTAGGTGTAACAATTGTATTACGGCCCTTTTAAATCAACCCTTATCTTAAACACACATTGTAAAATATCCACCAAAAAGGTGATAAGAAACCTAGTGTTGATGTGATGGCATACAGACCATAGGAGATATGGATTGAATAAAATAAAAGAAGAGGCTGTGAGTAAACCAGTGATGTCAATGACGGCTACATCACTGTAACATGGCAGTTCATTTTTTATTTATGCATTGTGTTTATGTTTTATGTTGTGTACGCATGTGCGTGTGTTCACACATGCATGGCATGCATTTGCCTATGTGTCTACCCACAGATTCGAGAAGAGAATGTCAGGTGACCTGCTTTCTTGGTCTTTGTCTTATTCCCTTGCTACAGGGAAACTGAACTTTAGTTTGCCGTTTTACTTAGGCTGGCCAGTGAACTTCCAGGAACTGCCTTTCTCTAACCCCTTCGCACTGGGATTACAGGCTCTTGGCCATGTCCAGCTTTTATATGGATCCTGGGTTTTCAATCTTTGTCTTACCCACTGACCTCTAACCCTAGCACTTCATGGTAATTTTCTGTGCTATTCTTTATACTTTTGTATATGTTTAAACTTCTTCACCAAACAACCCTGAGATTTTACCTTACACCTACCAGAATGGCTAAGATCAAAAACTCAAGGGACAACACATGCTGGAGAGGTTGTAGAGAAAGGGGAACCCTCCTCCATTGCTGGTGGGAATGCAAACTTTTACAACCACTCTGGAAATCAATTTGGCACTTTCTTAGACAATTAGGAATAGTGATTCCTCAAGACCCAGCTATACCACTCTTAGGCATATATCCAAAAGATGCTCAAGTACACAACAAGGACGTTTGCTCAGCCATGTTCGTAGCAGCTTTATTCATAATAGCCAGAACCTGGAAACAAACCATATGTCCCTCAGTCAAAGAATGGATTCAGAAATTATGGTACTTTTACACAATGGAATACTACTCAGCAATTAAAAACGAGGAAATCATGAAATTTGCAGGCAAATGGTGGGACCTGGAAACGATCATCCTGAGTGAGGTATCCCAAAAGCAGAAAGAAACACATGGTATATACTCACTTATATGGACCTATAAGGTAGGATAAACACTGAAATCTATACACCTAAAAAAAGATAAGCAAGAAAGAGGACCCGGGATAAGATGATCAATCCTCACTTAGATAGACAAATGGGATGGACATTGAATGCAGGAAAAAACAAGCAACAGGACAGGAGCCTACCACAGAGGGCCTCTGAAAGACTCTAACTAGCAATGTATCAAAGCAGATATTAAGACTCACAACCAAACCTTCGGCAGAGTGCAGGGAATCATATGAAAGAAGGGGGAGTTAGTAAGACTTGGAGAGGACAAGAGCTCCACAAAGATCAAATAGATCAGGGCACAGGGGTCGTTTATGAGGCTGTTTCTCCAACCAAGGACCATGCATGGATATAACCTAGAACCACTGCTCAGATATAGCCCATGGTAGCTCAGTATCCAACTGGGTACCCTAGAAAGAGGAACAGGGACTATTTCTGTCAGGAACTCAATGGCTGGCTCTTCGTCCCTCCCCCCACCACCACCCCAAGGGAGGAGCAGCCTTGCTAGACCCCAGAAGAGGACATAGCAGCCAGCCCTGAAGAGACATGATAAGTTAGGGTCAGATGGAAGTGAAGTAGGTCCTCCTCTATCAGTGGACTTGGAAAGGGGCAGGGAGAAGATAAGGGAAGGATGGGGAGAGTAGGAGGGAATGAGGGAGGGGGCTATGGCTGGGATACAAAGTATACAACCTGTGATTAATATAAAAATAAATAAATAATTTTTTTAAAAAAACTTCTTCACCATAAAATGTTTTTGAGGATGTGGTGACTAACACATTTCTTTCAAAATATAATAAAAACCCTAATATTAAAAAGGTTGTTCCTAAAACCATATTCAATCCAGCACAGAGTTTATCCTATAATACAAGGGTGGATGAGGCAGCCAACTTATCTTCTCCCCTCACATTCCCCCAGAACAAGCCCTCAGAAAACATGACACTGTCTGTTACGATGCAGACATTACATGAAGGAAAGAAAAATGTGAAGAAAAGTGTTTCCTATTAGCTTTAGGTCTTACCACTCCATCCTCATCACTTTAATGAGAAACATGGCCATCCTGGCTGAAGGTCCTACTGTGTAAATGTAGGTGAGCTAAGGCATCTGAACTGCAACCCAGCAGGAACCCAGCAAGACATCTGAATTAATCTGGGAAGCCACAGCCATGCCACCTGCTGGTGGCTCCCTGCTGGGATTGGAGGTAGGGAGAAATCTGCTGTTGCCAGTAAAAGAATGGAGGCCTGGGAATAAAGTAGCAAATACCTAAGGATATGCGTGCAATGTGCAGTCGCTGTTGGGAGATCAGGACAAGGCAGGACAAGTACCAGTCCTGACCAAGAGTCCAGTCACAAGATAGGAGCTGTAGCTTGCACACAGAAGCTACTGCAAAGACTTCCTGCGTTTGGCAGGACTAGAAGAGATGTGCTGAAGGGCACTGACACCCAGGGAAGTTAGACATTCAGGGCTCACACTTTAGAGAAGAAAGCAGTGGATTTAGTGAAAAGCCTGGGGCCTGATGAGTGTGTGGTTTAGTTGGAGTTTCATGCCATATACAATCACACTGATCCAAGCAGTGGACATCAAGGTACACCTGTGGCTGTGGAATTTGAACCATGGTTTGAGATCCCACTCTGCTTTTCTGCTGTGCACTAGATCATGGAGGCTAGTTAACAGGCCTTGAGGAGAGATCCTTTATCAGCTTGGAACTGTTCTCACCGTGAAACTGCTCCCAGCCCTGCCTCAAATGTTAATCCTTTCTCAGGCAGCTGTTGGGAAGAGACAATAATATGTAAAGGGAGGAAAAGTGCAGAGGCAATTGAAAGCCTGGACAACAAGGCAGGGAGAAGTTGGGAGAGGGAAGGCAAGCTCACCTGGGTTTATTTCTTCTCAATTGCTAACTCTGGGCAGGTTGCCCACTATTTTGGAGTGTTGTTTTATCACTTGTAAAACAAAACAAGAATTCTCTATCTACACTTTCTGCTATGAAAATGGAATTGAAAAGGAATGTGACAAACTAATTTTAAAAGAACTAGAAGGACCCACTCCTTTAAAGGATATATAGGTATAGATGATGATGTAGATAGATATACATGCAGATTAGATATAAATAATAGAGATACAGATACAGATAAAAATTTCTGCCACTAGGATACCAGGTGGATACAGGACAGCAAGACTTTAGAGTTTGTAATGGCATGTCACAAAAGAAAGTTGTGTCCTGAGCCTATCGGAACTTGATTGAGAAAGACTGCTATTATAAAACATTATCAAAACGTTACAGTACCAGTCCAGTGTGTTCATTGTAGTGCACCCTTCCTGTCATGACTGAAATTGCTCTTGAGGCTGTTCTGAGTTTCCTGTTAATAGTGTGCTGTTCAAAAGACATTTGTTTCTCTATTCTGTCCATTTCAATCTACCAGTAGATTGGGCATCGTACTTTGATATGTGTGATATGTGGATCACACATATCAAAAGAAGTTAATTCCTTTGAGCTGGAGCAAGAACATTATTCTAAAACAATTATCTGGAGAATTGTGTTCACGGAGCTCTTCCAAAGAAATGGAAAAACACAAAGGATAACAGTCTTGTGTACTGCGTCAAGTATTTGCTTTACTCAACAATGTAGTCCGTGAATGAGCAGCTCAGTTTGAGGGCTGGCTCAGACTAGGTAAGATTTAGTATGCACAGATAGCTATGGATTATGGAAGAATGGAACAGACAGCAAAATATCTTAATGTTCTAGTGCCATAACGAAACCTTGTGACCAAGGCAGCTCTTCTACAAGAAAGCATTTAATTGGGAGCTTGCTTATAGTTTTAGAGGGTTGGTCCATGATCATCATTGTGAGAAGTAGCAGCTGAGAGTTTTACATCTTAATCTGAAAACAGAGGGAAGGGGAGCAAAATGCTGAAGGGTAGGGGAAGAGGGAGAGGGAGTGAGAATAGGCTTGAAATGATCTTTCAAACCTCAAAGCCCAACCCTAGTGACACACCTCTTCTAATAAGACCACACCTCCTAATCCTTCCTAAACTGTTCCACTCCCTGGTGACTAAAACATTCAAATATTCAAACCACCATACAAAGTACACTTGCTTATCTTTTATAAATGCTTTTCTATCTTTTGATACTATTTCTAAATATAAAAATGTTGTGCACAAAATATGACACCCCTTCATTCTTGCATTTCATATTATAACAGTATATTTTAAATGGCCATTAAATTTTCATATTATTTTTTAAATTAAATTTGAAAATAAAGAATTTAACTTGCCATGATACAAACAACATTTTTTTAGGATAGTGTCTAGGACTCTTGTTGATTTTGAACCATGAACTGCTATTTATTTTTAATGTCATGTGGATACAGCTGTACTTGTGTAGGCATCTGTCCATGTATTGCAGTGCCTTCAGAAGCTAAAGGAGGATGTCAGATCCCCTGGAGCTTGAGTTACAGGTGGTTCTGCCCCACCTGATATGGGCCCTGCCAACTGAATTCTGGTTTCTGAAGAGAAGCAAGGGCGTTTAACCACTGAGCCAGTGGTTTTCAATCTTCCCAATGCTGTGACCCTCTAATACAATTTCTCATGTTGTGGTTACCACAACCATGAAATTATTTTTATTGCTACTTTACAACTGTCATTTTGCTACTATTTGGATCACAGTGTAAATATCTGTGTTTTCCAATTGTCTTCGGTGATGCTTATGGTAGTTCGACTCCCAAAGTGCTGCAGCCACTGTACTAAGACATCCACATCTGTGCTTATTTTTAAAAATCATGACTTCACTAATGTTTATTAGACTGCATATCCAGCATTAAATTTAGCTTTAAACTTCTTATTTGGTTAATTTCAATTAATTAAAAATACTGGTAATAATTATATGAAATTTAAGCAATTAGGGACAATAGATACTCAGCTCAGAAACCCTTTAGATACCTTTTTCAAGACAATGTTCGATCAACAGTCAACGCTGTAATGTTCATTTCAAGATAAGTTGCTGAAGATATTTCTGCTCTTTGTGGAAATCAATTTACAAATGCTTGGGTTACCAAAAGACCACTACAGATCCTTCTCTGACACTAATCATTTGAAGCCATTATCTGGTACAAATAATTTTCTCGAGGGCTCATCTAAATTATTTTTGATTAAATAAACAGCTTTTATTATGATTAGACAAGGTTTTATTATTTAAATAGTGATAAAAATCTGTGCACCGTATTTTCCCACTGTTTACATGACCCTAAAACACTCATATGAATAAAGAAAATTATCTGTTATCCGAACAAAACACCTGATAAAAATATCATCTACACTATTAACAGTTTCCCACCTCTTACTTAGTAGTTGATGCCTGTCAACAAAATGAAAAGCGGGGCAGAAAGCATCGTGCTAGTTTTCCTGCATTCTGGGCAACGACCCAAGATTGAAATGAATTGTTCTTGGAGCTGTGGGGAGTGGATATCTGAAATCACTCTTTTAAAAGCCGTAGGAGGCTTAGGGACTATGAAACAGTAAAATGTCAACTTGCAGAAAATTAAAGGCTTTAAGTCCTGAGTATGACCTTGGAACAAGGTTGATTTCTAGGCAACTGCAGTGGGGGAAACCACAGGCCCAGAGGACCAGGCAAAGAAGTCTGCCTGAGCCTGTAGCCCAAGAGCTCCCCCAAACAGCAGGATGCTGAAACGAGAAAAAGTGAAGAAATAGTCTTCACTGCTGCCTCTTGGTCACTTAAATTTCCTAAAAGCCATTGAGCCAATATAATGGTTGGTTTAACATCCAGGCTCTGGAGGCAGATTGTCTGGAATCAGAGCAGTGGCTTCTATCACTTGCCACTGAATAAACTTGAGCATTGCAACCCTTCTAAACTTCATTTGTAAACTGAGCTCAAGGTAGAACTTGGCTCTTAGAGTTGCTATGAAGAATCAGAAAATTAGTAAAGACCTGTATGGTACCTCTGAGCATCATTCCCATGGGCTGTTGGAGAACACCCGAGATGAAGAAGCAAACAAGCTGTGGTAGTGAGAGACATCCCTACAGGCTCCAGAGAGAAATTGGATTGTTTCATTTTCAAGAAGGCCTACCTTATCAGTACATCAGCTGTCTGGATGGAATCACAAGCCCCACCAGGAAAGAAGGTTCTTTTTAAGTCCTGGTAAGAACCTGTTGTGATGGTTAATTTTGACTGTCATCATGATGACATTAAGGGATGCCAAGGAATTAAGTAAGACACATTGCTGGGTGTGTGTCTGTGAGATTTTTCAAGAAATGATCAAAATGAACTGAGGGTAACAAAGGGACAAGACCTGGCCCAAATCCGATAGGCTGAGGACACAAGTGAAACAAATGTAGAAGAAGGAAGAAGCCAGCCAAAGTATGGACACTTGATTGCTTTCTGGACAGGTATGTGGCTGTGATTGCTGCCATCACTCATAGGCTCCATCTTCTTCAGCCTCCCACCGTTGATTCCCTCAGTAAATCCAGGGAGAAAGTCTTCAGTTTAGGACTGGGACTGTATCACTGGTCTCTTTGGTTCCGAAGCTTCTAGTTTCTTGAATTGAGCAACTACTGGTTTCCTTGTCTCTCTGGCCTAGAGTCAACTATCATAGGGGGCTACTTAGCTTCTAACCATGCAAGCCAATCTGCTAAGCCAGTCTCTGATTGTGAAAGCCAACCTGGTAAGTCTGATACACACACACATACACACAAACACACACATACACACACGCACACACACACACACACTTTGTTGGTTCTAGTCCTCTAGAGAATCCTGACTAGAACACTAGCTTGTTTTCAGAATGTATTTCTTCTTCCATGTGTATGGCACATCTGGTCTGTTAGTATTCTGGACTAATAATAATTCCTTATTTTAATGAGATGCATGCCCATTTCTTGCCCTTGGAAGTGAGAGGTGCAAAGAAGGCAGGAATAAAAAGTCTGTGTCCCTCTTTTCTTTCTTAGCCTGTTGGATCTTTCATCCTTCCTGGGTTTCTGGTCAATAGGTTCACCACTCCCTGAGTAATTACACAGGCTCATAGATCCCCTGTGGGTTCCACAATACCCCAGTCAGAAGATACAAAGATCAAACTCTCCATTGGTATAGATTAGTCTTGGCAATTGGGCAGTGGACCATTAGCTAAGGTGCTTTAGGTGAAAACAAAATGGATTCTGCTGCTTTCAAGACTCCTGAAAGAAAAAAAAAATAGAAAACAACAAAACTATGTCTTAAACATTGCTCCTTGGTGTGGGAGTGTAGAACAGAATGAAAGCAGGGGCTTATCATTTCAAAAGATGCTCTGAGTCCTTTTATGAAGGATATTATCGGAATCACAGGACTTTTGGTACTCAATAAAAATCCTATCAGAACTGTTCTTCCCGAGGCCTGGTGGCATCACCAGTGCAGAGCCAGACAAAATACCACTTTAGAAATGAGTTCTCTGGAGGAAATGACACAGGGAATTATACACAGCAAACTACATGTTTTGAAAAATGCCTTTGAAGCCAAGCTCTAGTTTTAGAGGAGAGGAAAGCAACAATCAATACTATTCAGTGGTGGGGATTCAGGAAACCTGTGGAAAAAAAACTTCCTTTTCACTAACAATGAATAATCTTGCAAGAATATTATCCCTGACACCAGGATGCATTTACCAAGTGGCTATTCAACCAACCATCAAGTTACACTATCTGCACCGCTGCAAACACCCTTCTTGAAGTTCGGAAAATCTCAACAAAGGGATATTTTGGACAACCTAATCTCCAAAGAAAGCTGGAAATGGTCTCCGTGGCCTTTCTTAGCACATCTATTGGGAAGAGAGTGTCAGTTTGTGTTTAACTAACATGGAACTGGATTGAATATCATGGGCAAACACGAGAAGGCTGTGCCTCAAGGGCTGAGTCAGCACAAAATGGCTAACATTGCATTTCGGGAAACACAAGTGTAAACAGTGACGTAATCTGTTAATGTAGCTATTTTTGGTACAGTCATTTCTGTGTTATGTCATTTTATATAAATATGACCTTGAAATCAGAGGCCACTCAGCCTGTGTGTATGTGTTTGTATTTGTAAGCATATGCACCTTTCTCTACATGGCCTGTGTGCCAGGGAGCATGTTTCTATGCCCATCTGGATGCAATCCTTACATGCTGGCATGTATCTGAGTGCCTGCAGGCATCTACCTGCCCAGTGGCCTGTGTGCTGGTCTCACCTGCCTGCAATTCCCAGAATCATCTGCTGCAACCACCTGGGACTCTCCTTTCCTGGCAATGAAGTTTGGATTCTATAATATCCCTCAAGCAAAACTAGTAGAGATTCTAGACCACACCTTCTGCTATAATCCTTTAAAGGGGAAAAGATGAGGGATAAGGAAATGCCTGGTTGTGTGTTGGAGAGGGTTCTGTATTGTGCCTTTTCAGCCTTTCCCATCCCCCAGTACTACATTACAAGTGAAGATGGGTAGGTAGCGAAAACCTGGGGATAGGAATACATTTGTACCTGTTTGCAAAAGACTGTAGAAAGTGTATTTGATTATGAATTGCAGTAGTTATAACAAGTGTGACAATCCTTAATGCCTCCATTCCCGGAAGAGGTAAGCATTGCCTTGTGAATGAGTGAATCAGCATTACAAAACTGGGAGGTCTCTCCCCTGCAATTACATTTAGCCTTCTCTGAAGTCATCAAAACAAAGGGCTCAGCAGGAAAGCAAGGTTGGAGAGCAATCTGGCAGAACATCATAGTGATTACTAGTTTATAATCTTTGAGGTAGAAATGACTAATTGTTGACCAAATCCATTCTCCTCTTCTTTGGATAATACAGCATCAATGAGATGGAAAATCCCTGACTCTTTTGAAATTAGGTATGATCATGAGACCAAACCTTAAAAGCAGGGTGTGCGTTCAGGAGATGACCACCACTCCCCAGGCAGTTCTGAACATGAAATGGATACACGGGACCTGCTCAGTCATCTCTCTCCCTCTGTGTGTGTGTTTGTGTGTGTGTATGTGTGCCTGCCCTTCCCCCAGACAATGGTGAGTGAGTTCATAAGATGAAAAGGGATGACCTTGATAACAAAATGGGTGAAAAGTGATCACCTGACCGATCAAGTAAATTTGGGAACTGAACTCACCTGGATCCTTTGTGCCTGCCCTGTTTACCTCAGGGCTGTAAAGACAGAGGGAAATGCATTCCTTGTGCCTTGGAAAATTCTCTGATTTTGCATTTTTGGATTAACAGAAGAAAGCATATATGTAGCCTATTACACAAAACATCATTCCATATATGATAGATAGTTGCACATTGAATGACAACACGAAGTGCTGGAAAGTTTATTATCTTGTGTGTTTTTTCTTTTACAAACCCAGCTCAGATGGGGTATCCTCTTAGAACTCTTCACTGAACCCCTTCATTAACACTGAAGGGGTTAGCTGGGGCTGCTATCTCACCTCATCCAAACTAACATGTCTGAGACAACAGTGCTTTCAGTGCTGCTAAAGAGTAGGGTGAGGTCCTTACTTTCTTGTTAACTGTGGGTCAGTGACTATGTTCAGTTTTCAGTGGCTTTAGTTCTAATTTAGTCTCTAGTTCTAATTCATGTGGTTCTGAAGGCACTCTATGCCATGCCTGCTACTTCTTGATCCATCTCTGATTTTCTTTCCTAGAAACATCTGGGGAAAATGCTCTGCTTTTAAAGGGTTCATCTGGTTACAGAAGGCCTACCTTGGATAATCTCTCTTTGGGGTACTACTTAGTATAACTGTAGGAAAAATGTACTCTCATATTTACATGTTTATACACTCCAGGGAGGGGATTACCCAAGGCTTGTAAAAAGGAAGTATGACTTTTGAGAGTGATTTAAGAAATACACCTTGGTAAGGCTCTATAGCTGAAGATAATAGCTATACAACTCATTAAGTACCAAGAAGTCAAGCTGGTGCCTACTTAGAACCTTCACCTCTACAGACTAACATTCACAGTACTGGAAGGTACTCTTCATAGTATTCAAGGAGAAATGTAAATAGTAACCCAACTCCAAGTTTTTTGATTTACAGTGATGACTTGCCTGCAAGATGTGCTCATGCATTACTGGTGCAAAGCTTGTGGAGTAAACAATCAATATTTGATTGGATTTAAGGCCACTCTATGAAATAGAACCTATCCCTGACACTGCTCAGATAGCTAAGAATCTGAGACTAGATAGGCCAAGGACCTATGGTAAAACCAAATACTACTGTTCTACTAAAGGAACATAGTTGTAGCCATAAAACGACTCCTAATAACATTGTGATATACTCATAGATCAATGCCTTACCTGGCCGTCATCAGAGGAGCTTCCTCCTGCTGTAGATGAGAACAAAGGCAGAGATCCACAGCCAGACAATGTGCAAAGAGTCAGACACCATGGAACACACAGTTTTAATGGGATGTCTGCATCACGTTTGTCTCATCAGGATTCAGGGAACTCTGTGGAAGATTAGGCAGAAAGACTGTAAGAGACATAGGGTATGGAGACCACCAAGGGAACAAGGCAGGCCCTTTAAATGCAGCAGGATCAGTGCACATATGAACTCGCAGAGACGGTGACAGCATACATAGGATCTGCACAGGTCTACAACAGATGGGTCCCAGTGCCGAGTGGAAGTAGACACAAGCCCACAGACCTAATTCAGAAGCTATCTCCAATAGATAACCACTCTCAAATAAAAACATAGTGAAATAGTGGCACTTTAGTCTTGGGAGTAAACAATAACAATCTAACTTGATTTCAGTAGGTCTTGCCTACTCTACTGGCAAGACCTCATGCCTTCTATTAGAAATCTAGCTGGCTACTTGTTGCTGGTGAGGTCATGAACCCTAGAGTACAACCTATTTATTGCCACTTTCCTAAACCAGTATCATCCCGAAGTATACTCTAAGTACTTTATATTCACAGGTAGATGCAACTCTCACCCCCTCATCAAAGAAACTCCCTTTTGTAGCAGAAGAAAACTGTTACAGAAATCCACAACTGGTTAAGATGCAGAGAACAAATGTGTGAAATTCTCAAGGTACTTAAATAATGTGATATATTTGCATGGTTATATATTACTAATGATTATTACTAAACATTTTTATAAATTTGCATATACATTAACATGCATTTCATGAGTGAAACCTTATGGAAAACCTATGGAAGATAGCATTATAGCCCCTATTTAACAGATTACAAAGGTAAGGTTTAGAAAGGTTCAGTTATTTGCCCAAAGTAACTGTACAATTTGGAAGTGGCAGACTGTGCATTGTACTTGTGTCTGTTTGCAGATGGCATGAACTTTGGAATGACGTATGTAGATGACACTGGCTCTTGGTGTCTTGTACTTCAATATCACTTGTCATGGTCCCAAATAAATGACTATTGAGAGATAAACCAGCTGTGTCTGTCTCCCTAGGTACCATCATAATTATCATCATCATCATCATCTTCATCATCAACATCAACATCCTATCAAGAGAGTTGTGCAAGTACCAGAAAACCTGGGGCTCAGTGATTATGCCAGAACAGAATCACTGTCATCTTTGGACAAGTACAGAGGTGATGGTTGATGGTAAGGCCTTAAAAGCTTGTCCATGTCACATGGTCTTTAACTGATGGCTTGAAGGTAGCTTTGCCAACTCAACTACTACATCCAATTCATGTCTGGAAGAAGAAAGGAATCAAAATTGTCATTTCTGTCTAATTTTAGTAAGAAAACTTTTATTCTTGGCCATACATGTGTTGCTTACAATTCTAAGCTGCACGAGTCACTGACAAAGTAAAATTTTCACAGTCCAAGTTGAAGAGTAGAGTGACTGGAAAGCAACAAGCACCTACAATAAGGAGGGCTTGTGTCTGCTGTGGCCATCCTATCCTTAGTCTGTAGGAGGATCTTATCTAATGTTGAATGAATCTTTATGAAATGATCCACATGAGGCTGGCAAGATGACTTAGTGGGTACAGCACTTGCCATTGCAAGCCTGAAGACCTGATTTCAATCCTCATATCCTATGTTGAAAGAGGAGAAAAGTTAGTCCCAAAAGAGGGTAGGAGAAAGACCACCAACCTAAATCATCATGGCAAAATTAATTAAAGCAAGCAATTAATTAAAACAAGCTTTTAAAAAAAAATTATATACATGGGCTGCCTTCCCCTAAGGCAAGGTTTGAGAGGTCAGCATTCGATGTAAGGAAGATGAGGTTTTTATGGCTCAGAATTAGGGGGTTTCTAAATGGGGGATTTGGCTGACAAAATCTGCAGGGTTACAGGAGCAGAACATAAGCATAACAAGTTAGTTCTTCCTGAAACAAAGACACAGTTACAAAGTGGGCACAAGATAGCCGTGGGTGGTCTTACAACCCTTTGAAACAAAGATAAGGTTGCCAGATGGTTATAAACAACTTTTGAAACAAAGAATGATTGCCATTCCTGGAAGAGGCAAGAGAGAAGCTTTTGTAGTTAGGGTTACAGGTGGGGTATAGCCCAATTCTCGAGAACCAGAGGTGTGATCATAAACAGGAATGAAACTAGTCTATCTTTACTATAAAATAGATGTTTTTAAACCTAAGATGGAGGCAGGCTTGTTCTTCAGAACCAGCTCCCAAGAGTTGTCCTCTCACCTTCATACACAGTTCTCTCTCTCTCGCTCTCTCTCTCTCTCTCTCACACACACACACACACATATACACTAAAAGTACTAAGATTGTTTAAACATATGTACACAAAATGGTTAGCACTGTGTTTAGCTTACGCTATTCAACTAATGGTGACTACTGGAAGCTACATTTCCTAGCAGTCCTAAATTTGTGCGTGTATGTAGCAGATGGGTGCTACCTGCTGCTACTTTGGTTGATTCAAGGATAAGCTTCGACAGCTGGTGGCTCTGCGGGCCTCATTAGGCAGAAAAGGGCCTGAGCAGGGTCTGCTATAGGGTGAGGAAGTGAGAAATGATGAATCTCCTTCAACCTCAGCTGGCGCTCTGCAGGCTAAGGGTGGCCAGAGGGGCCAACTCCAGCAATCACTTAACTGCCACCGATCCTTGCAGCTCAGCAGGAAGGACGGATGCTTAAAGCTTTCTTCCTTGGAGTAAAGAGAAAACAATTATTTTCCTGTGATGGGGAGACTGCTGGTGTTGGATGAAAGAGGAGAAAGGACGGAAAATCTTGGTGCTGCCAGCCACCCCGCTTCCCAGCAGCATTTTAACAGTTTCTCTGATTTTAGATTTACCCTTCTTTCTCTCCCTCTCCCCAGACCCCTCCCCATCCCTTCCTTTTCCTCTGTCTTCTTCCTCCTGTTCATCTTGTTTCTCCACACTGTGAAATGAACTTTTTTTTTTTTTAATTCTGGAAGCCTGGCAAGACCCAGCATCTGAGAACATGATGAATGAAGCAAGAACACCCAGAACTGCTTAAAAGCCGCCCACTCCTCCCTGAGAACCCCAGCCCACCTCTAATGGTGAGTGCTTGCCCTTGTAGGCTAGAGCTGCTGAACAAATCCACCCTGGGACTTAAGCCACAGAAAGCTCCAAAGGCCCTGATCTGAGCAATCTCAGAGCAAGCTGTGTTCCATGTTTGTCTTCAAGCTTCTGCTCATTTTTGACCACCTTGGACAGTCCTTGTCAAGTACATATATAACTCCTATCTCAGCCTTCATCTTACTGTAGCATCCTTATGTGTGTGTCTGTGACCAATTCCTCCCTTTCTGAAGGACCTGGTGATACTGCAATGCAGCCTACTCTGATGCTTGCATCTTAACTTGATCCTCTACAAAAACTCTACTTCTCAATAAGATCACATTCGCAAGTCCTGGGGGTTGAGGTTTAACATTTTCTGAAAGCTACAGTTCAAGCAATAACAGCTATGAAAGATTGGACACATCACTTAGCTCAACGAAGACTAACGGCGATCTTTAAGTCTCCTGAATGTCAAGATAACGTCTAGGTTTTCAGACAAGGCTCAGATCTGTGCAACAGAGATGCAGTGACCTGGATGTTTTTAGGATAACACCGTTTCTACGTGAGGATTCCCAATAAAGTAATAATAGAACTAATGCAATTAAAAGAAATTTAAGCTTTGTATTCTTATGAACATTCCCAGTGAAATAAATTGGACCCACCAGAACATCATGATTTAGCTAAGGGTTACAGTGACATACACATCAGCACATATAGATTTGGGGTAGGATTTATTTCTTGCACAAATAAGTCACTGTCTGAAGGTCTATCTCTAGTGAAATTTCACAGTGGGTACCAACAGGCTTATCGCATGAGTGAAAGAGTTAGTGTCTCAGAATAGTAGTAAAGCATGTAAGTTCAGGGAGAGAGAGCTGGGTCCAGCTTCTCCACTGATACGTACCTGATTCCTAGAATGGCCAGAGTATCCCACTTAGTTTCTGCATTGGAAAACACCTATATCCTTTTATGTTTAAAGTCAGCTGTTACAAATTACAATGACTCACCGTGAACAAACTAAGACAAATTAGATATCCTGGCTAGTTTTATGTCAGCATGAAACATATGCTAAAGTCACTTGAGAAGAAAGAAGAGCAATTAAAAGGGGGGGGGTCATAAGATTAGGAAAGCAAACCTATAAAGCTAGCAAGTGACAGGGAAGTGTCCAGCCCTTTGTGAGTGGTATCATCCCTGGGCTAGTGGTCTGTATTCTACAGGAAACCTGGTCGAGAAAGGCATGGGGAGCAAGCCAGTAACCAGCACCATGGTCTCTTCATCAGTTCCTGCCCTGTTTGAGTTCTGTCTGACTTTCTTCAATAATGGACTGTGGTGTGGAAATATAAGCCAAATAAACCTTTTTCTGTAGAACTTGCTTTTGGTCATGGTGTTTTATCACATCAATAAAAACTCTAAGTAAGGCATTTTAATAAAAAGAGAAAAAAAATGAGCAAAAACACTGAAGTGGAGCTTCGTTGATGCACTAATGTTCACTCTCATCAAATTCATTGCATTTACCTCAGAGGTGAGCAGGTGTCTGCTAGCTTCAAATGTTGTTAGGAAAAACATGGGTTATTGTTCTAAATAACATCTGAACATTCTTAAATGTGTAAGTTTTGCCCTTTGAAGGCACCTGCAGGTAAAATTTGGAAACTTCAAGCCTTGTCTCCATCCCTGCTGAGGACACTTTAAGAAGAGAAAGAGACACAATTGAGAGTTTGCTAATAGAGAGTTTATGAAGTGTGCCATTTGTTTAAAACACTTCTTTTTGTTGTTGTTTTGTCAAAACAGAGTTTCTCTGTGTAGCCCTAGAACTCCCCCTATAGACCAGGCTAGCCTTGAACTCACAGAGACCTGCTTGCCTCTGCCTCCTTAGTGCTGGGATTAAAGGCATGTGCCACCAACACTCAGCTAAAATGACTCTTGTGATGTAAAACAAAAAATACGGATTCCTCCTTAAAACATTTAATTAGAATCTTTTTGACATACAGGTTAAGTCATATTAAAGAGAAGACAGGAGAATCTGTTTAAATCACTTTGCTATAATGGGATTTTGTAGATAAGAGACTAATTTAAAATAAATAGGCCATTGGCTAGATTTAGACATTTTCATCATACAAATTTCTACTGTGAATTTATTTGTAGTAATGGGATTTAGACGATTGTCAAAAGGTCAAATTCTCAATATTTTCGACATTTTACCTTTCTTTGTTTAGGTCTAATAACTGATAAGCAACTTCCAAAAGTTTTATTAATGACACTAACGACAGATCAACCCCTTAGGGCATTTAAATGCAGAATGCTTCAGTATCCATTCAACAAATGTACCCTTAGATAGGCAAGGCATGGTTATCATGTTTAAGATCCATCTCTGAATACAGAAGGCAGAGAGAGACAACAAATAATAAACATGCTAAATATGTTTGTCTAAGAGGATCACATAAATGAGTAAGTGACAAAGAGTATGCCATGAGAGAACAGAAAATGAGAGTTGGGTAAAATTCCTGGACAACTTGAATAGGTGATGCTAACCATTTTAAACCCCACGGTCATAGCAAAACCTCACAATGAAGGTAACAACAAAGCCTCAGATCTTTGAACCAAGGTCCTGCTTCAATGAAACCGAGTAGGAATATGTAGGACACACTGCATGTACACTGTACACACAGGCCCAGGTTCCCAGGGGTATACAGCCCTGGCCTGGCTGAGAAGAGGAAAACAAACCTATTCCGTGTTTCTTTTTGTTCTCCAACTTAATATTATAATTCTAAAGAAGCAGTACGTAGATATAGGAGATGAAAAATCACAGTGTCTTTTTGTTTTGTATTCTTTTGTGGTTGCTAGGACTGAAGGCTCTCAGCATGGAGGTAAATGGCAATGACAGCTTGTACATTGGGGGAGCAAATTCTCAGAGATGGAGTTAGTGCTTTTCGCTCTTGTAAAAAGCTTGTCAGGAGCATCGTGGGTGGGGAAGGATTGGTCTTGGCACATGGTCTCAGAGGATGCTGTCTATAGTTGTTTGGATCCACTGAACCATTATTGCGTTGAAGAAGCTGTTCACATCATGGTGGACAGGAAGCAGAGAGAGTAGACAGGAAAGGTTGAAGATAAGCTAGCTGTAGGGGACTGCCCCTGGTGGCTTTACTTCTTCCATCTAAGCCCACTCTCTGAACATTTCTAAAACCTTCAAAAACAGCACTGCCAGGTAGCAACCAAGATCTCCAAACATGTCCCCATTGGGGGAACATTTCATATTTAAGTCACAAATAGGGTCGGTACCCTAAAGTCAGTTTGAGAAAAGGGGGCAGAGTTTCAAAATTAGTCTTGCAAATTTCCCTAGAAGGTGCTGGAAACCAGCCAGCCTCGCCTCTGAAGAGTCACTCAGACAAGTCTACACTTGAAACAGCTCTGGTGCTCCCCACATGGGCGGCGGATGGAACAGTTGCTTTCACTGGAGGGTAGACATCAGAGATTTGAACAAGACAAAATGCTCACAGAGGAACTGAGACAGACCAAATCACAATAGATCCCTGTCTGTTGGCACACCTGGGAAGGTGGTCATTGACAGCAGAAGCAGCACACACTATTTTAACGGCTATTTCTCAACCAAGCAAAGATTGTTATATTTTTTTAATTACTTGTTGCAATTATTTGGCGAAAGGCTATTCTATAAGCAAAGAAGCAGCAGATCACCTGCTTATTTGATGCCATCGGTTGTCTCCAGCTTGCTGTATCTGCCTCTATCATTGATAATTGCGCTTTTAGTGACTTATATTCTAATACCAGGCAGAGTTTCTGAAGTTTAGGGTGTTCTGCAAATGGCCTTTCTCATTATGGAACATGGCTATTTCCACTGCCCTGTTGCAACAAAAAGTCTTTGGGATGTTTTTCTTTAGGTTTATTTCAAAAAAAAAAAAAAAGTTAAACTAAAGAAAAAGCTTGTGCAAGCTATCACATCTCATTTCTATACACTTATTTCAAGATCTCAAATTAAGACAAAAAAGACCTGCCGGAGACAAGCCATGAGTTTAGGGGCGAGTTCACACTATCCCAGAGCATGGCAACTCCTGGTTCAGTTATTAGCCAGGATTTTTCTGATTATGTATGCACAGTCCTTTCCTTGGGGGATAAGAAATAAGAAGATTGTGTTTTCTTTGTCTGAGCAACATATTACAAGCTTACCCAAAATTAGCCACATTATAACAATGAAGATTATGCATTCAAGACTCCAGCAATTTGACTTAACAATTTCAGAAATTGAAGTAGACTCCTTAAAAATGCCTCAAACTAAAAAAATCAACTAAACTTCAATGAAACATGATTGCAAATATGTCTTCGTCTCTCTTTTCCTTTGGAGGAATGTAGAGGATATAGTAGTAAATAAATAAATAAATAAACAAAAAAACAATTGAAATTTACGTTCAACCCCTTTTAATATTCCTAATGTGACTTGCAAAAAATTTTTGAGAAGTATTTATGTCACCTCAAATTTTCATTATGACAGCAATTAAATTCCATTGGTCCCTTTAGGAAATCCTCAGCTTAGAAATTGGTAATAGAGGCCGTGTCAGTCTCCATGTGGGATCCCTAGTAAGGGGTGCAGAGGCTGTCTCTTACATGAACTCACTAGCCATCTCCTTGATTACCTCCCCCTGGCAGAGACAACCTTACCAGGCCACAGAGGAAGACAATTCAGCCAGTCCTGATGAAATCTGATAGGCTAGGGTCAGATGGAAGGTGAGGAGGATCTTCCCTATCAGTGGAGTAGGGGAGGGACATAGGATGAAAGAGGGAGGGAAGGGGAGAATGGGAGGAGATAAGGGAGGTGGCTACAGCTGGGATACAAAATGAATGAATTGTAATAAATAATAATTCAATTAAAAAATAAAAAAAGAAAAAGAATAGAGTAATAGAGTCTGTTTCAGAGTTGAAGAGAGTTTTACAATGTATTGCTACATCCTGGCTGATAGGTCTGCTAAATTCTCCAGGCACTTTTTTTTTAATAAATTTATTTATTTTTATATCAATCACAGGTTAGGTTTTTTGCATTCCATGCGTAGCCCCCTCCCTCCCTCCCTCCCACCCTCCCCAACCCTCCCTCATCTCCTCCCTGCCCCCTCCAAGTCCACCAACAGGGGAGGATCTCCTCCCCTTCCATCTGACCCCAGATCATCTTGTCTCCTCAGGGCTGGCTGCAATGTCCTCCCCCCGGGAACTAGCCAGGCTGTTACTCCCTGGCATGTATGGGGGAGGGTTGAAGAGTCAGCCATCAAGCTCAAGACTGAAACAGTCCCTGTTTCCCTTACTAGGGTCTTCAGTTCACCAATGAGTTATCATGGGCAAGATCTGAGCAGGGGTTCTAGGCCATATCCATACATGGTCCCTGGTTGGAGAAACTGTCCCATATAAGACCCTTGTGTCCAGGCACTTTTTTATAAGTAGAATGAAATGACACTTAGGTTAAACTAGGTAATCCTGTCCAATAGCTTTAACAGCAATTTTACTTAAATAATTTAAAGACTATTTTAGCTGGAAATTAAAATTAAATGTTCTGTTCTAAGTTTTAAGTTCATTAAGTTTTACACACTTTGGGTCTGGTTAATTTTGGCATGTGATTTTTAAAATTCATTTGAAAGGCTTTTATATAATAAAGTTTATAAAAATAAATATTTTTTTAAAAAATAAAATTGCAGAATGAACTATCATTCCAAAAACAACTCTGTGATAAAATTTGAAAGTTGCAAAACTGCCTGTGAGGAGGATGTGGATGGTGAGATGAGGGTGTGGCCACTGAACAAACAGCCAGTATCAGACGCGTACCGGAACTCAGGGTTTCAAAGGACCAGTGGGGGCTGATGTGTATCAGAGTCCTAGTGTGACATGTGGTGTCTGGGAGGCCTCTGCAAATCCTGATGGCTCCCCTGTCAGAGGACCAGCAGTTCTGTCCTGCTGGCTAGCAATTGTTTGCTAGAATCCCATACCTGGCGTAGCTTGGTCCTGGAAACCTGTTTGGGGTAACAATGAAATGAAGAAAGGACTGACATTACAAAACGAAGCACGTAAAAGCTGGAATTAGGTGAGCCATGTGCAGCCTGATGGAGGCAAACCAGCTAGGCAACAGCCTGGAACCTCCACACAGTCTTTTACATATGACATAGGGGGAAAGAGCTAGCTGGCCTTGGTGGGAAGTCCCTTTAGGCAAGCAGTCTTAGGCTATAAACATCTAAGAGGAGGAAGCTGTGGCTGCTTGCTTCTGCACACACTTGTCAATCATCTGCAAACACTTGTACTTCGACCAGAGGAAGGCGTTGTCAATTCCTACGGGTCCGAAGCAATGGGGTCCTTGACATGGCTGGGACTGTGTCAACAATACACAGTCAGGAATTCATCTACTCCAAACAGTAGAGAAACTATGGGGCTTTATGGGAAGGGTTTTAGCTAGAGTAGGTGGAGATTTACAAACTCCACTTAAGATGATTGACACACTGCGAGAGGGGAGGGGCAATCCTGAGGTCAGCAAAGCTTTTCTTACTCATATTTTCCCTCTGGTTTTAGTGGCATCCAGAGCCCAGGGCCTGATCCCCAGGGGAATCCTCTAATGAAAAGCTTAACCCAGGTGCTGGAAGGCACGCACAAGGCAGCATGGCTCCGTGGCCTCGAACAGGCGTGAGGCATTGGGCAAATTCCTCAGCTCAGCCTAAGTGCAGTTGGTACTGCGGTAATTACTAAAGCAACAGCCCCCGAGACCAGACAACCTGGGATCCCCGTAGCTGCTCTTGTCATGATTCACTGGGAAGGGCCATGGACGCCTGGTTCTATGGGTGTCACGACAGTGTGATACTAAAGCAAATATCCCTCTGAAAGGGGAGGGCAGAGTCTCCCCTGGAGCTGGAAAGATGGGCCCTGAGGCTACCCCTGGAGCCAGGAAGGAACTGGAGTTTCCCATAGTTCACAGGGGGCAGACGGGACAAACATTCTTTTGTTGACTCTCTCAATTCTGCTGCTTCCCAAGGCTGGTGTGGCCCGGGAAACACAGGTTCTGTATGAAAGCTCCTTCCTTCAGAAAGCCCAGATGTCTGCTGTCTTCTCCTCCCTCTCCTCCCACAGTCATGCTCCAAAAGTAATAACACTTAATGAGTCCCCACAGGAGCCAGGGCAGATGCCAAGCACACTGAAAGATGCTTTTGCTTCAACTGCTTAAGCCAGTTGGGGAGGGACAGCATCAATCAAGAGGTACAATTTAAGATAAAGTGCTCCTCACAATCTCAGTGTTCTAATGAGCAGCCTACTCATGTCATTCCGGAAAGGTCTCTTGCAAGACATGAAACAATTGGAGATGAATATATTTCTGTTTCTGGTTCTACCTGTGTCAAAATTAAACCCCACCCCCTTTGCAGCAGCTTTTCAGGCTGCAGTCAGATAGATTTCTATGTACACACACATACTCATGCATGCATGCACACACACACAAGTGTGCATGCACATGTGCACACATATGAACACATACACAAAAGATTAAAAAAAGAGAATTATCTGAAATGGGCAAGGTCATCAAGTGGCACTTCCATCAATCCCCCAGGGTCCAATCCACACCCCAGTGCTTTCCTCCAGAGAGGACAAAGTAAGTAATAGCTATAAAACCTTTAAGTGCCCATATCGGTGTCTCTGGGGCACCCGATTGCTTCAAAGCCTATTTCAAACAAGCAGAACTCCGATGAGATAGAGCTGGAAGGAGCCTTACTGAGTGAGTCAGATACCCAGACTGAAACCCAAGTTGCCCTCATGGGATCTCTGAGTTTGAGTTCCATGTCTATAAAATAGGAGCCATAACGCTCATTGTAAAGACTGTGAGGATGGGTAGAGCTAAGTCCAGCAAGGGGTCAGCCAGATGGAAGCACTCAGAATATTGTGCCTGTATTTCTGCACACTGAACATGTGTCTCCTTCCCTACAGTGTAACAGCAAACATAGTGGTATGTGGGTCTAGAAAACACAAGAAATCAAGGTCAACATTTTTTTGACACTGCCCAGAAGAGTCATTCTGAACTCTGTCACCTTCCTGTGCTCCAACTCAATCTGTTATTTCCTTCTGATTGCAGGGACAAGTCTTTGGTTCTTCCCAAAGCAACTGAGAGCTGATGTCAAAGGCCTGTTTGCTGAAGGAAATTCTCAGGAGTCAGTCAACCTTTGGAATCCTCCTTTTTTGGGTTTTGTCAGCAATTCTGATCCTCTAAAGCTGGGTCTGTTGTCCATGCTTTCTTCCCTCTCATTTCCTTGTTAGGCTTACTTTCAAGTGTTTGCTGCTATTTATGCCTGCTCTGGAGCTGAGCCTGGAGCTGCTCAGGGTTGGAAAGAAACAGGGATGTACTTCTGCCCTGTGTTGGCCTGGCCCCTCTTGGAACTCAACTGGGTTATGGCATTGGGGCCATTTCTTTTGCTGGTGGTGCTTCTTGGTTGCACCGTCATCTTCATTTCCTCAAAGGAAAAAATGTGCATTTCTGATTAAATTAGAGAAAATTCTACGATGTTTATCCAACCCTCTTTCCCACAATCTAATGTTTAATGATACTTTCAAAATGATATCATTTGACCCACAAGCAGTATTAGAGGTGACCATTATTTAAGGCTCTTGTTTTCATTACTCTATAGTTATGGATAGCAGTCCCTTTATGGACACTACAATGTGGATACTATTTAATGCTGCTGTCTCCATGACTCTAAAATTATAAAAAGAACTCTTGATAGACAAAGACCCAATACAATGCATTTTTGTCTTCCCACTGTCATAACAGTAGTCACTATTGCAGGAAGCCCTTGGTTATGGTTTACTGGACATGTCAGCACATAAGTCAATACTTAGTGTTAGCAGCAGGCAATAATGTATCTACTCAGTGAGAAGGGGCTCCCTCCATTTTGACAAACACAGATCACATCCACAATATCAGAAGCCTGTTGCTTAGGCATCACGGAGGTCCCATCTAGTTCTGCAGAAGGTGTTGGGTGGATGAGTCTAGAGCATTAGGGCAGTGCCAGCCCAGGAAATGACAGTCCCAACCTAGGAGACAATATGGCTCAAAGGCATGGGTTAAAATGAGAACACGTGTAGTCCTGGACATGAACGAATGGCAAGAAACAAGAGGATTACAGCAGACAGGCCTAAAGCAGTGCTTTGCAGTTCCATGTGCATTATGGGTAAGCAGTGCAAGTGAGTTCAAACAGAAACAGAGCAAAAGTGCTAAACATTAGAGAGGAAATCACATCCCATAGAAAGGAAAAATAAGCAGAGAAAAGGTATATAGTGTGTGCGAAGGAAAGAAAGTTAATAGATGTCTGTAAGATGAGAAAATGAAAGGAAATTATCACCAAAAGATTACATTCCTTCATGAACAATACAAAGAAAAGTTAAACTCCCCCCCGAACATGCTGAAGCCTCCCTTCTCTCCGAAACACCTTAACAACAGCTTTAGAGAAAATGTGTTTCTCCAGCAACAGATATCTGTTCCAAGTGTTGAATTACAGGCACAAAGGGGTTCAGAAAAAGATCTAGAAATATAAGCAAGGAGGGAACAAAAAAAATCATGGTACTCTCTCTGGTTACCGACAGCTGTGAGTCCTGCAGCTCCATACCATTGTGTAACAATGGAACTCACTCATAAATCCACACGCTTACCTGTGTTTACCAAATCACATCCACAAAGCACTGTCCTGATTTCAAAGACCTGTGTCCAGTGGGGGACAATGTGAAATGTGACCATCTCTGTCCTTTATTATAAATAAGATGCATATACACTTCCAATAAAATATAAAACCATCTTAACTAGCATAACTAGTTATATACTAGTTTATGTCTAGCTAGATTCTGCACTAACTAGCTACCTAACAGAATTGTATAGTCCCATCCCCCAAATATATTCATCCATAGCCTTTTCAACTGGCAACAGTCAGGTTGGTTAAATTTGTGCTTTTATTATTACCACTTTAGAAAATATACCCTAATGTCACATCTCTTTATTAGCAGTGTCATGCAATTTCAGGAGTATGCAAAAAAAAATCTGGGAACCATCTACCAATCACTTTTTGTGCATGAGCAGTGGGATTTTATTATAGCACAAGTATTATTTCTGAGGCAGAGGCTAATCTTCGATTTTCTCCGAATTAATTATATCATTGACTTGCTGTCATTAATGTTTTCATTATAGTGGCATATCATAGATGTTATTTTATCTTCCTTAATGTCAGTTATTTTTATCAAATCAACAAATAATTTTATATGTTTTTCACTAAACCCATGTGCTTCACTCTTCTCTACTAATTGTATCATATGAATGATACAATTACTTTTTATTGCCAGAATAACTTCCACATATTTTATCACCCATCTTTGTCTTATGTTCCCTATTTATTAAAAATTTTATATTTATTTATGTATTTAATGTCTGTCTGTCTGTTTCTGTGTATGTATGTTTGTATGGGTGTGGCTATGCCATGATGTATGTATAAAAGTCAGAGGACAACCAAGGTTGGATCTATCCTTCAATTATGCAGTTTCTGAGGAGCAAACACAGATCAGCAGGCTTGGCAGCAAGGGCGTTCACCCACTTAGCCATCTTGTTGGCCTGTTTTATTTGACTGAACATCTTATGCTTCTTTAATAAACAGACTTAAATATAATAAAAGGAAATATCTTTTATGTATTCAAATTAGAAATACGAATACCCCTTAAACATTCTACGTAGCAAAGAAAAACATAGCTCTTACAAATTATCAAAGCAAACAGCAACCTCAAGATGAGTGAGCCTAACTTCCCCTCCAGCAGCATCACAGAATAAGCTACACACAGCATATTCTGCAAGCTAATTGATGGTTGTAATAATAAGATACTTGCAGTCACTTTCTTAAATGGTTGGTTGTCACAACCTTTGACTGCAAATGTTTAGTGACAGGTTGCAACAAAACAGATTTGTTCCACTTGGGCAAGGATAGTCACTTGAATGCCCTTCTTTTTGCAAAATGAAGTTAGGTATCTTATATAATATATACCTCCCTCTGTTTAAACCAAATACAACTCCAGCTCAACTTCTTAGCTAGATTCCTAAAATGATTATGGTCAATGTATTGCCATTCAATACAACATGACAGAGGGGAGCTTCAGTGAAGAGGCAGTGTCCTCAAATGATTCCATGGCTACAATCATCTTTTTTTATAAAATAGTAGGAATGCAAATGATCTTATTTTATAAAACTGAAATGACCCTCCTTCCCTCTCTCTGTATTTCTTATATAAACTAGTCCCAAATCAAGTAGTACCAAGGAAGGCAAGAAAAAAAAAAGTCAATACATGGCTCTGTATGCTTATGAAGGGAGCAAGGTAATGCCATGATGGGAATAGATAGGGGAAGGTGGAGACAGAGAGAATGAAGACTGGCTCCAAGAGGGGAAAACTGATCCAATGAGTAAATAAAGTAGAATTTTGGTAGCTGGAAATGCACTATGCAGTGCTATATAGTGCTAAACTGAAGATAGAAGTATCGTGAACTCATGAATAGGAGATAAAATGCAGAAGTGTATATATGTTCACATATTCTTTACCCTATCTGGGAACCAGCGATACCCTGAAAGGAGCGAGTGCATGTATTGCCAAGATCTTGGTTTCTCAGTACCATCTCACATCTGATGGAAGTTAGCATACCTAGTAAGACCAAGGAAAGCCACAAGTCACCGAGAGGATGTAATGAGCAAAACACCACCTCCAGAATCCTACTCAAAATTGATCATCTGAGTTCAACTATGAGGAAATACCAGGACTCAAACTAAGGGCATTTTATAAAAGACTTGGTTTGTAGTTTTCAAAAGACTGAAGTCATGAGCATCCAGGAAAGACTGAGAGACAATTTCAGTGTGGCGAGATCTAACTAAAAACACTGATATCACCTTGCAGAGGCTCATAACCAGGAGCTTCAACAAAGTTCAGCTAGGGTCTCTGGGTTTCCTGCCAGTTATACACCTTCTTTTCCAGTTTTCTGTATCTTTTAAATTACTTTACGATACACCCAGACTCACAATGGATGAACTGCCCACCCACATGGGCAGGGCACATAAGCTCAAGAAGTTTGGTGATAAATCTGCTTCAGGCCAGATTGGGTGCACCCCTGTCTTCCTAGAATGTGTGAGCACAAGGATCAGAGTTCAAGGGTATCTTCAGCTTCAAAGCAAGTTTCAGACCAACTTAGGCCACAAGCAATACGAAATAAGTAAGTAAATAAATAAATGAACCTGTTTCTGCCTGAGGTACGTGGGATGTAGTAGGTGCTCCTGGAAGTGAAGACACTAACTACACCTGTATGTTTTTGCTGCACACACTGGGGAAATACATTTACAGCAACATGCTCCGGCTATGTTTCTTCAACTTCAGGAGGCACACTGTGGGTTCAGCTCACAGGTCTTTCAATTCCAGTGATGGTGACTGTGTCATCTTCTTGGCAGTAATATTTACTGTGCATCTCACAAAGAGAGCTCTACAATTCCTTGGTTACTAAATGGCTTCCTCTATTTAGTATTTCCACAATCACCTTGAAGATACCTTGAGTTTCCTTCATACCTGTGTTTTTAAGTCCATGAGTTATTTCCGCTTCCTTCCTTAGGATGTGACTGGTAATATAACCCACCTATCTTTAGTTAGCTATCACAAGTTCAAATGGTTTCCAAGGCCATACAGATAAATGAAAGAGAGAAAAATCATTGTGGAATAAGCCACATATATCTCAGGATAGATGCAACCTAGGAGAGTCTCATGAAATACCGTTGGCTGAAGGCATTGGGCAGCTTCTGGAACAAGAAGAGATGATGTTAACAATAAATGGCAATATATTATCACAGAGGAAACCATTGAATTCAGAGTTTCACGGGTGAGTCTATGAAGATTTTGCCTGAGTGCTTAACGTGTACCGGGTAGTGTGAGGTTGGGCGAGGTCAGCATGTCAAGCAATTTGATTGGCACACCCGGCAGGCTAATTTTCCCTACTGTTGTTGCTGTCTTTATGGATCAGAGTCGTGTTTGAGAAAGAGCCTGAAGATCATGTGAAGATGGGAATGAAGAATGACAGGAGAGCAGATAAGGGGAGCTGAAGGAAAGCGAGAGCTGCGTCCAGGCAGCATCAGGGCTGGTCAAGGCAGAAGCAGCTGGCAGGTGTTTTTCAGACTAACTAATCAGGGCTCCTTGCCCTATAGAGTACACTGAGTGATGTGAGGAAGCAATTTTGGAGCACTAGCTTCTAGCTTGATGGCTTGGGGGGGGGGGTGATTATGATAGTGAAGACCTTATTGACTGACTCTCTAATATAATCATATGCCACAAAGTATGTTTCCTGGCTGCCTCCCAGTAACAAAGCCACAAACAAGCTAGAAATGACACTGACCAGCCTCTTTTGCAACACCAGCAGAAATCTTGTCTGAGACATGAAGGACATATCATTAAAACAGAAGCTGGTAAGGATGGTAAAGGGAAGAAACTTTTTTTTTGAGAGGGGAGGAGTTTCAAGACACAGTTTCTCTTATGTAGCCTTGGATGTCCTGGACTTGCTTTGTATATCAGGCTGGCCCTGAACTCCCAGAGATCCGCTTACCACCTTCTTTCCTGACTGCTGGGATTACAGGCATATACCACAGTGCCTGGAGGGAAGGAAAGCTTATTCACTGCTGCTGGGGTGTAGACTGGTGTGGCCTCCGTGGAAATCAGTGTGAATATTTCTCACAGACTGTGTTAGTTAGGGTTACTATTGCTATGATGGAATACCATGACCAAAAACAAAAAAAAAGGCTTATTTGGCTTACACTGCCACATCACTGTTCATCATTGAAGAAAGTCAGGACAGGAACTCAAGCAGGGCTGGAACCTGGAGGCAGGAACTGATAAAGAAGCCATAGAGAGGTGCTGCTTACTGCCTTGCTCAACCTGCTTTCATATGGAACCCAGGACCACCAGCTCAGGCACCACCCACAATGGTCTGGGCTCTCCCCGATCAATCACTATTAAAAAAATGCCTTACATGTTTGCGTACAGCCTGATCTTAAGGAGGCATTTTCTCATATGAGGTTCCCTTCTTTCAGATGATTTTAGCTTGTGTTAATTTGACATAAAACTAGCCAGCTCACAGAACTAATAGCATGACTATCATATGGCCCAGCTGTGTCACTTCTGGTTACAGACACAAACAGCATTAAGCCAGCATACCTCAGAGATATTTGCACATCATACTCATGGCTGCACTAGCCATCATATAAAAGAAATAGAAACATCCTAGATAACCATCAACAGACATAGAAAATGTGGTCTATATGAAGAATGGAATTTTAGTCAGCCATAAAGAAGAATGAAATCACAGCATGAGCAAGAAGATGGATACAACCGAGCATCATTATATTAAGTGAAATAGGCCAATGTTTTCTCTTAAATTGCAGATTCTATATCATAATGATATGTCACTGTGAGTACAGATAATAAAACCAGACTAGGGGCCATGAGAGGGGAAATGATGTATTGAGGTGGGGGAAAATAATAGTAGAATATATGTGACATGAAAGCAAGAAGGGGGCTACTTGGGAAAGTAGGGACCAACAAGAGATAGGCAGAGGAACAGGGCAAGGGACTTGGGGAAGAAACCAACAACAAAAATTACGTGCAAAATGCTATAACAAATCATATTCTTTGCATGCCAATTAATAAATTAATCAAACTTAAAAAAATAAAGATTTTTAAAGATTTTAAGAGAGGCAGGAGTTGCATCCTTTGTCTTGCTGTCCTAAACCTGTTGCCTAGAGTGCAGCTTCAATGACTGTGGCAAGGAAGGCTTGTGGACAAGGGCAAAAAGCCCAGAACAAACATGGATTCCTCTTTTCTTCTTGGAGCTAGTACCAGCCACACTTGCTTGCCTGCCTCTGGATTTCTGTATACCTTTAAATTTTGATTTGGAGCTTTATTCACACTAATAAATTCTAATCATAACCAAATTAACTCTTCTTCTTCTTCTTTCTTCTCCCCTTTCTTTTTTATATATTTTTGGCAGAATCCTGACTCTAATTAGACACACACCTTTTTCAAGGCAAGTACTTGTTGCAAGACAGTCACATATGTACAATGGTCCTTCCATTTCCATTTTCTAGTGCATGATTTTCGAACGTACATGGAATACAGTTCTGGCCAATCAGATGGAAGGAGGAGGCTCAGCGGAAAGTTTTAGTTTATGGATGAGAAAGACCCAGAAAAACAAATAGATCCTACTTTCTTCTAGGGGGACACTGTGTTTGGCTGTTGTCCCTGGAACTGCATAGCTATCTCATGAGCAGCTAGCATAGAGAGTAAGCCATGGACTGAAAATAACAAGCAAAAGTATAAAGAAGCTCAAATCTTGCCGGATATCTTCTGTATTCTGAGTTAACTAATCATGGGCTGGACTATTCCGAAGTGCTCTTTCTGTGTAGTAATGCATTTTGCTTACCATCAAACCAAAGGATTTTGAGTTTTACGATAGAGTTTAAAATATCTCACTGATGTTTTATTCACCCCCAAAATGGAGAAACAGTTTAGAGGTGGAAGACACTCTGAGGAGAGTTTTATTTATTTATTTTTAAATATTGACACAGATGGCTTTGAGGAATAGTAGAAACTTGAAACAGAGGCGAGGGAGAACGCTGCAGCTGAAGGGATATGGCTGGGCCAGGGTTTAGAGCAGTTGGAAAGCGTTTGAAAAAGAGGCAAAGATAGAAGCCTGGAAAACTATTTTATACAATCCATAAACAGATGAAACATAACAGAGAGGGAGAGTAAGGGAGCAAGCCAAAGTAAGGGGTAAAGTCACCGAAGGAGGAAATAGAAGAAGGAGGAATTGCCACCAAGGTTTGAGTATGGAGTCAGTGTGGACTTTGTTCATGTTCTTCCATGCTCTAGTTTTAGTAAAGAACAAGGGTGGGAACTTCTTTTAGGGGACCAGGGAGAGTGGAAGCTTTAGCTAGCTTTGTGGCTCCCAGTCCTCAAAACTTTGGTTAAAAAGAAAAACAAGGGACTAGAGGGACTATTATATATATGAATTAGATGTAGATATATATATATTAATTCATATATATATGAATTAGATGTAGATATATATTATATATATATATATATATATATATATATCAATCAGAGGTTAGGTACTTTGCATCCCCGGTGTAGCCCCCTCCCTCTTTCCCTCCCACTCTCCCCATCCCTCCCTCATCTTCTCCCCGCCCACTCCAAGTCCATCTACAGGGGAGGATCTCCTCCCCTTCCATCCGACCCCAATTCATCTTGTTTCCTCAGGGCTGGCTACAATGTCCTTCCCTGGGATCTAGCCAGGCTGTTACTCCCTAGCATGTAGGGGGGAGAGTCAAAGAGTCAGCCATCGAGTTCATGTCTGAAACAGTCCATGTTCCCCTTACTAGGGTCTTCAGTTGGATACTGAGCTACTATGGGCCACATCTGAGCAGGGATTCTAGGACATATCCATACATGGTCCTTGGTTGGAGAAACTGTCCCATAGAAGACCCCTGTGCCTGCTCAGTTTGGTCTTTATGGAGCTCTTGTTCTTCACAAGTCTTATTAACTTCCCCTATTTTTTTTATTATTTCCCGCCCTCTGCCGAAGGCTTGGTTGTGATTCTTAATATCTGCTTTGATACATTGCTATATTGATTCTTTCAGAGGTCCTCTTTGGTATGCTCCTGTCCTGTTGCTTGTTTTATCCTCCATTCAATGTCCATCCCATTTGTTCATCTAAATGAGAATTGATCATACCAACCTGGGGTCCTCCTTCTTGTATATCTTCCCTAGGTGTATAGATTTGAGCATGACCTTCCCATTTTATAGGACTATATAAGTGAATATATACCATATGTTTCTTTCTGCTTTTGAGATACCTCACTTAGGATGATCGTTTCCAGGTCCTACCATTTGCCTGCAAATTTCATGATTTCCTCCTTTTTAATTGCTGAATAGTATTCCATTGTATAAAAGTACCATGATTTCTGTATCCATTCCTCGACTGAGGGACATCTGGGTTGTTTCCAGGTTCTGACTATTACAAATAAAGCAGCTACAAACATAGTTGAGCAAATGTCCTTGTTGTGTACTTGAGCATCTTTTGGATATATGCCTAAGAGTGGTATAGCTGGGTCTTGAGGAATCACTATTCCTAATTGTCTAAGACAGCACCAAATTGATTTCCAGAGTGGTTGTACAAGTTTGCATTCCC
>CM053766.1:54422220-54444505 GCA_028658305.1 Pachyuromys duprasi
AAGGAAATTAGGGAAACAACACCCTTCACAATAGCCACTAATAACATAAAGTACCTTGGGGTGACTCTAACCAAGCAAGTGAAAGATCTATATGAAAAAAACTTCAAATCTCTGAAGAGAGAAATCGAAGAAGATATTAGAAGTTGGAAAGACCTCCCGTGCTCATGGATTAATATAGTGAAAATGACCATATTGTCAAAAGCAATCTACAGATTCAATACAATTCCCATCAAAATACCTTCACAATTCTTCACAGACCTTGAAAGAGGTTAATTTTTAAATGAGGTCATTAATCCAAACTCTGAAGTCAAGGTATCAAGATCTACCCACTTTCCCTAGCGGTTCACACCCCCTCAAGGGCCACTTCCCTACAAGTTGAGATTTATAACAAATGAGTATTGAAACCAAAGCAGAGGGGGTGAGTTATCTGCCCCTGATAACCTCCAGCTTGGCTTTTGTGCTTCTTTTTCTATACATTTCTTCTGTTTTCCTTGGAAACCCTAACCATGATCTTTAAGTAGTCTTTCTAATTTTCTCATCCTCAATAAACAAATGAACAAACATGGAAACGAACAGTTAGCAAGTTTTTATAAAATAGAGAACAACTTGAATCAATGTGATCAAAAGATTAAAGAAATTGGTTAATTCCAAGTATTATGGATTTTTGATTTCTTGAAGGTTTCAAGCAGAGATGGGCAAACAGCCCTGACAAATGTTGCAGTCAGAACCAAAACACTGTTTACAACTAGATGAGTTCACTGTCCTTTCTATCTCTGCCATTCTGGAGTGCTGAGGATTATAGGGATAGAAGAACCTCCATAGGGGACAGAAAAGACAGAGTTAAAAAGAAATGAAGACCCATGACAACATGAGACTTCTGGGGTAACACAAAGAGAGAAAGCAAGAAGGGAAGGGTATTCAAAGTAAGTGATGATGCTATAATTTGGTTTACATTCCAAGTCAAAATTTGAAACCATCTTAGGGTATGTCTATACTTAAGCCTTGTTCTGAATAGAATTTTCAGTACATCATGGAGAGCAATCCTGTGTGAGTAAATTATTGCACAAGGCATGAAAATTTAGAATTTTGGTTTTCTATCAGTAGAAACAGGTAAGAACAATTCTCAGTCACCATTGTGTTCAAGTGCGGCAGACAGAAGAAATTGTTAGTGGGAAGTTTTTTTCTTAAAAGTAAAGGAATCTATTTGGTGACTTCTAATAATTAATGTGCTACCTTTTCTCCCACGAGTGAAGTATGCATGTTGATCACTGTAACTAACAAGCTAAATGCCAGTAAGAAAAAAAAGAACAGAGACAAAAGAGGTGCTCTGCTCTTTGTGAAAGACAAAATTGTTGAGATCTACTAATTATATTAATTAACTGAAATGAATAATGTATCAGGAAAAGAGGCTGATTGATATCAGTGGTAATGAATTTAAATCACATAACAAGCTTTTCAAGACGCGTGTCAGATTTCACAGACACCCTTTTAGCCGCATACTTCCCTGGAGCTATCAATTTCCAGTTCGTAATGGGAAAGTAAGTGTGGGTGGACAGGTGACTTGTGACAGGTCACTCAACAAATGGCTGACAGAACCTAAGCTCAGAATAAAGGTTCAACTAATATCCTATATAATCCTTCAAGTGTCAGTTTGTATCTCAAGCTGTTTGCAGAACTATACCATTAGAAGGGTATCAAATGTAACATAGGAGTGATAGAAATCCAGAAACAACTTCACAATGACTGACTGACTGACTGACTGACTGACTGACCGACCAATGGACATAGTTTCCTGGTAGAAGTTTGTTGAGGTAGGGCTGAAAACACTTGGTTTGATTTCTTAGTCATCATTAATGGTGTGTTGTACAAGTATATAACAAACACACATGGCCCCAAACTGTTTTAGGCACCCATGCTTAACATTACAACAAAGGACCCACATAGCATTATTGGAATATGTTTCAAAACCTGCATCACCAGAATCCTTGAAGGGACCATTGATGGATTTCCATGGAACAAATGATTGTACTCCAGAACAAGAAGATTAGTCACTGTGATTTGGAAGAGAATGCCTCCCCTTCTCATAGGCTCATATGTTTGAATGCTTAGCCCCCAGTTGATAGAACTGATTGAGAAGGATTAGAAAGGTGTGCTCTATGGGAGAAGATGTTTACTGGGTGGTGGGCTTTGAGGTTTCAAAAGACTTAAGTCTTTCCTAGTGTCACTCACTCTCTCAGCTTCATGATTGTGGATCAAGATGTGAACTCTCAGCTGTCTCTTTGCTCTACCATTACAGGCTCCAACCCTTGGAAACCATGAGCCTAGGGAAATGCTGTCTTTTACGAGCTGCTTTAGTTGTGGTGTTTTACCACAGCAGTATAAAAGGAACTAAGACCAGTGCTATGAAGAGGTGACTGACCCACAGAGCCCAGGCAAGTTTAGAAAAAACAGGCCACAGAGAAAATTAGAAAAATAAAAAATATGGCTCCCAATATTTGTAGAAGTTTGGACTATCTAGGCCGGAATCCAAAGCTTTCTGGTGTCTGAAGTTAATTAAAAATATATATGACTCAGCAATAGAAAGCAGAGAGGGGTTTGCATATATCTTTTTTCATTTGAAGATGATAAGAAGAGATTGCATGTTGTTTGCAGGGTAAATTGAACAGGGAGGAATAGAAAGTACAGAGCAAGAGACAAAAACAAACAGAACACTACAGCTAAAGAAGAATTTGAAAAAACAGAGATGACTTGCTCTTCATTTTTTTTTCTAAAGGGTTTCTCAGATCTTTTTAGGCTATGTTAACCCTTACTCATAACATAGAGTCCATATAGTCACTGCTTCTTAAGTTGGATGATTTTCTCCATTTATTTTAAATTTTTTGAAAGCAGAACTGGATCAGTGATGCTCACCTTCCTCTCTTACCACCCCCCGAAGGCTCTGGCGTTAGAGCTGGGCAAACGGCTCAGTAGTTAAAAGCACATCCTGCTCTTGTAAAGAACATGAGTTCTCACAATTACTTGAAACTCCAAGGATTTATTTTTTAAGGCTCTGGCTGCTGTGAGCTTTCACTATATTTATTTAATAAATGAGTGAATCAATGGACGTTGGGAGGCCACTGGTGATCCCTGATTTGAGAAGGCATGTGATTTAGAAGCATCGAGTGTCAGGAAGTGTAGAACACCCTAACAACAGAATCCAAGCATCTTTTCCCTTAACTCTACTAGGTGCTGGGCTGAATGGGGCCTTACCTGGATCCAAGCTACTTGTACTTGTGTTTTTCTTTTAAGTGACTGTGAAACTTAAAAGAGCCAGAGAAAGCCTCCAGCCATACTTCTCCAATCCTCTCCAGCATGAGGAGCTTTATTATCTTAATTAATTAATTGCCAGTCAGGAAACAGAATACCAGAAAAGTGTTGGTGTTTCATGAGGCCACACGGTCTGTATAAAGCAAACTGAGAATATATCTCCCCACATGTTTCCCTGAGGGCTGGATACTTGCTATGCCTTTGTGTGATTCTTTAGGAAGATTCTTTTCTCAGGATTATTTTTAAGAATGAGTGCAGATTCGTGAGGTCCCATTTATTGATTGTTGATCTTAGAACCTGTGCTGTTGGTGTTCTGTTCAGGAAGTTGTCTCCTGTGCCAATGAGGTTAAAGCTCTTCCCCACTTTTTCTTCTAACAGGTTTAGTGTTTCTGTTTTTATGTTGAGGTCTTTGATCCACTTGGACTTTAGTTTTGTGCAGGGTGATAAGTATGGATCTATTTGCATTTTTCTACATGTAAGGAAGGAGGACCTTGGGTAAGATGTTCAATCCTCATTCAGAAAGGCAAATGGGATAGATATTGGAAGAGGGAGAAAACAGGGAACAAGACAGGAGCCTACCACAGAGGTCCTCTGAAAGACTCAACCCAGCAGGGTATTAAAGCAGATGTTGAAATTCATAGCCAAACTTTGGGCAGAGTACATGGAATCTTATGAAAGAAGTGGGAGATAGAAAGACCTGGAGGAGACAGGAGCTCCACAAGGAGGGCAACAGAACCAAAAAATCTGGGCTCAAGGGTCTTTACTAAGACTGATACTCCAACCAAGGACCATTCATGGAGATAACCTTGAACCCCTACACAGATGTAGCCCGTGGCAGCTCAGTGTCCAAGTGGGTGCCCTGGTAAGGGGAACAGGGGCTGTCTTTGGCATGAACTTAGTGGCTGGATTTTTGATCACCTCCTCCTGAAGAGTGAGCAGCCTTACCAAGTCACAGAGGAAGACAATGCAGCCAGTTCTGATGAGTCCTGATAGGCTAGGTTCAGATGGAAGGGGAGGAGGACCTCCCCTATTAGTGAACTGGGGCAGGGTCATAGGAAGAGAAAAGGAAAGGGATTGGGAGGGGATGAGGAAAAGGGCAACAGCTGGGATACAAAATGAATAAATTATAATAAATAAAAAATTTAAAAAGAATGTGTGCAGAAAGGAGATATGTAGAGCCTAGACAATACATCTCCAAGTATGGTGTGTTGAGAGTCCCTGTAAAGGCAGTTACCATGTAAACAAAAAGAAAAAGATGATGACTTTATGAGGTTTCATAAGGAACAAGCTTATTGTTTTGACATTACACTCAGAAGGTAGGCTTGAGAGATTAAAGTGAACGAAACGTCTCACTCCTGGATGTCCTTATATGTCTGAGTCAAGATGAACACTGCTTTGGCCCAATACTCTCTCCCAGCAGTGTTAGCTATGGAGATTTCTGTTGAACCAGGGCTGTAGAATTAAGACTTTACTCAAAGAGACAGAAGAGTGGGAGGAAGAACTAGAGATTGCCGAGTGAGTTAAAGCGCCAGCAAGAGAGGTGTAGAGTGTTGTTAGCTGCATCCAGATTGTTATCTTTCTGTTCTCAGTTAGCAGCAGAATTCTGAGTTTTACCAGGCACATTCTTATGTAACTAAGAATGACATTCCTCAATGTTGTGCTCTTCCTCAGGAGATGTGAACAACTGTGGACTCACCCTAGACAGGGAATCAATGAGAGACAAATGTAAATTTACCAAGAAAGCCCAACTTGATGGGAAAATCTGAGGTTTTGGGGGTTATATACAGGAGTATTGGTGAGGGGTTACTTGTAAGGGCAGAAAAGACTCAAAGACAGTGCTATCACCAGAGTCTACCACAACATGGCCAACAAGTCATGAATGCTGGAAACCTAGAGCATACTACATAATTCGCAGGCAGCCTGGCAAGTGGGAGAGTGTCTCTCCTAAGCAGCTCAGCCAAGCTGAGCTTCTTCCAGGCAGTTTGGCTGGTAGCTGCCTCTTCTGGGTGGCTTGCTGGTCCAAGCCTTCTCTAGGCAACCCAGCTTGTTTGAGAGTGTCTCCCCTCACTCTTCACTCACTCAGTCCTTAGTGCTTAGATACACCTAGAGGAGGATGAACCTTGAGAATCTGGTCAATGTGGGGGACTCTATGGAGTTTTTGAGTTGTTTAATTCCTGAGCATGAGAAGCCTCCCTGTAGGATGGAGTGATTCACTCCTCCTTTACCATAGTTCTCAACCTTAATAATGCTGCAACCCTTTAATACAGTACCTTATGTTGTAGTGACCCCCAACTACAAAATTATTTTCATTGCTACTTTATAACTGTCATTTTGCTGCTATTATGAATCATGATGTAAATATCTGATATGCAGGATATCTGACATGTGACCCCTGTGAAAGAATTATTTGATTCTCAAAGGGGTTGCAATCCACAGATTGAGAACCACTTCTCTAGAACATCATATATCTTTGCAAACTTTCCTCCAAGATGGAGGTTTTGTCTTGGAGGAGAATGCCACGAAGCATTCAGACTCCCTGGCTGTGAGGTCATGCTTTGTGTAATGAGATCCTGAAACCAGCAGCTTCTAACATGGTTGGTCCCTGGTGGGTACTCCTTGACTATATTCATCTCCCTAGGCACACCCTTTTCTTGAGCCTGGGCTGGACTTAGTAACTCAAGTCTACTGAACACAACAGATGAAAGCGAGAGGCTATCACTTCCAGCAGTATGTTGTGAAGAAATGTTTGGCTTTCATCTTGGTATTCTTTCACTTGTTGCTTAGACAGAAGCCAAGATGAGTTGGTGTAAGCAACTCTATGGAGAGATCTATGTTTCAAGAAAATGATTGTCCTCATCGAGCATCCAGTAAGGTCCAGATTCTTGCCAACATCTTTGTAATTGATCTCAGAGGCTTGTCCTTCCAGCTAAGCCTTTGAATGACTGGAGACTCGGTAAACTCTAATAGCAGTCTTGAGAGAGACCCTGAGCCATGATTATCCAGCCAAATTTTATGTTTGTTGCTGACATACAAGAAACTGTGAGATGATAAATGTTTGTTCCTTTTAGCTACTATGCTTTGGTATAATTCAAAAAGACAACTAACATGGACACAAAAGGGTTTCCATGAGGCACTTCGAGAAGATCTGCTGCTTAATAAAGCAAAACAACATAGACAAAATGCCCCCCACTACCTAGAATATGGCTCCGCTGGATATATATTCATCAACCAGCCTGGTTCATGAGGTTAAGGACACCCTGAGGATGTGGCAGATGAGTGGGTGTATCTTGGGCTCCTGAGGACCTGACTTCTTAGTTATGGTTTATTGTCTCTCGTTCCCAACTTAAACTTTTTAGCTAGAGCTTGTGTTATGTGTGCTAGTGCATAAATCAAACTGGTACAGGTAGACAGTGAAGGACCAGGGACTTTGACAGTGATGAGTATGAACCAGTTGGCAAGGGAATGGATAGTGGAGAATGGGACTCTCAGAAAATGAACAGTTAATGTGGGAATATTTATTATAAAAAAGAGAGAAAACTGTTTCCAAATGTTATTGTCAAAGGTACCCTGTAGAAAACTAGCTTGGTAACATCAACGCTACCCTGCCTCAGTTCCTGAGGCAGACTTTCATAGTAGCCCTTCCTTTGCATGGTATCTTTGCATGCCCTTCCTTTGCATGAAATACATGGTATCTTAACATTGAAGAACAACTTAAGTTCAGTGTGGTAATTTTGCCTCTGCCTCAGTTCTATGTTATCAGGTATTTATTGAGCCTCTTCTCTGCTCTTGGCATTATATTCCATCATTTTGTCATCATTATCATTTAATATTGTTCTTTAGGTGATGAGAGTAGTGTCTACTTAGACACACAATGAATGTCAAATTATAATTTCTAATAGAAGAAAAATGTCTTCTGAATATTAATAAACCAATCTAAGTTGTTATATCGTTAACCTTCAGTCCTATCAGGGTTGCAGAGCTAATCAAACACCGTGTGAGACTAGCACTGAATCAGCTACACCCCAAAATACATGCTTCCCAAGCTCTCCTGTAATTCTGTCTGCTGAGGGGCAAGGGAATGGGTGAAGGGAAAACGATCCCTTAAGAAGCTACAGGAAAGAATGTGTTGAAAATGTAAGATAAGCTACAACTTTAGCAGAATAAACTGATGTATAATGTTTTATTTATGACAAAAGTAAGCACGGTAGATGATCAAGGAGGAAAAAGTCAAGCACATTTCCAACCATGATTACATTTTTTTATATAATATCTTTAAATTTTTCAAAATAGGTGTTCATTGCAAAGGAGTGCAGAAAATAATCTCAAGATGACCCCAATAATATTGGTGTACATCTTCTTGGTTTTTATGTTGATTAGGATTCTCTTCTTAATTTGTATCATAAAATTTACATAAAATTTTATATCTTTTCCTCTTCTGCTGATGATATATTGTAAGCATGTTCTTGTTTTACTAGATGATCTGTCAAGACATAATTTAATATTTACATGATACTCTATTAAAAGAAAATACTGATAGTTAATTTTCATTAGCACCATGTGCCAAACATACTCAGTACAATATTGTAGCCCATGTTTAATGCTCGAGATAGTCTTCACATTATGTTCTCTTAAGAGTTCCTCAAGTCTGGAAAGGTTAGACATGGAAGATTCAGATTTGAATGTGTAATTAGAATCTGTGGGCTTAACAACTATATCAAAAATGCCTCTCACTGCAGGAATTTATCAAAACTTATTCTGTTGCTCTCCTCTTGTTACTTCCAGCTGGCTTTGTTGATTAGGACTGCTTGCAGAGGACCTAGCCATCCCTGTGTTTACAGCATTAAGATGTTTCCTTGGTGCAGTCTTTTGAGTCCCCATGGTGCATTTTTATGACCAATGTATTTAGCATTATGGGAAAACTCCAGTCACTTACTCTTTGTAGCCAGCATTGCTGTTGTCCTGCTTCATCCCCTGTCTTTATTGTTTTCCATCAATCTGGAAATGTTTTGTTGAAACCCACAAGTGGTAGAGCCTTTGATGTCCAGATTCAGCTTCTCCGAGGGAATCAAGAGAGGGCTCTTCTCATCTGAGGCCTGCTTGTTGTCATGGATGCCGACAAGTGGTCTGGGATGGGGAAATGTGTGGGACTTGGGGGAATATGACGCTAACTGGAAGCCTGAGCTTTTAGAAATTTCTATTTTTAAATACCTCTGAGCGTTACTTTAATATAGAGTATGAAGCCAGAGTCTGATTTTGTGTCATAATGTCCTTTAAAAATAATAATGTATTTATCCAATTATTTTAAATGGTATCTTTTCATATGCTAAATTTTGTGCTTATGTATGCATCCATGTTTGAATAGATTATACACACACATACTCATATGCATGTAGAATGCTGTTTCTGAGCATTCTCCCATCACTCTTTTCCATTGCTGTCTTGTGCTGCCTTTGGTTGTTTTCAATAGTACAGTTTTGAGATATATTTTAATATCAGGTCATAATGTTTCAAACCACATGGTTCAAAATTTTTATAAAATCTTCCATTTACCTTTCCAAATAAACTCTAGAATATGTAAATGCCAAGAGAAAAAAATTCTTAATCCTAGATATTTCTTTACAACCTCCTTTATGCTCTTTAAGAGAAAAAAAATGTTCATTTTTCTTTATTTAGGCACTACTTATTTCTTGTTAATGTTTGGCTATTTGCTGACTCTTGCTAAGAATGATATATCTTCCCATGCCATTTTCTTTCTGACTCAAAAGTAAAGGATAATTTATCTGTTTCTGTACAGAGAAGTGGCCTTTTCTAGAATGTCACAGAACCTGGATAAAGCCAAGTGTTAAAGAAACCATTTCTAGTCTAATTCTGAGATGGAGGATCCAGCCACTAGGTCTATATAAGCAATAAGTGTAAGAATTAATTCTTGTCTTTGTTCTAGTTACTATGACTGCAACAGCAAATTACACTAACATTGTGGGTGTGAGGTGTCTTAAAAGCACCTTTCATCACATTTGGGAAAGACACAGCATCTCTCCACTCCCTGGAGTTGGAGTTCAGCTGAAGGATTAACCAGTTGCAGCCTGGTTATGACCCAAAAGATCATAACTCATGTTCAGAAGCTGTGTTCACCTTCGTTTATATTTTCCTCTACATTTAGTCTCTCTGTGTTGGTTGGCTTAGGCTTCTTCAGGGGTTGCTAATTTGCAAATGAGATCCCAAAGCCAGGTGAAACTATGTTTAACTTATAAAAAGCTTTGAAAGTCTTCTGCATTTTAGTGCTTTGAGAGTTCAAGAGTGTACCCTTCTTTAAGAAGGGACTAGCATAGAAAAAGAATGGTGGATCAATGGAATCAAAGACACAGAAATAGACCCACACACCTACAGATACTTGATTTTTGACAAAGAAGCCAAAACTATACCATGGAAAAAAGATTGCATCTTCAGCAAATGGATGTCTACACGTAGAAAAATACAAATAGATCCATACTTATCACCCTGCACAAAACTGAAGTCCAAGTGGGTCAAAGATCTCAACATAAAAACAGACACACTAAATCTGTTAGAAGAAAAAGTGGGGAAGAGCCTTGAACTCACTGGCACAGGAGATAACTTCCTGAACAGAACACCAACAGCATAGGCTCTAAGATCAACAATCAATAAATGGGACCTCATGAAACTGAAAAGCTTCTGTAAAGCAAAGGACATTGTCAACAGAACAAAATGACTGCCTACAGACTGAGGAAAAATCTTCACCAACCCTATATCTGATAGAGGCCTAATATCTAGAATATATAAAGCACTCTAAAGAACTCAAGAAATTAAACACCAGCAAAGCAAGTAATCCAATAAAAAATGGGGTACACAACAGCACAGGCTCTAAGATCAACAATCAATAAATGGGATCTCATGAAACTGAAAAGCTTCTGTAAAGCAAAAGACACTGTCATCAAAACAAAACTACAGCCTAGAGACTGGGAAAGGATCATCACCAACCCTATATCTGACAGGGCTAATATCCAGTATATATAAAGAACTCAAGAAGTTAAAACACAACAAATCAAGTAATCCAATTAAAAAATGGGGTATGGAGATAAACAGAGAACTCTCCATAGAGGACTGTAGAATGGCAGAAAAACACTTAAAGAAATGCTCAACGTCCTTAGCCATCAGGGAGATGCAAATCAAAATGACCCTGAGATTTCACCTTACACCCACCAGAATGGCTAAGATCAAAAACTCAAGTGACAACACATGCTGGAGAGGATGTGGAGAAAGAGGAACCCTCCTCCATTGCTGGTGGGAATGCAAACTTGTACAACCACTCTGGAAATCAATTTGGTGCTTTCTTAGACAATTAGGAATAGTGATTCCTCAAGATCCAGCTATACCACTCCTAGGCATATATCCAAAAGATGCTCAAGTACACAACAAGGACATTTGCTCAACCATGTTCGTAGCTGCTTGACTCGTAATAGCCATAACCTAGAAACAACCCAGATGTCCCTCAGTTGAGGAATGGATACAGAAATTGTGGTACTTTTACACAATGGAATACTACTCAGCAATTAAAAAGGAGGAAATCATGAAATTTGCAGGCAAATGGTGGGACCTGGAAACGATCATCCTAAGTGAGGTATCCCAAAAGCAGAAAGACACACATGGAATATACTCATTTATATAGACCTATAAGATAGGATAAATACACTGAAATCTATACACTTAAAGAAGATAAACAAGAAAGAGGACCTGGTGTAAGAGGATTAATACTCACTTAGAAAGTCAAATGGGACAGACATTGGATGTAGGAGTAAACAAATAGCAGGACAAGAGCCGGCCACAGAGTACCTCGAAAACACTCCTCCTAGCAGTGTATCAAAGCAAATATTAAGAAAAATAACCAATCCTTTGGCAGAGTGTGGGAATCATATAAAAGAAGGGGGAGTTAGTATGACCTGGAGAGGTCAGGAGCTCCGCAAGAACCAAATATATCAGGGCACAGGGGTCTTTTATGAGACTGTCTCTCCAACCAAGAACCATGTATAGTTATAACCTAGAACCCCTGCTTGTATGTAGCAAATGGTAGCTCAATTCCCAAGTGGGTATACTAGTAAGGGGAACAGAAACTATTTTGGACATGAACTCAATGGCTGGCTCTTCGACCTCCCTGTCCCCCGAGGGAGGAGCAACCTTGCTAGGCCACAGAAGAGGACATTGTAGCCATTCCCAAAGAGACCTGATAAGCTAATGTTAGATGGAAGGGGAAGAGGTCCTCCCCTATCAGTGGACTTAGAAAGGTGCAGGGAGGACATGAGGGAGGGAAGGGGCGGGGGATAGGGAGGGAATTCGGGAGTGGGCTACGGCTGGGAAACAAAGTACATAACCTGTGATTAATATAAAATAAAAACAAAAAAAAACAACAAAAACAACAAAAAAATGGGGTACAGAGCTAAACAGAGAATTCTCAACAGAGGAATATCCAATGGCAGAGAAACACTTAAAGAAATGCTGAACATTCTTAGTCATCAGGGAAATGCAAATCAAAATGACCCTCAGATTCCACCTTACACCCATCAGAATGGCTAAGATCAAAAATTCAAGTGACAACATGTGCTGGAGAGGATGTGGAGAAAGGGAAACCCTCCTCCAATCCTCCAATGGGAATATAAACTTGTTCAACTACTTTGGGAATCAATCTGATGCTTTCTCAGAAAATTAGGAATAGTGCTACTTCAGGATCCAGCTATACCACTCCTGGGCATATATCCAAAAGATGTTCAACCATACAACAAGGACATTTGCTCAACTATGTTCATAGTAGCTTTATTTATAATAGCCAGAATCTAGAAACAGTCTAGATGTCCCTCAACTGAGGAATGGATACAGAAATTGTGGTACATTTACACAATAGAATACTACTCAGTAATTGAAAAGAAGGAAATCATGAAATTTGCAGGCAAATGGGGGGAACTAGAAAAGATCATCCTGAGTGAGGTATCCCAGAAGCAGAAAGACAAACATAGTATATACTCACCTATAAGTGGATATTAGCCATATAATATAGGATAAGCATACTAAAATCTACCGTCCTAAAGAAGCTAAACAACAAGGAGGACCCTAGGGAAGATGCTTAATTCTCATTCAGAAGGGCAAACAGAATAGACATCAGAAGCAGGAGAAGACAGGGAACAGGACAGGAGCCTGCCACAGAAGGCCTCTGAAAAACTTTACCTAGCAGGGTACCAAAGCAGATGCTGAGACTCATAGCCAAACTTTGGTTAAAGTGCAGGGAATCATATAGAAGGAGAGTGAGATAGAAAGACTTGGATAGGACAGGAGCTCCACAAGGTGACCATCAGAACCAAAATATCTGGGCCCAGGGATGCCTGCAGAGACTGATGAATCAACCAAGGACCATGCATGGAAAGGACATAGACCCCCTGCTCAGATGTAGCTCATGGGCACCTCAGGCTCCATGGGGGTTCCCTAGTAAGGGGAGCAGGGGCAGTCTCTGGCATGAGCAAGTTGCCTGCTCTTTGATCACCTCCCCTTAGCCGGGTGGCCTTACTAGGCCACAGAGGAAGAGGATGCAGCCGGTCCTGATGAGACCTGATAGGCTAGGGTCAGATAGTAGGGGGGGAGGACCTCCCTAATTGGTGGACTAGGGGAGAGGCATAGGAAAAGAAGAGGGAGGAAAGGTGAGACTGGGAGTAGATGAGGGAGAGGGATACAAAGTGAATAAATTATAATAAATAATAATAATAATGTAAAAAGAAGGGACTGAAAAGTATATTCTTGGGGTGTGTCAAGGTTCTTGATGAACATATAGAATTAAAAAAAATGTTGTGACTAATTTTGGAACAGAATTTTTTTTCTTAACACCAAATAATATCATACAGGAAGCAGGTATACTGAGGTATCATGAATACTGAAGTATAGTGAGGAAAGGTATATTTTTAAAAATTATTATTACAATCACAGTTGTAAAGTTGATGAGGGAGAGACTACTGTGTCTCCAGTTAAATGATTAAATGGCTCCTGATTTTCTTGGGGGCAGGGTAACTCTCCATGTGCTAAACAAATGACCATGCTAATTTCATATTTTAAAATACAATGGGCAATATTAAACTCACACTCTGTGTTACTGTTTCAGTTTCCATAAGACTTCTCAGTAAAGACTGATAACTATCTGAGCAGAGATTTCCCCAAAGATGAACTTAAAATGGCAGATAGACAGTTTAAGAAGTATTCAACATAAACAGCCATCAGAGATGCAAATTAAAACTGCTTTGGGATTCTATCCCACCCCTGTTGGAATGACCATTATCAAGAATTAAGTGTGGGAGGCATGATGGAGCTCACCTCTAATTCCAGCACTCAGGAGGCAACTGCAGCTGAAACTCTATAAGGTTGAGGCCTGCATGGTTTATGAAGCAAGTTCCGGGATAGCCAGAGCTACATAGTGAGACCCTGCACAAAACTATTTTTTAACCAGAAAAAAGAAATGAAACGACAACAAATGCAGGTGAGAATGTGGAGAAACAGGAATCTTATTCACTGTTGGTGGAAGCACAAAATGGTGTAGTCACTCTGGAAACCATTGTGGAGATCACTCAAAGTTTCAACTCTTCTGCTCCTGGGCACATACCCAAAGAATCCTGCATCCTGCTATGAAGATGCTTGTTCACCCATGCTCATTGTTGCTCTAGTCACAAAAGCTAGGAATAAAAATTAGTGTAGATAATCCAAGAACAGATAAATGGAAATGAAAATATGGTTCAATAGAATTTTATACACCTCCAACAAAAACAAAATTTTCAATTAAATAGAAGGAGATGGAAATGTTTTATATTAAGTGGGAGTCATCCAGACACAGAAAAACAAATATCATATGTTCTCCATTACCTAAGAATCCTAGCCTCCTGGCTCTAATTTTGTGTTGGACTTGGAACACCTGTAGAAGGTAGGGAAGTTTAACTGTGCCATTGGGAGGAAGAGGCTTTAAGAAAAGGGACTAGTAGAACACAGATAATATGGAAGTAGAGCCAAGGAATCTAATCAAATCAGACGGAAATCAAATGGTTAAATTAGGGAGGGAGTCGAGGATGAAGAAAATGAATACTGTTTAGCTGAATAGACATAGCATTAAGCTGCCTTCTAAATCTTTACGTTCATGCCCACAGACAAATGCCACTCTCAGCCTCAATCACAGAAGTGTCTCTCTCCAGTGAATGGGGCCAATGCAGAGACTCATGGTTGTACACAATGCTGAAAATAAGCGGCACATGAGTGTCCATTCTTAAATAAGACATTTATACCATTGCCACTAGTGCTCAGGGAACAGTGCTAAAGGATGTAAGAACTTGGTGATAAGCAGAAGGGCAGCAAAATATCATATTATAGCCAAGACGCAACCATTGACATAATGATTTCTCAGCAGCTGAGGGTCCTTGCATTGGATATTGCTCTAGAATGGACCTATCAACACTCAAGCGCAGGTGGTGCAGGGACTTGGTGGGTCCTAACCCTCATTAAACTATTTTCTCATTAAACTATTCAGGGATGGGAAAGTCATTGCCTTCAGCTGTGTGTCTGCTGATGCCACCATTAGGCTCCAATGGCTAGTTCCAAGTCCAACAGGTGGCCCTTCAGCTAAATTTCTGACAAAACAATCTCAAATGCCAAGAATCTGGGAGAGAAACTAAGGAGCCTTGATAAAGATAGGAAGGTTACAGAGTACTCAGAATATGTTATAGACCTGTATGAATTTGTCAAATAACAAAATCGATCAATAAAAATTAAGATGGTGAGTAACTGACAGTAATGCTGGCTATCAATCTCTGGGGTTCTCTCTCTCACACACACACACACATACACAGACAAGGACAAACTCATATGTATGCCACACACACAAATCAGAAGAAGCCGCAGAAAAAATGGTAAATAGGAATGATGATAAAGATTGTGGTAGGGTTTCTATTGCTGTGAAAAAAAAAAAACATATGGAGGACAGTTTGTTTCCGCTTATGCATCTCTATCACAGTCCATCACGAGGGAAGTCAGGGCAAGAACTCAGCAGGAACCTGGAGGTAGGAATTGAAGCAGAAGCCGTGGAGTCCTTACCAGCTTGTTCCCCAGGGCCTGCTCGGCCTGCTTTCATATACAACTCAAGACCTCCTATCCAAGAGCAGTCCTGGCCAGCTGTGAGTTCTGCCCATCATCATTTATCATTAATTGTGTCTCATTAATTAAAAACTGAGCGACAGTCTTGCCTACAGGTGAGTCCAGTGGGGGCATTTTCTCGGTTGAGGTTCCTTCCTCCTGAATGATGTAGCTGACATCAGGCTGACATCACAGTTAGCCAGCACAAATGTCTTTTCACTGCTTTAAAGGAGAGAGCTGTTCAGCTGTTACTGAAATTGGCAATCGGTCCATGTTGTGACTTTAAGCAAGAGCCTTCCTGGTCACATTTGCTAAGATGTTATTTTTATCTGAAATCAAATCAAAATTCTTTTTAGCATTTGTGAAGACTATTTTCTTTCTTTAACCTTTCAATGTGGATATTTTGTGTTAGTAGATTTCTTAACATTAAATTACATTTGCAATAAGCTTGATTTGGTCTTGGCACATTTTCTGGTATTGAATTCAATCAGATGGTAATAACCCTTTGCATACAGATCTTGCAGCATCCAAGGTATTTTAAAGTGTTCTCATTATTTTTCGTAACAACATTATTTTCTTTTCCCAAAATTATTTTGAGAGGCCCTAAAGTTATTAGTTATTCTCAAGCACTGAAGATCTGCTTTAGATTATACTACTACCATTTAGGTGTGTCAAGAGAATGCATTTTTTAAAAATGAAAGAAATAAAAACTGTACTTATTTCAGAGGGCATTTGTTGTGGTAGGCAGGGTTAAATGCATTAAAGAGTTAGCTCCAATATTTCAATGATTTTACACAACCCACGTTAATCCTCGCTCTCCGTAAGTATTGAATATAATTTGGTACAAAGTCTTCCTAGTTTTCAGGTTCATGCAATGGTTCTCAACTTGTGGATCCCAAAGGTCAAATGATCCTTTTGCAGGGGTCACATTTCAGATAACCTGCACATCACACATTTACATTATGATTTATAACAGTAGCAAAAGTACAATTCTGAAGCAGCAACAAAAATAATTTTATAGCTTGGGGCCACCACAACATGAGGAACTGTATTAAAGGGTCACAGTGTTAGGAAGGTTGAGAACCACTGGGTGAATGGGTCCACGCTTGCTTGATGCTGTTCTCTCAGCTTGTATTGGGAGTGTCCTGTAACAAGCAAGAGAATGAATAGAGAATTCACTCTTCCTTTGAAAGCTCTGACCTAAAAGTAAAACATGCTAATTTTATTCACAGCCTGTCCACTAGAGATATTCACACAGCCCTAACTAAAAGGCTAGATGGTCCAGCAAAGGAAATCCATAGAGTAGTAAAGATCTGCAAAAATACTACAAACCCAACTAGAACTAGTTTTAGAGAGTAACCCTGATACTATAATGAGCTTAGGTTAAATGCAAGCATGAGTACTTGCAGAAATGTTTTATGAAGAGTGAGAAGTGCAAACAGAACACTTGCACATGACTATGGAGAAATTTGTTTGTTTAACTGAAAATTGAAAATAAAGAAATTTGAACTATGAAGCTGAAAGAATGGAGTGTAGGACCCAGAACAATCATTTTTCTGTAAAACAATCCAATAAATGGATAAAATACATGAAAAAATAGCATTTTTAAAATTGGACAACAGTCAGCTAAGGATGGTGATCCATGAAAACCAGATGGTGACTGATACAGTTACAGTGACCCACTGGCTGCCGCCTAGAAAGAACTTCCAAAATCCATTTCAAGAGAAGCCATCTCAAAGAATGGGATGGGCAAACCCGGGCAAGGTTTTGGAGAATTAGAACATCCAGTATTCTTAATACCAAGTCCATGAGAGGAGAGATCAGCCCAGACACTGAGCTGGTCATGTCTATGTGATTTCTCTAAAGAATCCTCAGAATGTAGACCAGCACACATTCATGCAAAAATTAGCTGAGGCTGAAGAAAGAACCATTTAGAAGGACAGGAAGTAGAAGAGCCAATAGCTGGGACTGCAGCATCTTGCCAAGCAGAATGGGAAACATTCTGCGAATCAAGGATAGAACATTCAGAAGGGCTTGTTTCCAGGAGAAATAGCTGGCTGCAGGCTATGAGTCTACCGCTGCCTAATACATCTAAAAAACAAGGCCCAAATAACCAATCCTTTCCCAAGCACCTTAGCTAATCCTACAATGAGACTCAGAAGATTGTTATAAGTACACAAAAATGTCTAGCTTCCAGCAATGTCAGATTCACAATGCCTAGCATGCAAAAAGCAATTGCTGGACAGGAAAATGGAGTGACAGGACGAGGAACGAGAATACAACCAAAGCCGCCACGATTGACTTCAGCATTGCACTGGGAAAATGATGAATCTCTGAGTTAAACTGGGATTCCGCCTTCAAAATTACAGAAGGAAAGAAAGATGCAGGTGAAGTAGAAAAACAACATTGTCTGCTGTTGAAGCCATGACACATCTCAAGCATCTAGTCCAAAATCATGTATAGACAGGCAATTAAACTATAATGTTTATAATATCTGTAAAACCATATCACAGTACAAACACGAGTAAAAGTAATGTTTTCATTATGTTCTGTATGTTTCCTCTCTCATTTCTACACTATTTTAAACTTAATATATTACAGCAGCCTGTTAAATAGATATGCCCTAGAAATTTAATCTGATTTTTAATCCCTGAATTATATAATTGCTTTAATTTTAATTATTAATAATTCTATGGTATGCACATTTTACACAGAGCTTTGTATATGCCACTAGTTATTTTCTTAAGATAAATTGTATGACAGGCCAGAGACATATAAAAGGTATTGTTCAATTATTTCCTTCTAGCAAGAATTTCTTTCCTATCATGAAATCAGGGAATATCTTTGTGTCTTTGTACTTACCTAGATCAGCTACTGAGTTCCAATTTTAAAGGCAAATGTACATTCTTATTGCTTTAATTGAACTGATAGTTTGGTAGCCATTGAAATATACCATGTATTCTCACATTTGGTACAAATTTGTATTTTTTATTCATAAATTACATACTGAATGTCTTCTGCTTCATAAGTAAAATAATATATAAATTAAAATAAGTAATGTAAATATGAAAGGTGAAACACATGGAAAGTTTACTTGGACCAAATATGTGTTTATAAAGAAAATAGCCAGGAATAATTGGATCTTATAAAGTGAGGAAAGGGAGTTACTAGATCTAACATAAAGAATTCCATGTATTGATTTCACCGTGTATTCTTTGTGATAGAGACTAACAGCTAGAGCATCGGTGCAGCTAGACATTGATAAGGAAGAGTTGAAGTCCTGCAGAGATCAAACCTTAGCAGAGAACTTCCTCTCATAGTGAATCCTCTCACGCTAGGACTCACTGAATTGTCAAAGAATTGCTAATATTTAAAGCCTCTTATAGAAGAGGAGACCATGTCTATCAGACACCTGGTAAATGTTGCTTAGAGATTTAAGAAAGGAGGCATGGTGAAGACATACCTACCTTCACCCGTGGTTATTAGGACCAATGGTTATAGATTGTTGTTAGGGGTTGGGCTGGTTTGTAAATTACTGATTCCAGATCTCCTCCAATACCCATGACTTCACCAGCAGAGTAGCTAGCTAGGTTTCCAGTACAAGGCACGGTTTCCAAGGAAACATCTCTTTGCAACATAAGAAGATCACTACAGAAAATAACAGCCAATCAGAATGTGGAGTTGTGGAACCCAGTCCCAATGGATACATCTACAAAAAACCCCAGTACCTAAGGCTCAGCGAACATAACAGAAAAGGAGGTAGAAAGATTGTAAGAGCCAGAGGAGCCGGGAGATTGCTGTGAGATTGTGTCTCCTAATATTATGAGAAGCTACAGCCATAAACTTTCACCGACATGGCTATACAAATGAGAGCTGAACAAGGATGACGCCATGCCAAACGAACAAGCCAAAGTGGAAGGGAAAAAAAAGCCCATGAGGCCTCAATACTACACAAAGACCTATAGAAGACCTGAGGAAAATGGGGAGTGGAAAAGATGGTCTTCCCCTGGGAACAAAACACCACTGAATGTCCAGTGCCAATCAGTCCTGGAAACATACATGCAAGCAGCATTCTACAGGTGACAGGTGATACTTAGGAGTACATATGTATATGAATATACATATATGCATGCTATAGAAACCAATGAAAATGAGGCCATGGATGTGAGGGAAATCAGAGAGGGCTTGCAGGCTAGCTTGGAGGGAGAAATGTTGTAATTATACTGTGAGCTCAAAAAGAGAAAGAAGGGAGGTCAGCTATGTCAGTGATAAAAAAAAGACACATGTTTATTTCCACTTAATTAAATGGGTCACCCCAAATGCTGGTGTCTAGTGGACCCAGTCTTTCCTTTGTCATGTGCAAATTAGGGGGCTGCAGATTAAGAATAAAATTTAGTGGGAACATGCGCAAATGGAAATAAGTCATTTTAAAAAAATACGTGAGTTGGCCACATTCAGGACGAGAGTTAATATGCAACTGGTGTGCTTTATGAAAACATGGCAGAGACTGTTGAAATGGCAAGAAAAGTATTTTTAAAATCAGTTTTGGAGCTACAAATAAACAATTTCTCTTGAGAAGCAGGCAAGGGGCTGGCAAGATTATCTTGTCTAAGCCTCCATTTTCCAGTTGTCAAAACAGATATCAAGACAGGTAAAGTGCTTTCCCCGGCCTCCCAACACGTTAGCTGCATGATTTAATTCTCCGTCATCTGTCACACCGGCATTTCTTCTCTCTAGCTCTTGATTACTGTCTCTTGTGATCCATTCTTCGAGGAAAAATGAAGTTCCCTCAGCACAATATAATTGCTTTTTCCAAAGGGCAAAGGAAGTGAGTGTCTTGGATTGAAACACAGATTTCCAACTGGATTGGAGATTGCTGTGGGAAAGACATCTAAATCAAGATTGGCCCTGCCAGTCTCATAGTTGGGATCACTTGACCGCACACATGTAGCACACTTGGTCCTCCACGAAGGAGGGAAATTTCTGTCTTGCCAGCCCCATTTCTATCTCACATCCTAATGCAATCCTCACAGCCTGGCTCAGCAATTTGACCTCATGTGTGACGGTACCATACGCTAGCCTGAACTGACCCTGGCACTCACTGTCTTTCTCAAACAGTTGGAGACAGCTTGGAAATCCTTTTTACATATATGCTGCTCTGTTACCTGATGCCATCAGATTTTTGGACCTCTGTCCAGATGTCCCAGTGTACCCAGCATTTCTCCAGGGAGACTCCCTGTTCCAATTTACCTTGCTTACTACTCTTTATCCAATTATTTTATTTCATCTTTTAATACACCATCAATTGGGGTTTCCTTTAACTTTCTCAAAGTCTTTCTACTCTATGTGCATTCTAAAAAAAAATCAGTCATTTCCAGTCCTGGATCTAAAGCACCTAATCAAGAACTTAGTTCTTCAGAAGATCTCCATAAAAATTTCCCCAATCCCAATAAAAAATTTATGAAAGAAAAGTTTCAATTCAGGCTCTATCTTTCCTAAGTGAATACGACATATTTAGCTTTCTTTGAGCCCACTAATTTATAATACACTTGGTCTTAGAAAAAAACACAAAAAAGGATGGGCTCCATATTTATTTACATATTAGCACATATGAGCATCAGGCATAGTGAAGGGCCCACAAGTCTTTCAATTATTTACCTGTGCTGGTAGTGACTGGCAATTACCATAACTAGAGCCATCTGGGAAGAGAGAACCTCAAGTGAGGAATAGCCTCCATCAGATTGTTCTGTGGGCATCTCTGTGAGGCGTTTTCTTGATTATTGATTACTATAGGAGGGCCAAGCCCACTCTGAGCAGTGCTACTCCTGGGCAGGTCGTTCTGGCTGTCTAACAAAGCATAATGAGCAAGCCATGGAAAGCAAGCCAGTAAGCAGCACCCCTCCACGGCTCCTGCTGGACTATCTGCCCTGACTTTCTTCAGCAATGGCTTGATCAGGACATGCAGGCCAAATAAATCTGTTCCTCCCGAAGTTGGTTTGGTCCATGTTTTATCACAGCAAAGGAAAGCAAAACAGGGCACCAATAAAGTAGTATGTCCCTTCCTCCCTCAAACAGAAGAACATGAATAACTTCAAGGGGTGAGAAGATGAGGACCTGGAAACCAAAGTGACAGCTCAAAATGACAGGTATCCACACGCAAAGGTGAGGCTTAATCCATGTTTATGGACTCTCGCTTCTTTGTCTCTTAGAGAATCACATTTCTCACTCGAGTTTTTGATCTTAGCCATTCTGATGGGTATAAGGTGAAATCTCAGGGTCATTTTGATTTGCATCTCCCTAATGACTAATGACATTGAACATTTATTTATTTATTTCTTTTTAGGGAGGATGAAATAAGGAGAAAAAGATCATAAATGTTTGATTTTGCCATCAGTGTTCAGGATAATTTTCATGTATGTGATGGCAGCAATAAGCAGTGCTTTTAGAACAGAAAATCTAAAAGCTCAGGTTTCTTTTTTTTCATCTTTTTTTAATAAATTTATTTATTTTTATATCAATCACAGGTTAGGTTTTTTGCATCCCATACGTAGCCTCCTCCCTCACTCCCTCCCACCCTCCCCAACCCTCCCTCATCTCCTCCCTGCCCCCTCCAAGTCCACCAACAGGGGAGGATCTCCTCCCCTTCCATCTGACCCCAGATCATCTTGTCTCCTCAGGGCTGGCTGCAATGTCCTCCCCCGGGATCTAGCCAGGCTGTTACTCCCTGGCATGTATGGGGGAGGGTCGAAGAGTCAGCCATCAAGCTCCAGACTGAAACAGCCCCTGTTTCCCTTACTAGGGTCTTCAGTTCACCAAT
>CM053766.1:54445005-54528781 GCA_028658305.1 Pachyuromys duprasi
CCCTCAGTTGAGGAATGGATACAGAAATTGTGGTACTTTTACACAATGGAATACTACTCAGCAATTAAAAAGGAGGAAATCACGAAATTTGCAGGCAAATGGTGGGACCCGGAAACGATCATCCTGAGTGAGGTATCCCAAAAGCAGAAAGACACACATGGAATATACTCACTTATATAGGCCTATAAGATAGGATAAACATACTGAAATCTATACACCTAAAAAAGATAAACAAGAAAGAGGACCTGGGGTAAGATGATCAATCCCCACTTAGATAGACAATGGGATGGACATTGAATGTAGGAGAAAACAAGCAACAGGACAGGAGCCTACTATAGAGGGCCTCTGAAAGACTCTAACTAGCAATGTATCAAAGCAGATATTAAGACTCACAACCAAACCTTCAGCAGAGTGCAGGGAATCATATGAAAGAAGGGGGAGTTAGTAAGACTTGAGAGGACAAGAGTTCCACAAAGAACAAATAGATCAGGGCACAGGGGTCTTTTATGAGACTGTTTCTCCAACCAAGGACCATGTATTGATATAACCTAGAACTCCTGCTTGAATGTAGCAAATGGTAACTCGATATCCACGTGGGTACCCTAGTAAGGGGAACAGGGACTATTTCTGTCATGAACTTAATGGCTGGCTCTTTGACCCTCCCCCCCACACCCCAAGGGAGGAGCAGCCTTGCTAGGCCACTGAAGGGGACATTGCAGCCAGCCCTGAAGAGACCTGATAAGCCAGGGTCAGATGGAAGGGGAGGAGATCCTCCCCATCAGCGGACTTGAAAAGGGGCAGGGAGGAGATGAGGGAGGGATGGGAAGAGTGGGAGAGAATGAGGGAGAAGGATACAAAGTACATAACCTGTGATTAATATAAAAATAAATAAATTTTTTAAAAACTTAAAAAAAATCACATTTCTCCTCTAAATGACTACATAAGTGCTAACAGTGTTGGAGAGTGTGACAGATGGTGGGAGAAAGCCAGGAAACAGATGTGATTAGTGATATCTACTGTAGCACAGACCCAAGAGGTGGTGGTACATTAGAGAAAAATCCATACTGTCCTAAACCAGGGAAGACTCCTGCGGTGAAGTTTATACGCTACACCGATGATAAAGGCTATGGTTTGCTTGCGCCTCAGGAGAGTCACAGGGCTCCTACCACTCAGCGAGAGGCTCTGAGCACTGTCAGTGCCCCATTATTTAGGTAAATCAAAGCAATCCTTTGTATTCACAGAGGATCTCCCCCCAGAAAGTATAAAGCAAGTGTGAAAATCCATGTTTCTCACTGCTGTAGCTTCAATTTTTTCTTTTGTATACAGGCCAGGATTGTAAAACTACAGCTAACCTAAGGATAAGGCTGGGCCATGTAGAGCTACCGCTGTAGAGACGGCAGATATTTACTCTCTGCCAGAACACGGGGACGAACGCTGTTGATGGCCTGTCTCAGGATAGCAGCAATCTCACGGTTTGTGTTTTTCACCGTACTCTCTTAAGTTCATAAACAAGGACACACAGTGGATTTCTGGTGAGATTGTTGCAAAACATGCAGACTCTCTGCACTTGCATCTACTTCGTATGTCTATTAGCTTCAGAGTGGCGTGGCTGTGTTCAAAACAATGGATTGTCCAATGTTATTTGCTTACCATATTGTTTTGGACAGCGGTCATGACATGCTATTATTCAGCAATGGTTCGGTTCTCACGCATCACATGTGCTGGTGTTGGGTAAGCCGAGAGCTGAATAGTCCCACCAAGCTGTATGTGCCACCTACCTAGAGAGCCCAGCCCAGCTGTGCCCAAAGGCCAGTGCCCTGAGCAGAGAGGAAGAGGAGAAGGAAAAGAACACAAGTTTTGCAATTCTCAGAGTTATTAGAGACCATGAAATGCTCACTTAACTTCAAAGTTTCTGTTTCCTCCCCCCAATAAATGGATAATAATAGCCCCTGGCTCTGCTAGAAGGTTGGTCCAAGTATCAAAAGAGGTAATGATGGTGAAGTGCTCCATAAACTACTTTATAAGTAGATATGTGCACAGCGAGCAGACCTAGCTGTGTCTGCAGAGGCAAAGGTTAAGAATCCACACAACTTGAGAGAGGCAATGAAGCAATATAAGTGCCAGGAAGCTATTTGTTTAATGCCGCCTTCTCCCTCCCTGAAATGTATGTGTGTGCATCTGCCTGTGTGTGTATGTATGTGTATTATTAGTCTTTTTGCATTGCTCTAACAAAAGGACCAAGTGATGTCAACTCATGAATAATAGAACTTCAATTCCCACAGTTCTGGAGGTTGGAAAGTGCAAGATCAAGCCACCAGTAGATGATTATTTAAGGATTGGGATTATTCCAAATAGTGTGACTAGCAGAAGGCTTGCATATATCTTTTGGTATATTCACTCATTTATCTTGTCCATTTGTACTTATTTTACTTTTATTATAAGATTTGTTTTTTTTAAATTACAGGTTATTACACGTGTCTGTGTGGGTTTTTGCAGAGGCCAGAAGGGGCTGTCTGATTCCCAGGAACTGAGTTAGGGGTGGTTTGTGAACATGGGTGCTAAGAATCAAAACCAAGTCTTCTTCAAGAGTCTATGCCATCTCTCTAAGCCATGTTTTTATCTATGCATACACATGTGTGCTTGGGTTAATGTCTGCTGAGTGTGTATGTGTATGCATCTATGAACATATGCATGTATGTCTATGTCTTTGCATGTGTCTTTGTGTTAGCATCCACTCTGTGTGTACATGTGTGTAAATGTATGTATGTGTGTCTGAGTATCTGCCATGTGTGTGTGTATGTGTCTGTTGGAATGTCTGCCATGCGTGTATGTGTGAGGGTCTGTGTGTGTGTGTGTGGTATTTGTGTATGCGTGTGTGTCTGTATGAGCATATGTGTTTGTGACTATGTGTCTGCCTTGGCTGTATTTATTGTGTCTGTCTGTCATGTGTGTGTGTGTGTGTGTGTGTGTGTCTGTGTGTGTGTCTGTGTGTGTCTGTGTGTCTGCTATGCCTGTGGGGGTGACGGGAGTCCAGAGGGTTTGGGTCTTGCTGGGGCTGAAGTTCAGATGGTTCTGAATCTCCCACTCTCTGTGCTGGGAACTGAACTCGGGGCCTCTGGAAGAGCAGTGTGTACTCTCAATGACTGAGTCACCTCTCCAACTCTCATTTCTTTATTTCAGTCACAATTTTGGAATTAGCTTTTTGAATTACAGAAGACAGTTACAGATTTAAACTTCAGTGATGTTGACAAATGATTTTCTTAAATAACTGAACCAATTCCAACCTATCTCGCAGTAGACAGAACTCAGATTTGCTCCACATCCTTGCACACACTTGTTATTTTCTGTGGTTCTTTTTTGCCCTCTGTATGGGTGTCTTAGTTTTCTATAGCTATATAATAAGTTGTCACAAACTTACAGGCCTAAAACAATGCATATTAATTACTTCACAGCTAATGTGTCTTAGAGTATAATTTCTCTGAATTTTCTTCTCAGAGTCTGAGAAGGCATGGAAAAGGTGATATCAGCAATGTCTTCACCCAGGGTGGTGGTTTGAATAGGTATGGCCCTCACGGACTCACATGTTTGAATGCTTGGCCCATGGGAAGTGGCACTATGGGGAGATCTGGCCTTTGTGGAGTATGCGTGGCATTGTTGGAGGAAGTGTGTCACTGTCAGAGTGGACTTTGAGGTCTCCTAAACTCAGGCTCCAACCAGTGTGGTACCCGGTTGCCTTCTTCTGCCTGTGGATCAAGATGTAGAACTCTATCTCCCCCTTCTTTCATAATATTCCATGCAGTCTGCCCAAAGTTTGGCTGAGTCTAAGCATCTGTTTTAATACCTTGCTGGATAGAGTCTTTCAGAGGCCCTCTGTGGTATTCTCCTGCCCTGTTCCCTGTTTTCTCCATCTTCTGAGGTCTATCCCATTTGCCTTTCTGAGGATTGAGCATCTTACCCAGGGTCCTCCTTCTTGCTTTTCTTTTTTAGGTGTACAGATTTTAGGATGGTTATCCTAAGACCTAGAGGGAACTAGAGTTCTACAAAGAGAGCAACAGAACCAAAAAATATCTAGGCACAGGGTTCTTTTCTGAGACAGATACTCCAACCAAGGACCATTCATGGAGATAACCTAGAACCCCTGCACAGACATAGCCCATGGCAGCTCAGTCTCCAAGTGGGTACCCTAGTAAGGGGAACAGGGGCTGTCCCAAAGGGAGGGAGGGGGAAGCCTTACCAGGCTACAGAGGAAGACAATTCAGCCAGTCCTGCTGAGACCTGATAGGCTAGGGTCAGATGGAAGGGGAGGACGACCTCCCCTATCAGTGGACCAGGGCAAGAGGCTGGGAGAAGAAGAGGGAGGGAGGGCAGAATTGGGAGGGGCTAAGGAAGGAGGCTACAGCTGGGATACAAAGTGAGTGAATTGCAATAAGTAAATAATAATAATAATAATAATAATAATAATAACTTTTTTTAAACTGTAGAACTCTCAGCTCCTCCAGCACCATGTCCGCCTGCATGCCTCCATACTTCCTGCCATGATCATAATGGACTAAAGCTCTGAAACTGTAGGCCAGTCTCAATTACATGTTTTCCTTTAAAAGAGTTGCCTTGGTCACGGTGCCTCTTCACAGCAGTAAAACTCTAACTAAGACACCTGGCATCTTGACTGGGCCAGAATCTGTTTCTAAGGTCATCGGGTTGTTGACTGAATTCATTTTTATGATTGCAGAATGAATGATGGCCCCAGGGCGTTTCCTGACTGTTGACGATGCTGTAGGAAAGTCCTTGAAGCTGTCTATATTCTGGGATGCTGCCTTCCGCTCCTTGCAGAATGATCATCTCCAAAATGCTGCAAACTTCATAAGGTCCACAGGAGTCTTCACCTCTAGTAGTAAATAGAGCTTATGAAAAGTGATAAAAAATGAGACTAGCAACCATTATCTCTGCCACGCTCTATCAGTGAGGAACAAACGAAAAATCTTGTCTGTGTTCAAAAGGAGGATGTCCCACAGAAGCAAAGACACCAGGAGGCTGAGGTCACTGTGAGTCATTTTTAGATTTTGTCTCACACAGTAATTGGACCACACTGGAATTTTAGTTTACATTGCCTTCTCTCTTCAGAACTTTTGAGAGAGAAAGAGAGAGAAACATTTAACTAATGAATTTGTTCAGAAATATCCAGAGTATTTTTTTCTCCAACAAATTTTGCTTTGTTCATCTAAATGTGGACTTTAAATAAACACAGGTAAATTCTACCTTTTATTTAGGCTTGATATTCTGCCATCTCAAATATGTGGTATTTTAATCGATTAGCAGAGGCACAGACATGAATCATAGTACAAGGTAGCCCAGAAATGTTGAATACACTGCCGAAACACTGCCTAGAGCCGTGACTGGGCTTTTCTTTCTTGCTTCCTTCCTCTGAACAGCAGGAAGCATCACTTTGTGCTATAAAGTGGAAGCAATTTCACCCCAGGACAGACAGCGGTTCAAGAGCCAACACTGTGATCTCCGAGGTTTGTTTATCACTTCTCCTAACTTTACAGAGTCTTTGGAACCTTCCCCAGGAAGACAGTACTGCGTAACTATCAGATGTCACCTGGCTGATTCATCTGTGAAATCAGAGATTTTTTTTTAATGGAATCTTCCATATTGATTACAAGAAACCACAGTGAGCATCACTTCCCCAGTGTCCGGAACTGAACAAGCCACGCACCCCGGCAAACACTGCATTTTCAAATGTGTCAATCACTGCAGGAAATATTGTCGCAGATGAGATAATAGAACCCAACAGAGCCAGACACAGTAGAGAATCTGAACTAACGTACACCAGGAAGACTTAAAAAACAATGGTTTGGGTGAACCTCCAGATTCATTATTTCCCTAAATGCAGAAAGCACAAAAGCTTCTTTTACAGAACATTTTTTAACCTCGAATGATATTTAATCTTTTGATAACCCTATTAACAGAAATATGTAAAAAGAAATTTGCATGACGGGAAATAAATTTCCAAATATAGCAACATATTCGTAGGAGAGTGATTGCATCTAACACAGAAAATGTCACAGAGATAATTCCACCTGGTGCGTCTTTGAGAAGTGTTTATAATAAGACTAAAGAGAAATTCATTCAGACTTGACTTTCCCTTGCAAGGAAGTGGCAAATGTATGCCAATATATTCAGAACTCTGAAAGAAACACCTGAAAATTATTTATAGTGGATAAAATCCAACTATCATGAGCAGTGAATTTTAATTTCTGCTGAACAGGAAAAATAATTATTCCTTAAATGTGGTTTTGTAAGTAAAAGTCACAGGTAATTGAATATTTATGCAACACAGTGAAAGAGTACTGACTGATGAACAAGGTATCTTATGTTTATTAAAACTCAAGGAGTCTTCCTTCCTTCCTCTCTTCCTTCCTTCCTCTATTCCTTCCTTTCTCTCTTCCATCTTTTCTTTCTTTCTTACTTTCTTTTTGTTTTTTTTTTCTTCTACACTGTGTTGAATATTCTGGGACTTACTATGTAGACCAGGCTGGCCTCAAACTCACAGAGATCCACCTGCCTCTTCACCTGAGTCCTGTGGTAAAAAGCATGAATCACTACTGTCTGGCAATTTTCAATTGCATGCTTTTAACATTTTACTTTAAAATTTTTTTTCAGGGAAAAAAAATCCTTGGAAATAATTTTAAGAAGCCTTTCCTCTTCTCAATATATGCTCAATCCTAAAATTCTCCTTTGAAATATCATTTTTTAACAGGACAGTAATGAAGACTAGCAGCTTTGAATTACTTAAATAAAAATCATACCTCTGGAGAGGAAGGTACATTACAAATAACCAGCTGTAAATCCCTCCTTTTAAAACAATAATGGCTTTTTACTAACTCTGGCGCAGGACACTAAAGAGTACCACCTTCACGACGTATCAGTAGAAAATGAGGACTGGGAATCTTCTAAGTTCTTAGTCAAAGGCAAACAAGTGCTGTAAATCAGTGTGCGAGGCTATGTATATTTTCACCTGTTATATATAGACATGAATAATATATACTATGTATTGTCTAATCTTCTCAAAACATCTTACAAGATGTGGTATTGTTTTATTTGTTTATTCTTCTTTCACACAATACATCCTGACCACAGCTTCCCCTCTCTTCCCAGTCCTCTCTACCCTCCCTCTCCCCCATGTCCACTGCTCACTTCCCTTCAGAAAAGAACAGGCTTCCCAGTAATATCAACTGGACGTGATATAATAGATACAGTAAGAATGAGCACAAACCCTTATATAAGACAACTCAGGAGGAAAAGGATCCCAAGAGCAGGCAAAAGAATCAGAGACAACCCCCACTACCACTGTAAGGAGTCTGACAAAAGCACACTAAACAAGCACAGCGTGTGTGCTGAGGACTCATTTAGACTATACAGCCTCAGTGATCCCTGCTTTGGTCTCTATGAGCCCCTGTGAGCCATGCTTAGTTGATTCTGTGGGCTGTGTTTTTGTGGTGTACTTGACCCCTTTGGTTCCTATAATCCTTCCTCCCTTCCTTCTTTTGTGAGGTTTCCTTAGCTACACCAAATGTTTGGCTGTGGTTCTCTGCACCTGTTCCCATCAGCTGCTAGGGGAAGCTTCTCTGATGATGGTTGAGCTAGGCATGATGATATTATTGCTACAGGAGCAAAGCTTAGAAAGCTGGAGAGGAAACATGACCAGGCAATGATAGAGTTGGAAGTCAGTCTGTGGCCAAGGAACTTCCTCATTTTGTTGGTGTACCTCAGACAACAGCCCTGCGGGTTCTCCTACTGTTACCAGAAGCCCCTGTGACTGGTTCAAACCTGCAAATACAAACTCCAGTAGTGTTAACAGAGTACAGTTAAGCACATGCCTGCTGGGTTCTTGCAGCTGTGCTATGGCTGGCTGAAGACATGGAACTGCATTGACAATTCAGCTCCCCCGCCCCACCCCCACATTTCAACAGTGCCATCGGCCGCTGGTATAACACTCTTTGTTCCCCCTCTCATTACTTCCAACACAATGTCCCAAATCCATCCGAGGGACAAATGAACATGTGAAGAAACAATCCAGGGTGGCCATTTAACTATTTTTAACCTTTGTTTTTAGTAGTTTAATTATGAATGTGCCAATATATAGCTTTATGCATCTTTATGAATATGTGATATATGTATATCGTTCTCTTTTCTATTCACCAGACTTCTTCATTCAGTGCATTAATGCATCCTACCCACTTTGGAGAGCTTACTGCATATTTTCCTAAATACTGTATGTACTCTTCTTTCCTCTCTTTAAGACTGGAATTGGACATGTCATAAGTGTTCTGGTTTAGTCTTCCATTTTTAAAGATACAGTCTTGCTTTATTACCCAGGACAGCTCAGAATTCTCTGTGTAGCCCTAATTGGCCTCAGACTTATGGTCTTCTTGCTTCAACCTTCCAGTTGCTTGGGTTATAGGCATGTATCACCTTGCCCAGCTTCCCACATCTCTTAGACATGCCCACATCATACCATACCATACCACACCACACCATACCATACCATACCACACCACACCACACCACACTATACCATACCATACCACACCACACCACACCATACCATACCATATCATACCACACCACACTATACCATACCATACCACACCATACCACACCACACCACACTATACCACACCATACCATACCACACCACACCATAACATACCATATCATATCACATCACATCATATATATCATATCATAATCTCTTTTTGCTTTATTTTGGATATCAAAGTTTTTTGAAAGTTTACTAGTTTTGCTTTTTTCTGCCTGTGTTATACTTTAAAAACTAAATCGAACTCAATTCAGCTTTATTGTACAATTTACATACCTTAATTTACCCATGTAAAGTCAGCGGAGAAAGCAATGGTGCAGGGCCTAAGGGTTGTGCAAGCTATATTCTAAAACATGGGGTTAGGAAGGATGGACAATGGTTGGCATGGCTGGACCAGCAAAATAATAATGTCCTGGATCCTGCCCTGCTCTTGCAAATTTTTGGTGTGATAAACTTAGTAACCAAGCAAAGCCTTTCTTTCCTGGCAAAGGTCATTTAAACCCCTAAACCTATCTCTACCTTTGCCTTTCATTTCAACAAAAGATTTCCCCCAAATAGCACTCTTTCAAAGATCCCAGATTACTAGCAAAATATAATTAATTTACATTAGTTTGTGAATTGCTAGTCTGCTCTGGGCTGTGTTTAGGCAGAATGTTCCTAGAGATGCAATACCATAACTCACATTTTCTCAAGAAAAGATTAACTAGCCTTTTTTTCTCCTTTATAAAAATGCTCAGTCCTGGGCTTTCCTCCAGGCCTACTGAATAAAAATCTAAGAAAATGAGGCTTAGAATCTCCAGCATTCTCACTGAGACTTACAGCCCTAGAGTTACAAAATCAAAGTCGTAACTCATAAATCTCAAGTGTCTGTTGGTAGGACTTCAAGTGCAAGTCAGATTGACACCAAGTAATTACAGAGGTCTCCATGGGACTCAACCATGCCTTTATAACTGCACCTCAGTAACCCCAACAATTTCAATTTCAAGCAAAAGTAATCCAGTTTTAAGTAAATGAATATTTATACAGTATATACACAAAATGCAACCTTATATCAGCTCTGCGGGGAGAGATAGAAAAGCAAATGAAGACGGTCATTTTTATTTGAGATGTAGGAAAAAAAAATCTGCAAGACCAGACTTTTACTCTGAGCCAAAACAGATATGGAGGGAACCTTGGAAATGACTAATTTAAAATGACACAATCCATTTTGAGGTTCAGCCAGGTGTACTGGTGCAGTGCCTGGCGACCTTCCTCACCATGGTTCTGAATAGGACTGGACCAAGACGGTCAGCATCTCAGAGCACCCAAAGATTTTCCTATGCTGCTCCTTAATCTTAGTAAGTATGACCTCCTCAGTCACTAACCCTTGCTTAGATTGCTATGTCCAAGATGCATGTGGGTTATGTTTATAAGTGATTGGAAAAGCTTTACAAAAGCAAGATAATATATCTTCTAGATACGTTGGTCAGGCTCCCCGAGCCAGACATACTAACCATGTTATCAGTCTTTTTTGATATCCTGACTCTTGCTTCCAGTGTCTTAGCAAATTGGCTCTTCAGTTTCTGAACAGATAAACCCTTGCACACATTGTTAATAAGACAGCAGTTGGGAAATAATGGAAAGCTGCTACAGCTGTAAATGCTGTCATAATTTTCTCATAAAACTCCCTGCTCATACAGCAAAATATAAACAGTGCGATCGGAAAGGAAATATGTTAAACCTCTTAAGGGGAGAAGTAGGATAATATATTTATGATTGCAGGAAGAGTTGAGAATTTCAGCAGAACACAGAATGCCTAGCTGATAAAGAAATAGCTGAAAAAAAATTGAATCACATCAAAATCTAAACTCTTGATGGTATTTTTTTTAAATACCATAAATAAAGCTAAAGGCAAGTGACAGAGTTGAAGAAGGTGGTTTCAACACATAAAGTAAAGAAAGCTGGAACATCCAGAGTACATAATGACAGCATAGAGTTTTACAAGAAAAAGAAATGAAACCCATGGAGAATATGTGAAGGCTATTAACAGGAGTTCAGAGAACACAAACTGGGAACTATCCATGAGCATATGAAAGAGTGCTTGAATGCAACAGCATCAAGGAATTTGCAATAAAAGCTGTAAGATTCACTTCACATTCATCAGATTAAGAAAAATGCAAACATCCGAACGATTAGACATGGTTCTGTAGTATGAGGTCTACAGAAGCCAATCATTGTTAAAGCAGGAGAAAGAGATGTATAAATCATCAGAGCTGATATACACTGCTTGCTGACTATGTGCCAGGCACAGTTCCAAAGTCACCATTGATATTTGCTCCATTAATCATCACAAGGCTATATGATAGATGCATTTTTTTACATGTAATAAAGGAAGAAGAGGAAGCTCTTAGTATTTAATTTGCCCAAAGTCACAAAGCTAGTTTGTCAAAAGACAATGACTTAGACTATGACCAGTCAGCTTATTTTCAGAGTGTACCACACTTAGCCATCACAGCTTATAGAAGGATCAGAAACTATACCCATAGTCATACCGTTTAACACCAGTGAAATGGCACAACCGTCAGAAATCCTGCCTGGCTTGGGAAACTCTTGTGTCTGGGGTCTTTGAGAAACGGAAATAGCTGATTCTAAAAAGAGTAGATTCCAAGAAGCACCTGCTTCTATTAGGTCACCGGTTTGTATTCATGACTGGGCGGACAGAGTCTAAGGTAAAGAGGAAATATGGCTTCTGAAGGGGGACTCAAAATTGGAAAAAAATTTCAATATGTAGTAAAGTGATGAACAGTCAATAAGAATGGCAAGTGGTTATCACACTGGCAGTTTCACATACTAAAGAGGGCACAGAGAGAAAAGAGCTCTTGCTGCTGGTATGGCTGTCGTGGAAGGGATTTTAATAGCCAAGACACAATATTAAGCCAGTCCATCATGTGTATTTCTGAAGAAACACCAGCACGCATGCACAAGATGACTCAGAAAGAACAGTAACTATTGAAGCATTAAAAATGCCCTATCTCCACCATCATCATCAACATCATGCCTATGAAGTGACCTACTTTTCCAACACTAACCCAGTAAATTATGTCATTAAATAAAACAATAAGTAGAAATGAAAGAGAACCGTGTAGGTATACATTTGTCAATGTGTTTATTGTCATTGTGGGGCCTTCTTCCCGTGCCCTGGTTCCCAGATTAATGACTCTAGGACTTTATTACTTATGAATAAATGCCTAGGCCATAAGCTTTGGCTCATTCCCTGACTCGCTCATAACTTATATTACTCGTTTATTTTATTCTGTGTATGCCACATGGCTGGCTACCCCTCCTCAGTTTCATACGACCATCTCCTTCAGAGTCCTGGGGCAAATCTCCTGCCTCTGCCTCCTGCCCATGGTTTATATCTCTCTTCCAGAATTCTCACTTCCTATTTCCTGCCTCAGCTAAAAAGCTGTCAGCTTTTTAAAAAATTGATTCATTATTTATTACAATTTATTCACTTTGTATCCTGACTGTAGCCCCCTCCCTTATCTCCTCCCAGTCCCACCCACACTCCCTCTTCGCCCCTTGTGTTCCTCCCCTAGTCCACTGATAAAGGAGGTCCTCCTCCCCTGCTATCTGACTCTAGCCATCAGGTCTCATCAGGACTGGCTGCAACCTCTTCCTCTGTGGCTTGGCAAGGCTGCCTGCTCCCCCCCCCCACACACCCCAGGCCACTGAGTCCATGTCAGAGACAGTCCCTGCTCCCCTTAATGGGGAACTCACATGGAGACTGAGCTGCCTATGGCCTACATCTGAGCAGGGGGTCTAGGATTGACAGGTGATATTTCTGTACAGTGCACAAGAGATTCTCTCTGTAGTTTATCTTCGATAATATAATGATGAAGACAAAGTTTACTTTAGAAATGGTCATATGTACCATTTGAGAATTCCTCAGAGTCAGAACAAATATTGTATTGTGTAGAGCTAACACTATGAGATGAAATTTATATGGGAAGTGACTGACTGAATTATCATACCAAGCTTGACCACCTGACTTTGATCCTTGGTACCCACACAGTGGAAGTGTCACAAGTTGCTGTCTGACCTCCACACACCGGGCATGCAAACCCCATAATTAAATTAAAGTGTAATGAAAATGAATTTTTAAAAGTGCAGCCAGTCCTGATAAGACCTGATAGGCTAGGGTCAGACAGAGGGGGAGGAGGTCCTCCCCTATTAGGGGACTAAGGGAGGGACATAGGTGGAGAAGAGGGAGGGTGGGACTGGACTGGGAGGAGACGAGGGAGGGGCCTGAAGCAGGGATACAAAGTGAATAAATTGTAATAAATAAATGCATTAATTAAATTAAATTTACAAAATGGGAAAATGGTGATGACTGACATGCGAGGAAAGACCTATATCTCAGCTTCTAAGAATAAGGAGTGGGAAGCGGAGAAATGGATGGGACTCTGTTTGTTCTCTACAGGAACCCAAGCAGCTGAGTGCTGCTAGCCCACACTCAGGGTGGGTCCTCCTCAGCCAGTCTAGTCATATTCACAAGCTAACCTTCTGTGGAAAAGCCCTTACATACACAAAATGGTGTATGACTTTTCTACACACGCCTTTTTAGGTGTGTAGACATTTCTCATCCTACTTAAGTTGACTTCTAAAATTAACCATTGTGGGTAGTATTTATGTAAAATATAAACAAACAAAAAACTTTGTAAATGTACTGAGTATAAAAAACACATAACATGTTTTGAAATCATTAATGTATGAGACGTCTCTGAGAAGGAAATGAAAATTAGAAATCACAATAAAAATATCAAAGTGTGAACAGCATTTGTTGATTTTCATGGTAGTTCTTTAATTATTTTCTACATTTAAAATTTTTCACAAGACCCGGAAAAGTAATGATGATTCAACTACTACTTTGAGTTTTGTGGGTAATTTAATCAGTTTTTCCAGGAATGTTTTATCATGTTTCACAATCTTCTCTTCTTGACAAATAAAGGGCACAATTTTACTAGAACTGAAGCTATATAATTCACCTGATTAGTATTCCATTTTGAGGTCTATAGAGATTTGTACATTTTCCAGGATATTTGATACTAAAAGTTCAGATATAATCTTTCTGAAGGGTATAATTTATATCTATCTCCTTTCATTTTTGTATAACTTGCCAAAAGTGATTTATCATTGCCTTCTTTCTAATGAAGATAGACTCCACTGGGTAAAAAAAAAAAGACTAAAATTATTTTTCTTTAATCTACGGGGAGAAATCCTTTAGAATCAGTTTCATTTCTGCAGCAACCATACAGAAAGCAAACATCATTTCATTGATGGGTCTATTTTAAGCATCAGAAAATTGAGAACATTTGCTTCCAAAGTATACTCCCAGAATACCCTTGAAAACACAATGATGAACCTCACCAGTGTTGAGATGAGCATGACCTTCCTGTGTACTTATCTTATTGATCAAGTCCTTTGAAGAATCTGATATCTCAGTAGAATCAACAGTCCACAAAGTAGGGGAAGCTTGGTTCTTCCCTTCCAGCTTCGAGAACAGACGTTGTGCCATGAGTGCAGTCAGTTACAGCTCTTTGGGAACGCTCAGGTTTCTATCTGCCAGATCCAGCTCAGAGATTAGCCTATTAATAGATTTCCAGGATCACAGAGATATGGAGGAAATTTAATCTTCTCCAGGGAGGCTCAGAATACGAAAGGCATGTCACCTGGGGTATTGGGAAACGATTACTGGTCTCAGGGCTTAAATTTTCATAAAGGAAGTCACAACATGATTGTACTTGCATTGCCTGCCTCATAGATATTTGTGGAGATTTTAAACACAGCTTGAAATTCATATGGAGGCCAAGTAATCTCCACTTCTGCAGGGGTCAGCTCTCAGGTGTCCTAAAAGGTAATCGTAAGAATGATGGTAAACTTGAAGAGCTGAAAGACAATGACTCAGAGCTATTTCTTAGACCAACTCTGCTCTTGAAGGTTTTTAAGAACAAGATAGACAGCTACCATCTTGAGAAGGCATGAGTAGCAGAAAGGTTAAGAATCATCTTTGATGACACGAAAGATACTAAAATGACAAACAGTGTTTGTCGTTGCATGCATGAGAACAGTGACATCCTTCAGAGATTGTCCTCTAGAAGGTGAAGGGGTGCCTAAGGGAGGGTATGCAGACGATGTAGACGGCTACAAGAACGTGCTGTTCTTGTTTCAACCCCAGTGAGGTTCTTCCTACATTCCATTTGTCTAGAATGCTTCATACTCATCTTTAAATAAAGACTGTGTCCTGCTCTGAATGTCAGACTTCCATAACAAGAGATTTAGAAAGACTGGAGACCGTGTAGGAGAGATGGACCTAATGAACTATAAGCCTTGGAGCTCTGAGATAAAAAATGTTGAATACTCAGGAGAGGTTTCAGGAAGGAGAAAGCAGGTGGCTCTGCAGAGCAAGAGACATGACAGAGGACAAGCATATTTGGACCTCAGTGCTATACCACAAGTAACGTATTAGTTCTATATGGCCTTAGGCATTAATACACACCCAGCTTTGGTAGAATTAGGGTAAGGCTGAACTATCCAGAGATGGAATAATGGATGTATACATAGGGTTCTTGTGGAAGCTTCCCTGGGAAAACTTGCTGGCATAGTCACAGCAGGAATCCAAGCAAAATTGAACCACTACAGTTTTGTAACAAAACCAAGCCTTTGTAAATGGCAACTTTGTTTATTTTCTGCCAGATCACCTTCCTTCCTCAGGAGGCTGTTCAAGGTTGGCCAATCTGATAATTAACACTGATAATTAGCACTGACATCCTGGAAATGTGATTCTGACATCATCAGCATCAGTAATAAACGGGGGAAAAGGGGAATACCAATGTCTAAGGGAAAATACTGACTTGGCCAAATGATTACTTTAAGGGGCTATCAGATTATACGCAGTCAAATAAAATCCAGAAAATAAAATGAATGTTGGATAAAATGATTACTAAATACAATTTCAGGCATATGGAACAATGGATTCATGTGAGCATTTTTATTGAGTCTCTGGATAAACCAGTGGGTCTGAGGTTTGAGAACCACTGGCTTAGACAAATGGAAGGTAACTGACCATAAAACCTCAGAAACAACATGTAATCATCCTGAGTGAGGTATCCCAAAAGCAGAAAGAAACACATGGTATATATTCACTTATATAGACCTATAGGATAGGATGGACATGCTGAAATCTATACACCTAGGGAAGATAAGCAAGAAGGAGGACCCAGGGTGGGATGATCAACCCTCGATTAGATGGACAAATGGGATGGACATTGAATGTAGGAGAAAACAAGCAACAGGACAGGAGCCTACCATAGAGGGCCTCTGAAAGACTCTAACTAGCAATGTATCAAAGCAGATATTGAGACTCACAACCAAGCCTTCGGCAGAGGGCTGGGAATAATATGAAAGAAGGGGGAGTTAGTAAGACTTGGAGAGGACAAGAGCTCCACAAAGACCAAATAGATCAGGGCACAGGGGTCTTTTATGAGACTGTTTCTCCAACCAAGGACCATGTATGGATATAACCTAGAACCCCTGCTCAGATGTGGCCCATGGTAGCTCAGTATCCAAGTGGGTACCCTAGTAAGGAGAACAGGGACTATTTCTGTCAGGAACTCAATGGCTGGCTCTTTGACACTCCTCCCTACCCCCCCCCCCCCGAGGGAGGAGCAGCCTAGCTAGATCCCAGAAGAAGACATTGCAGCCAACCCTGAAGAGACATGATAAGCTAGGGTCAGATTGAAGGGGAGGAGGTCCTCTCCTATCAGTGGATGTGGAGGGGGGCAAGGAGGAGATGAGGGAGGGATGGGGAGAGGGGAGAGAATGAGGGAGGGGCTATGGCTGGTATACAAAGTACATAACCTGTGATTAATATAAAAATAAATAAATTACTTAATAAAAAAGAACACGCCCACAATAATTCAGAGCTTTTGACATATTCCCCTAATAAAATTGTAATCCTTTCCTTTGCTCTCATTGGAGTCTCTTGTTTGAGCAAAATATTGAGAGGATCCTTTTTTTCCAAAGGCAGACCTCCTCAACTGACACTTCTCATATTTGGCCAGGAGGTGGCACTATGTCGAATAACCTATCAACTAACTTCATTGGAGGTCAAATACATAAGAGAACCTTTTCGTTGTACAGATTTTAGTATGTCTTATATTATATGTCTAATATCCACTTATAAGTGAGTTTATACCATGTGTGTCTTTCTGCTTCTGGGATACCTCACTCAGGATGATCTTTTCTAGTTCTCACTATTTGCCTGCAAATCTCATGATTTCCTTGTTTTGAATTGCTGAGTAGTATTCCATTGTGTAAAAGTACCATAATTTCTGTATCCATTCCTCTGTTGAGGGGCATCTGGGTTGTTTCCAGATTCTGGTTATTACAAATAAAGCTGCTACAAACATGGTTGAGCAAATGTCCTTATTGTGTACTTGAGCTTCTTTTGGATATATGCCTAGGAGTGATATAGCTGGATCTTGAGGCAGCACTATTCCTAATTGCCTGAGAAAGCACCAGATTGATTTCCAGAGTGGTTGTACAAGTTTACATTCCCACCAGCAAAGGAAGAGAGTTTCCCTTTCTCCTCATCCTCTCCAGCATGTGCTGTCACTTGACTTTTTTATCTTAGCCATTCTGATGGGTGTAAGGTGAAATCTCAGGGTTGTTTTGATTTGCATTTTCCTGATGAGTAAGGATGTTGAACATTTCTTTAAGTGTTTCTCTGCCATTCAATATTCCTCTATTGAGAATTCTCTGTTTAGCTCTGTACCCCATTTTTAATTGGATTACTTGATTTATTGCTGTTTAACTTTTTGAGTTCTTTAGAGTTCTTTATATATTCTGGATATTAACCCTCTGTCAGATATAGGGTTGGTGAAGATCCTTTCCCAGTCTGTAGGCTGTTGTTTTGTTCTGCTGACAGGTCCTTTGCTTTACAGAAGCTTTTCAGTTTCATGAGGTCCCATTTACAGATTGTTGATCTTAAAGCCTATGTTATTGGTGTTCTGTTCAGGAAGTTGTCTCCAATACCAATGATGTCAAGGCTCTTCCCCACTTTTTCTTCCAACGGATTTAGTGTGTCTGGTTTTGTGTTGAGGGCTTTGAACCACTTGGACTTTATTTTTGTACAGGGTGATAAGTATGAATCTATCTGCATTTTTCTACATGTAGATATCCAGTTAGACCAGCACCATTTGTTGAAGATGCAATCATTTTTCCATTGTATGGTTTTGGCTTCTTTGTTGAAAATCAAGTGTCCGTAGGTATGCAGGTTTATTTCTAGGTCTTCTTTTGATTGCATTGATCCACCTTTCTGTTTCTATGCCAGTACCATGCAGTTTTACTATTGCTCTGTAGCACATCTTGAAATCAGGGATGGAGATACCTCCAGACGATCTGCTGTTGTACCGGATTGTTTTAGCAATTCTGTGTTTTTTGTTTTTCCATATGAAATTGAGAATTGTGCTTTCAATGTCTGTAAAGAATTGTGTTGGTGATTTGATGGGAATTGCATTGAATCTGTAGATTGCTTTTGGCAGGATGGCCATTTTCACTATATTAATCCTACTGATCCAGAGAATGGGAGATCTTTTCAAGATGATCAATCTTCATTCAGAAAGGCAAGAGGGGCAAGGGAGGAGAAGAGGGAGAGAGGGTGAGATTGAGAAGGAATGAGGGAGGGGGCTACAGCTGGGATACAAAGTGAATAAATTATAATTAATAATTTAAAAAGATAACCTTTTCATTTAGAAAGTCATAGGATATCCCATTTCCAACTCCTTAAAATATAACAGAGATATTGGACCAGATAAACGTCAGTAGGTACCCACACCGCATGAAGTGTTTCTGTAAGACCACCATCACTTTTTACCCCTTCTGCCTCCCCCACACTATAGATAAGTCTTACTTTGTTAAGTAAAATGTGACATAGAACTGGTTCACAGGAGGGATTGATAAGTTTCCTGTCACTTAAAATAGCTGTGAGGTTAGAATACAGTAGCTCTAAGTGATTCCAAGATGCTTCTGAGAGATGGTGGAGGGCTTGAGTGACTGTCACAACTAATGCCTTTGAAATTGCAGAAGATGTTCATTTTGCATGATGACAGAGGATGAGAGCTGGACCTCAGGTCCTAAGTTCAGCTGATCACTGGATCGTACCACCAAAGAGTAAGGCCTCCACCGCTAGGCTGCAAACCTAGAGAAGTTTTCATGAGTGAGAACTAGGTGAAGAAGAGACTTAAAGAGGTTCTACACAGGGCCTGCGGTACAAGTTTGTAATAAGAAGGATAGTATGGGATGCCTGAGTCATCAGTGGCTTGTTCAACAGGTGCTTGTATGGGGACTCCTCTTTCTCTAGAAGCTAAAAGCAAACAAACCAAAGCCTCCTCCCTGGCAGGTAACAGTTTCGAGTTTAGAAGGCTGAAGATGATGACTAAAGGGCTCTATCAGCCTCTTGATGTCTCAGCAGGATTCCCAGGGTGCATCTTACTGGAAGGTGGTTATTCATGTGTGCAGCGGTGGCACAGGGTTTTGCATTTATCCCACTTTTCTAAAAAGTGGCATGAGTCATGATGCTGCATAATGTCACTGAATATAACATTCTATTCCCGACGGAAAGAAGAGCTGGAATTGAAACAGCTGAAACACGAAAGTCCCCTTCCCCCAAGGGACTCAAAGTGGCTTTAGGGAGGGTCACTACAGCATCGGTCAGAGCCAGAGAGGAGGTACACAGTGATAGAGGGCAAAAGCCACCGCATTTAAGACAAGTGATGCATATTCAGCATGAAAAGTCAGGGGTGGAAGAGAAAATCAAAAGTGGTGCCCGGAAAGAGCCCAAAGGAAAGTGCTTAGGGGATACGACAGTAAAGATTTGTGTGTGACGAGGAGAATGGAGAATACTGGACTGTGTTCTGGATGGATTCTAAAGGCAGAATAGCCACAAACCATTTCATGAGCTTTTAGCGGATTCTTGCTTGAGGAGCTAAGACACCCCCCCCCGCCCCGTAAAGAGGACAGAATGAAGAAAAACTTCTCTAAACATAAGCTAGGCATAAAAAGCAAAGAGAAGCAAAGCCATAGGAAAAAAAGACGTGTTTAGCTGTTGCCTGGGGAAACAGAGTCGTGGCACATCTATTGAGCAATTATGTGCCTAGATTGCATGAGGTGTTAGCCTTGTCAGCCCTCTCAGCAATACTGAGGCTTAGGGTGACTATATATACTGACTATATATTTTGCATTAGTTTGGGTCTCGTTAGATACGGTAAAATAAACTTTAAAATAGAAAATGACTGGGTGTAGGTGTACTCACCCTAACTGTTGAACTCAAGAGCCTAAGCCTAGAGGCTTGGGAATTCATGGCCAGCCTGGACTATATATTTAGTACCCTGCCAGCCTGCAGTGTGAACCCTTGTCTCTTCCTATAGGCCAACCCCCAGCATGCTAAAAGAAAGGTGATTTAAATACAATAGAAGTTTTTTTTTTCTCTCACTCATCTATAAATCCAAGGCATAGTTCGTGATCAGCAGACCACACTTCCTGCCCTTTGATCCCAACCTTTGTCTTAACCATCCGCATTTAGGCAACATCTCGGAAGAGAGGGTACACCTTCTTAAAGCCCAGCCTGGTTATGGCAACTGCAACCTTCACAAGCTTTCGTTTTGCCACAAGGAGTCACTGAGATTTAAAGGGGATGTGGGCACGGGGTGGGGGTGGGGAGGCACAAGCCTTTTTCTGCAGTCTGTTGCTCCGGCATTAAGTGTCTGTCCCTATAATTTAGTGTAAGTTCCTCTCCACACACAGATACACTTAGTTCCCTCTAAGTCAGTGGTTCTCAGCCTTCTCAACGCTGCGACCCTTTAATACAACTCCTCGTTCTGTGATGACCCCCAACCATAAAATTATTTTCGTTGTTGCTTCATAACTGTAATTTGCTACTGCTATGAATTGTAATGTAAATAGCAGATATTTACAATGGACTTAGGCTACCCTTGGGAAAGGGTAGTTCAACCCCCAGGGAGTTGCAACCCACAAGTTGAGAACTACTGTTCTATAGAATCAAGTATAAGCATCAATCACTTTCGGCAACAAACTCAAACATTACCGTGTCTTGGGGGTGTATTGCCCTGTGTACAGGGTCTATTGGCAATTCTTTTGGTCTGGTAAGATACACTGAGAAGATGGAAAAATTAATCAAAGACAGCATGCACAGAATGAGAGCCTTCCTGGGATAATGAAAAACGGTAAGCACTCAGCAGACATAGGACCACTGTGGTAGGAAATTCTACCAGGATGACACTGCCAAACTGGTATTTGGGGGATTGTAGGAGTTCCCTACTTAGGCCCTGTGTTTGCTGTCAGGAGGATCTCCTTTGTTCATGTCTGGTTCTCTCTTTCAGAAAGCCCTCTGGGATCTTCTTTGGACGCTGGAATCTTTGGGTTCTGTCCAGTTGCTACAACCATCTTCTTATTTATAAAAGACCTGGCATTTACAAAAACAAAAACAAATGGTCTTCAGTCATGGGTGTGGGATAACAGATATTATTTCTTCACATTACTAGGCCATAACTGTTTGCTACATATTAACCCCCCCCCCGTCTCTGTAATTTACAACAAGAAAGTTTATTTCTTGTTCACATTGAATATCAGTTGAGGAGTGACAACAGTTTGTTTTTATGACTTCTATCTTCTGAAGTCATGATTAATGGATTAACTCCTGCTCCTGTGTTGGCTAATCAGAGCCACATAATGGCTGCTCAAGTTGGCGTAGGATGGGATGGGATTCGTTCTCAAACTTCACGTGCAAAGTGATAAAGCCATGGGCTGAAGTGTATAATCTTTTCACAGGAGTGAGATAACTACTCATCTTGGCAATACAGAGACCTCAGAAACTTAGTGGGGTTTGATCTGTTTGCTTACAGGATGATCTATGTGAAAACAAGACCAAGTTCTTTCTAAGACACAACTCTCCAGTCCAATGGTTTTGTCATTTTCTTTCCCATAGGACAGTCCTCCTCAGCTTGAGATCCAGTAAGGCTACCAGCCTAGTGAGAGGGCAGTGTCCTCATGTGTTTCTTTGCTGTAGGGCTGAGTCATTTTATTTGCCTGGAAGCCTTCCTGGACACTCAATTCTGTTTCAATCTTTGATTTTATTTTCTTTGTTTAGGGTCCAGATGCATTCTTCAGCACTGGCAAGCTCTGCCTCTCTGGACTCTTTCCAATGTCTTTTCCTTTTTTTTTTTATTTTTAATTTTTTTTTTTTGCCTGATCAGACAGTCTTTGCCTGAACTCATCAGTTCCTTGCAGTGTCTGACTAAATGCAGCCACCGAGCAGTTGGAAGCAATTGGGTTTCTGGCTCTTTCTAGCCCCCTTTCTCCCTGTTCTCCACAGCAAGAGCTGCAGACTCAGAAGCATGTCACCTTTCTGAGCTGTTGCAGATTATGATGTTGCTGTGTCATGGCTCCATTTTTCCTGCATTAGGTAGCTCTGCAGTGTCCACCGTCCATCCACCTGCCCCCTAAGGCAATACTACAGACAGTAGTTCTGTTGCTGATGTACCACATTCTAATTCACATCACTGTGTGATGTGTGTGTGTGTGTGTGTGTAGGTGTGTGTGTGTGTATGTGTGTTTGGATAGAGTGACATTATATACTTCAGCGAATAATGCTTTTTAAAACAAAAATCAAGTATTAACTCAGTGAATTAAAAATCCATTTTTCATGAGAATACCTGAGGTTTACTATTTCTTGAAGTCTCTTTCTTGTACAGAGAGCCTTTCAAATTCATGACTCTGTCACCCTCCAGGATAGTTTGGCTAGCATATTCTGTCAGTCAAATTTGGCCTAAAGACTATTCCTGCAAATAAAGTCTTACAGAAGGACAGTCATGACCATTTACTTATGTTTGGCCTGTGCTTGCATTAAAATGAGAGTGCAGGGATTTTCTTCACTTCTTGTTCTTTTATTGACAAGCACACACACACACATACTCACTCAGACGGTAGGGAGAGAGTTGTAGTAAACAAACAAATCCATGAAAAGCAAAATCAAGTTCACTCACACAGTCTCCGTCAGACCATGCCTGAAGAGATGGGCCATCATGTTTTGTCTTTCTAGTCCATTTTACTCTACATCATTTCTCCTCTTATCATGTATAATAAATACAGTTTTCTTACCCTATGTCTTGGCTCAGAAATGGTTTGAACTGGAAGTCTTTTATTCCTTCTTGAGATCTGTCAGTGGTGTCATTGGCCCCATCACTGTCTGCTAGCTAAATCATCTTGCTGCCGTAAAGTAAAGAGGGAGTTAGAATGAGGGCCAGCACCAATCTCTGAGCAGGCTGCACAGGCAAGTCAACTGGAAGCCGCCCTGGCAAAACAGGGAGAACTGCTTTATGCGGACCCTTTTCCTATCGCCATAGATCATCTGCAAATTCTGCCCAATAGTAGGAGTCAACAGAAATGGTTAAGCTCATTGTCAACTTGAATGGATTTAGAATCACCCATGAAACACGCTTCTGGGGTGTGTGTGTGTGTGTGTGTGTGTGTGTGTGCATGTGTGTTGTATGCATGTGTAATGGGTGCACTCAGCCTTATGGTAGTATTACAATAGTGTAACAGATCTATTGTGATCTCTAAGGCCTAAATGATTTGATGGTTTGTCTGGATTTTAATAGACAAAGCTTATAAGCACTCACTTCCAATTATCAAAATCTAAGCATGGGAAAATGGAGAAGGTGATGGAAAAGGCCCAGAGCCCTGGCCTTGAAGTGGCTCACACACTCATGGTCACATTCCACTCATATGACATCAGCCGAAAGATGGAGTGAGAGTATAGCTCATGGCTAAGCAAGACCGCTTTCCAAGACCTCCTCCGCAAAGGGATTAAAACCCTCTCAGGACAGCTGGTCATCCCCAGTGCAGTGCCCACTGTGTGGATTTGTTTCCTGAAAAGGCTATTTAAGTTTAGAACTTGACCGAGCAAAAGAACCTATCAAGCCACTCCACAATTTGGATTCTAGAATCAGAAAGCTCTAGTTTGACAGTAAAGCTCGATAAAGGTTATTAATATGTTCTGGCCTGCGAGGCAGTGGAAATTCTTGCTAGAGATGTAAACATTTGCCTCCTAGAAGTTACAAAACTCTGGCCTGCAGGCTTTTTCAAGTTCCTCCCCACTCAGCAATACTTCTTTTGTGGCATATTCTCTCTCTCTCTCTCTCTTCATTTCTACTGTTTGCCTACAACGTAGGGGCAGAGAGTGTGTTGAGCCCCCAGTTGCTGAGGTGCTTGAGCAGAGACCATGCATGGCCCAAGGGCTTTGCCTGACACTGTTGTGTGTGCTTGGAGGCCAGAAAAGGGTGTTGGATGCCCTGGACCTGGAGTTATGGACATGACCCACCACATGGGTGCTGGAAATCGAACCAAATCCTCTGCAAGAGCAGCCACTGCTCTTAACCACTGAGCCATCTCCTCAGCCCCCTGATTTTTATTGTTGTTTTGGGATTTTGTTGGTGTGTTTAATTAAAAAATGATTAGAATTTGATGGTTTATTCTAGAACATTTTTGAGTACCCCAAGCCTTTTGAAAATTTTATTCATCTCCTTCCCTTCGCTAAGCACCAAGTCAAATATTTGAAAAATGAATCATCAGAGCCCTAGACAAACCTGGGTATGTTCTACAGAGTCTCTGTCCTAGGCCAAAGACTTTTAACTTCATGCTTTTTTTTATTTGACTGAAGAACTTGAAGAATAATGTAGCATCCTGGCTTATCAAAATTATGACTTTCTAATAAATTAACTGTTTTCAATCACACTGATTCTGTATTTATACATATGACCTTGTTTGAATCAAATGGCACTGTGGAGCTTTCGCTGCCTTGAGAAAAATGTGGTGGGGCAAGCAGTCATGACAAGGGCTCTGACGGAACTAGCATGCAAAATTAAAAATGCAGAAAGGGGCCTGCCATGCCGTCTAGGATGTTCATTCTTTCAGTTGCTGTGATGCTTGGGCTCGCAGGGTGAGTCACTCATTAAGAGTCAACGTGAAGCATCCGCTGCTTTCATAGTTGCATTAAATAACGTCAGTCAAACTTTCTAAACGCCGTGATGTTAAAAACAATTTATGTAGTTGGACCTACATGGAATTGCTGTTGGATTATTATTCAGTCAGCTGATTTTATTGGAAAGCTGTTTTTGAAGTAGGAAAAGAATCCTGCTTAAGTGAGCTCATTATCTTTGTTGCTGTTGTTGTACTCTCAAAGTCACACTACACAATGGAGGATATATAGAGCCTGACCCGAGGCTTCACCGTGCTGTATCAACCCCTGTCTGTGTCAGCAACAGAGCTCTTGTAAGACAATATCATGTGCTGCATTAAATTAATGCTGTTAATTTGAATTTTAATGGTTTTGCCTTTCTGTTGGTGTTTTCTTTCTAAATTGCTTGGCTTTGTAGTTTGATAAGAATTGTAAACACATATTTCTTTTTAATTCACATGAAAAATGTGAGTATTTGTTTTATAGTATAATAGAATAATGTAATAGGATGGGCCCTTCCCTTTGAAGGAAGAATAAATATTATTCGGGTTAAAAACAGCTTCTTGAGTGAGCACCACTCTCGGGAGTTCAACAAAGTTCTAGTGTTTGAAAGAGGAAAGACTTTGAGTGAAAGCTTGTGTGGAAAATGAGGAGGGTCAGGAGGACAACACCATCGCGGACATTGAATAATAACACATCACAATGCCGCGTTCAATGGCGTTGCCGTTAACCAGTGTTCCCAGTTGTCCCAGCGATTTAAGATTATCCAATAAAATCCTCTGACTGCAGGAGAGATAAGTCTTACCTTGACAGAAAATTGATTGAGAACTTTTTCTAGAGTTAGGGAGATGCCTCAATAGTTAGTTAAGTGCTTGCCCTACAAGTTCAAGTCTCTAGAACCCATATAAATTCCTGGTGGACGTGGCGGCTCACTTGTAATTCCAGCTGTAGGTGACAGACACGGGGGTCTCCTGGAGCAAGCAGAGCAGTGCAGCTAGTGGTGACTGCCAGCTCTGTGTTTGTTAAGAGAGCCTTCGTTGCCAGGCCATGGTGATGCATGCCTTTGATTCCAGCATTCAGGAGATAGAGGAAGAGGCGGAGGCAGGCAGATCTCTGTGACAGAAAGGGCTACACAGAAAAACCCTGTCCTGAAAGAGAAGAGAGAGAGAGAGAGAATCTGTCTCAAAAGAATAAGGCAGAGGAGCTATTGACAACAACCTTCTGTTTACACACAGAGACACACACAGATATACACACTCACACACATGCTCATATACATAATTTCACACACACAGACACTCATACTCACATACACACACAGTGCCCACTTACAATTACATCACCCACACAAACACAGAAAAAGGAGAAAAAAATTTTTTAAAAAAGCCTTTTCTAGCTCAAGATGTTAGAAAGCTATACACCCCCCCCACACCCACACCCACAAAGCTCCACGGTCCTTTTCTTAGTCGCTGTTCTATTGATGTGAAGAGACGCCATGACCAGCACAACTTATAAAATGGAGCTTGCTTACTGTTTCCGAGGGTGAGTCTGTGGTCATCATGGCAGGCGGCATGGCAGCAGGTGGCCACTGAAGCAGAGGCTATGAACCTACATCTGGTTCACAAGATGGAGGCAGAGAGTGCAACTGGGCTTCATATGAGCCTCAGAAGCCTCAAACATTACCCCCGTGACAAACCTCATCCAACAAGGACACACCTCCTAAGGCCTCCTAAACAGCCCACCAACGGGGTACCAATCTCATTTAGACCACCACCATCCTCTGCAGCACACAGACATTCTGAACTTTAGTCTCCAGTCTCTGGGCCTGGCACCATTCACTTGCTCCAGAATGCACAAGGGTTTGTAAATTGGTAGACACATGCTAGACTTTCCTTTTATAATCGGGACTAAGTATTCAGTAGTAGGAATAAAATAAACTGGATCTGGGAGACAAAGCATGAAACATAATACTATAATTAAAATTTCCTAATTAACAGAAACAAATGTGCTTTAATTTATCTATAATTTCATGTACACTTGCTAAAGTATGGGCCCTCCACCTGAGGATAATTCACACACAGTTTCAAGGCCTTTCAAGGGGAGCAAGATCAAGGCCTCTGCTATTGCTGCATGCAGATGCCTGTCTGGTTTTTGTCTTCAATTTTCTCTCCCACTCCCTGGCCCCTCTTCCTTCCTTCCTTCTTTCCTTCCTTCCTTTCTTCCCTCTTCCTGCCTGTCTTTCTTTCTCACAGTAGTGACACCTCTACCCATGCAGCATTTTCTACTAGCTTGGTTTTATTGGTAATTTCTAAGCCATCCCATTTTTTTTCATAAAGTACCTTGTTTTGCATCTATGATCTACCAGTTTCTATAATATTTGAAGTATGTGATTGTGGTAACAAGGACAGTTGTATGAGAATTGGGAGCCAGCCTAGTGGCTCTTACTAATAAAGCAGGTCCACAGGCGTGAGGGAACTGAGGGCATATTGAGGAATTAGAATTCATAGGTGGTAAGCACCGTAAGCAACAATCACAGTGTTTTACAGAAGGAATTCCAGACTTGTACTTTGTAAACATGTTAAGTGAACTTTGGTTAAAAGACAAATAAATTTCTGCTGTGCAGTGTAATGCAAAATCAATGAGAAATGTCAGGGAAGCCTCAGGAAAGAAGTGACAGCGGGCAGTGGTGGTGCATGCCTTTAATCACAGCACTTGGGAAGGCAGAGTCAGTCAGATCTCTGTGAGTTCGAGGCCAGCCTGGTCTACAGAGCTGGTTCCAGGACAGCCAAGGCTACACAAAGAAACCCCATCTCAAAAATTCAAAAATAACTTAATAAATAAATGACAGTAGGGCTGGAGAGATGGCTCAGCGTTTAAGAAAGCAAGTTGCTCTCACAAAAGAATCTGAGTCGCAGGACCCATGTTGGGTGGCTCGAAACCGCCTCTAACTGCTTCAAGGAAGCTGATGCCTCTGGCCTCCACAGGGACCTGAACTCATGTGTACAAACAGCTACACGTGCATGCACATAACTGAAATTGCGTGTTTGAAAGAGGGCAGTGACCATGTGTATTCCAGATCTCCAAATCGATATTACACAATAACAAAAACAAAAGGTAATCTTTATTCTTTTATCTTTACTAATAAAATAGTGGGGCATTTCAGCACGAAAGGCTGGTGCGGAGTCACACTTTTCCCTGTGGTTTGAGGAATAATTAATGTAACTCTTGTTTTGAATGACCAGTAGTTGCTCTATCAGTTCTTGTTTTTCATGATTTGATACCTCATGTTGTAAAAGGGTTAGAATTCTCAGCAGAAGGGATATTTTATATCTTGATTCACTTCACTTTTTTTTCCTAAGCAGGTATGTGCAAGGTGGCCTTGAACCCCCAATATGAGCCAGGCTAGCCTCAGATTCACAATCCTCTCGCCTCGGCTTTCCAAGAGCTGGGATTGCAGAGGTGGAATACCACATGTAGATGGTGTTGAAGTCTCACAGAAAAGGTAGTTTCTAGGCTGGAATATACTTGACTCCTGCAAAGAAACTCCCAGAGCAGGGACTGTTTGAGGATATTCCGATGGGGGCCACTCACTGCCCCCATCTGTAAAGTGTCTGTAAGCAGCCTACAATCTCCTCGCAGCAAACTGTGCTGTGTCTTCTCTCTGTTCATGATGTCTCTATACCGCAAGTGTAGATAATTGCTCCTCGACTTGAACTGAGGCAGCCAGCAGGTAGGAGGCTCCCCGAAAGGTGTAGGTGTATCTAGCCCACTGACTAGACTTTTTGGAGCGATGGTTAAGTTTTATTCTCCAGTAAGAGCCCTGAAATATAGGCATAATAATAGAGCCCTTTACCCTAATACATCCAACCCAAAAGCTCTATCTGGGGGCTCCTCATTAGTGACTTTTCTCATCACAGGGTCAAGACAACTCACAGAAGCATTCAGTGGGGAGAAGCATATATTGTAATTGACAACACTTCAATACAGTTGCAGAAAAAAATTAAATGGGAGGAAAGAAAGTAGTAGGTAGTGGACAAGACGGGAAGAACATGTAAGAAGAGGATGAACAAGAACAAGCTTCGCGTGGAAATGTCATATGACATACTACCTGGCATGTTAATTCAAAATAATTAAACATTAGAAACAACAGAGCCCTCAGCCTGGCTAAAACCCACACCTTTCCCCAACCCTCTTCCTCCATCTCAGCTTCACCTGCTAAGAGCGTGACAGCCTCCCCAAACAGCGCCATCTGCTGGAAGCCAAGGGTTCATACATGAACCTGCGGGGACAGTTCACCTTCAAACCATGACAGAATCCCAGGGGAGTCAGTGAAACTTCAGACTGATAAATACAAACACCAAACAAAAAAACCCCAGATGTTTCCTCTATCTGCTATCCTAAGTTAAGCCCTGAAAAAGCACAGCACATGCCCTACTGCGTGAGCAATTGTCAGGAAGGCCAAATGTTCTTAGGTAGAAAAATGCCTGACAAACTAAAAAAATCGTACAATAAAAATGATGTTGTTGTCACTACCACAAACATGAAGGTTTCAGGGCACAAGCTGATTACTCCGTTTCAGTCAACATCTAGAACAGTCACGTATGGATTTAGGATCGACAGGAACAAAGAATCTAAATAATTTTTTTTCCATTGAGAAATTCTCTTTATAAAGCCTTTCTCTATCTGTTTCACTTACTTGATGAAATGAGAAGGATCTCCCTCTAAGTTTTTCCATCACTTCCTGTTTTTTGTTTTGTTTTTGTTTATTACCTCAGCTACAATTTCCCTCTTCTAGGAACACTATGACATAGTCTGGTGTGTCTGAGAGGCGAACACAGGATGCAATGGGACTTTCTGAGAGAAAAGTTTCTTTTCTCTCTTCCCTCTGTTGCTCTGTGTCATCATCTCTGTTCATTTCTCTGATGATCAGGTTGTCATTGCTTATGTGCTCTGGTTCTAAGTTCCAAGGTGAGCCAATAACAGAGGAGCCATCAGAACATATTTATTTCTATTTGGGGGTTCCATAAAACAGTACAGGAATTTTATTTCCTGTGATGGAACGAAGTTATGTAGCTTAGTATCACAACATCAATGTCTCTGAAGAAAACATTATATTTTGTCTTTGGAGCAACTGTGGCACAAATCCTGCAGGAAGGGGGTGACATTTGTAAGGGAGAAGCTGATTACAGAATACAGAAATGAGTGTGCTCACTATCAAGCTTCCCTCAGTGTTGTTGGGGACAGGCTGTCCTTGATTGGAAGGACTTATCGGCAACTTAGCATGCTGATCTGCAGGTGAATACAGAACATAGCGGGAGGAAGTGTTGTTTAAAAGGCCCCGTTCAGCTTTGACAAGAAACTTAGCTAGCAAGGCTCCTGCACACAAGGAGAAGAGAGGCTAGTTCAGGGACATGGTAAGTGGTTTACAGGCTTGGTCCTGCAATATGGGCTTTCTGTTGCTGATTACAAGGATGCTCAAAAATCTCTGGGTGGTGACTTCTCCTTTCCACCTCTTCTAAGATTCTCTAAGACTATCCTGTCCTATCACATGGGGTCTTCAAAAGAAGAAAAGCCAGTAGGGTGAATAGCTCTCTGTGTATATTTGATATACTTTTAAAATTATTAAGAATATTTTTCCCATGGCAGTGGAGATTTATACGCCTCTGGTCTCAGGTTCTGTGTAGTAAATTAGCAAACTGGAGCCACAGGAGAGTCAATTGTTTGAGTCCAGTCTAAAGACTTGAGAACCAGAGGAGCCCACACTATAGAATCTGTTCTAAGAGCAGTAGTTTGAAACCTGGGAAGAAGTGTTTCAAGTTCAAAGACAGAAAAAAAATCCAAAATCCCAATTCACAGTCAGGCTGACAGTTTCTCACTTCCTTTGAGGAGGATCAACATTTGGTTCTACATGAGCTTTTGGCTGGTTGTATGAACCCCCTATCCCTTCCTCATGTGACAGGGGGCACAATCCCCTTTACTCAATCAAGTAACTTAAATATTAATCTCATCTAGAAACATTCTCTATTCCCAAAGACACTGCCAGAGCTAACTCAGTCATGATGACACATAGTCAAAACCAACACATTCCCTGGGATAGAAGGGAGAGAGGGTGTGGTGGGGAAAATGTATTTTCCTTACCAAGATATCATCATCAGGAGTTGAAGTTTCCAGGGGCTTACTTCATGAATCCTGTTGTTGTAGCTCAGATTCTGAAACTGAGGTACTGTGATAAACACTTTAAAGGATGCCCTCTTGGATCCATATACATGGAAAAGAAGGGAGGGAGTGGATCTGAACAAGAAAAGGAGATGAGCTCTGACCTGGAATAAAGCTTGATCACAGCCTTTGCCTGCCCGACTGGGAGATCAAGAATAAAGTGACCAAATGCCAGGCCTTTACACACCTGTTCTCATCAGCCACTAGATGTGTGTCTGACATTCGTGGTGACCTTAGGTGAGGCAGCTATGAGCCAGCTTGGCTATCCTTGAGGAAGCAAACACTGATGACTCAGTGAACAGTGCTCCCATCTGTCCTTAGGGGGTTTTGCAGTGTTCCCTTGCATCCTCATCACAGGGCTAGTTTGAACCCCATGTCTTGTTCTTTCCAAGTATGACTTTGATTCTCAATTTTGTTCTTATTTATAACAATGAAATCATTTTAATGACTTGAAATTCTCATAACATTTCTCCTTTTTTTAATATGGACCAACCACATTTTATCACTGTTCCTAAAACCACAAATATACTGTTCACTTTGCATAGAAACATTTGTACAGATATATTACTTTACAGTGAAAGACTATATCACCTTATCAAAAAAACACGCCACTTTTTATGGTTCCTGTAGGGATGCTTGGTAAATGTATGCCTGAACTGGCTCCTAAAATAGACCTTCCTGCCACTCTGCACTTTCAGATTAAGCTAAAGATTACTGTCATCAGGAACAACTTCTTTTATCATCGTCATCAGTTACAATTTATTCACTTTGTATCCCAGTTGTAGCCCCCTCCCTCATCTCCTCCCAATCTCACCCTCCCTCCCTTTTCCTCCCCCTGTCCCTGTCCCCTCGTCCACTAATAGGGCAAGTCCTCCTCCCTTACTGTCTGACCCTAGCTATCAGGTCCTATCAGGACTGTCTGGATCCTCTTTCTCTGTGGGCTGGCTAGGTAACCCTATCAGGGAGAAGTGATCAAGGAGCAGTCAACCGAGTTTATGTCAGAGACTGTCTCTTCTCCCCTTACTAGGGCTCACATGGAGACTGAGCTATGTCTGGGCAGGGGGATTATGTCCCGGGGATGCATGGTCTTTGGTTGATGTATCAGTCTCTGTAGGCTCAGCTTTTTTTTTCTTTTTCTTTTCTTTTCTTTTCTTTTTTTTTTGTTTTTTTTTTTTTTTGGCTTTGTTGGTCTCCATGTAGGGCTCCTGTCCCCTCCAGGTCCTTCTATCTCCCCCTTCTTCCATAAGACTCCACACGTTCTGTCCAACGTTTGGCTGTAAGTCTCTGTATCTGCTTCAATCCCCTGCTGGGTAGAATCTTTTAGAGGAGATCTGTGGTAGGCTCCCATCCTGTTTATTCTCAAATATTTGATAATATAGAGACACACTAGTTTATCACCTCATGTTCCATTGATTCATCAGGTGTTTCTTCAGGTTCATGAGCATGTTATGAAAACTGTTCCTTTATTTGCAAACTGTCTTCAAGTTCCTTCGGGAGTGAAAACACATCATCACCACCATCTTCATCATGCTCATCATCATCACCATCATCACCCACAACCACCACCACCACCCATTAACCCCATCATCAGTCCCAAATCCTTGTTAACAGTTCCAATGGAACCAATCTACTTCAGTCCTACTCTGCAGACCATGTGTAACCAGTTCCTTAAAGTTGTATGCTATAAACTCTGTATGCTATGTCCCTCTGAAGAAGCACAGTCTAGCTGGGAATGGGATCTGATGACATAGCTCTGCAGTCAGAATAGTTAGCAGATGGACAGGTTTGGGAAGTGTGAGGGTCCATATGATTATAATGAGCAATGTACAGCCCAGCACCATATGGTCTCTAGCCATAATGTTGTTCTGGGATCTGGGTCTTGTTTCTAATTAGAGATACAAGATGTGACACAGGAAGTGGTCTGTCAAAGAAAAAAAATGTGGAATCTGAACACTCCTGGAGCATAAAATTGTACAACAATCCAGCAGTGGCAGACAGACCCACCCAGCATTGAGATGCCTACGTAGCTGTTAATGTACAAAGTTTTCCTGTGGGCTGAAAGTTCTGACTCCTCTCTTTAATCTGACCAAAGCTGCGTGCGTTTTATTTTGGCTTCAGTTTGATGCTGGCCGCACCTTGTGGAAGGGCAAATTTGGCCCCATGAATCCTACCCCGAGGGCCCCAAACAGTGGCAACACTGCTACAGTAGTTGTGAAGCAGACGTGAGATGGACCTAGCTGGGAGCCTCCTGCAAAGTTGTAAGACAATGAGTTTAAGCTGATCTTGAAATTGTACCTTAAGTCAAAAAGTTCGCACGTATTAGTAGGGTGTCAGGAGCCTTTTAAAGATCTCTGTCTGATAGGTAGAAAAGAAAAATGAAACATTTGCTGTTTCTCCTTAAACCCCTAGCATAAAATTCTTGCCAAGATACCATGAACATTTCTGTTTAAAACTGGTTTTTAATTATATTTTGACAATTATATATTCAGAAATATATACAGTTTGGATATGTTGCATATATTTGTGAGCACAAAGAGATGCTGTGAAATTTATAATATAAAGTAGACTAATTAGATCAACTATCACTAGCTGCTGGCTCAAAAATCACATCTAATTCTGTGGTGAGAACATTTGAAAATTAGACTGTTACTAATTCCAAAATGCACAACGCCCTGTGATTAACTGTATCTACTATGCTGTGCAATCAGTCTCAAAGGGAAGCTCTATTCTTCCTATAAGAATGAGATTCAGAGGTTCTGGTTCCCTTTGACCATCATCTGCTTATTGAGCCCACAAGAAGGGAAAGGTATACCCATAAAGGGGAAAACTGACCAAAGGCCAAGCATTCAAAGTTGCATGGAAAATCATTTCCCTTTAGAGTATGACTTACACCTTACTATTTTTATGTTGTTTACTCTCTGGGTTACTATTCACAAATCTCTAAGGTGGGTTGACTTTCATCCAAAACTATGAAAGAATTTAAGTTATTGTGTTTACTTTGCAGCCTATGGCATGTCTGAGAATCATGGTAAAATTTCTCCATCATAGATAGAAATCTAATCTCTCCAAATAAGAACGTCAAATCTTCTGAAAGAGTAGCCTACTGCCAGGACTAACTTGAATCGTGAGCAAACTTGATGCAGGTTTCCATTTCAGATATCTTGCTTGGTAGCAAGAAAGAAATATAAGGGAACTATAAGAGAGATCAGCCAGTTGAATTACATTTTAATATTTTCTATCCATATTGAATACATTGAGTCTAAAAGCAGAACATAAAAGCCCAGCTCAGCTGAAATCTGAAGCACCATTTGTTATTATCAACGCTGTGTGTCATCATTACCAGCCTCATATTTCAAGAGGACAGCTGGCACTTCCAAGGTCAATGACAGTTTTATATAAAAAAGCCCCAAATGAAAGGAAGACAGAGATCAAAGATTTGGGACAATCATAAAGAGAAAGGCCACCATATGCTAGCTCATCCATTCCAAAAACTGGACTTTTATTCTTGGTACCTAAGATGAAGGAATGGAAAGGAATTGAAAGGGAGGCCATAATAAAAGCTATAGAGATAGCACCCCACTCAAAAATAAGTTAGATATCCTACAAGAAAGGTCACTGAACAGATATGAACACGACTAATTGTTATTACTGCATGTCCACTCCCCAATGGTGAATTCATTCTGAGAAGGCTTGCTGCTAATATGACCAGATTGAGTTATGCAGCACTGCGGTAATGATCATGTAAGCGTATGAAAACAAACTGGTTGCAGAGAGATGGAAGCAAGGAATATACCTGGACCCGTCTTGTCAGGCTTTTGATACCCTTAGTGTGTTTATCTTAATGAAGCAGGGTGGGACAACATTTGTTGGTGGGACAAGTTTTAAAGCTTTTGGATCTTTGGAACAAAGCAGGAATGAAACTGGCTGGTTTATGTCAAGGGGTTACTAGGAGAAATTATAATTACCTAAATCTATGATGTTCAGCCAGTTGGTGCAGCACCCATTTTAGTGATACCGACCTTGGCTGTGATTGAGGTAGCATGACCTAGGCTTTTGGGGGAGCACCGGGAAGAAGCACACGACCCTAATTGTTTCTACTTATGTTAGCATTCCATCACATGTTTGCCTCTATTTCTGAGCCAAAAGTTGGAGCTGTTTGGAAGATGCTGAGGAAGGGAAAGAGTGACTAAGCAAGAAAAAAGGAAGAACTTTGCCAGGACCAAGGAAACACATAATAAGCAAAGTTTAGTGCCGAGGATTTCTCTGTGGAACACATTCTGGTCTCAGTAATACCCGCTCCTTTCTTTGCTTCTTTGTTCTGTGAACATTCTTCCTTTTGTTACCAGATTACACGCTCTGATTTGCCAGGGGTTGGGAGGAACCTGCACACACAGAAATCTGTTTTATTCTGGAAAACGGGAACCTTGTGATTTTCCTGACCAGCTGAGTTCACTCTGACTAATAGGAACCACATCGTTGAGACAACTGTGGTGCCAAGTAGTCAGAATGGGCTCTGGGAGCTCACAGCAGAACGTAAGAGGAGCCTTTTGTGGAGAGCTGGCTGGTTGTGTCTGGTCTTCTACTCTAAAATTCTGACTCTCAAGTGGATGGTATGAAGAGTGACCTTCTGAGAGGTGCTTTTATCATGTTAGAATGGCCTCCTCATAAGGGAAATTATTGCTGTTATAAATGAGACACTCAGGGGCCAGGGAGACAGCCTGGTGGGTAATATGTTTGCTGTGCAGCTGTGAGGAAGCACATGGATTTGCAGGACCCTCACCAAGTAAAACAGATTACTGGTGAATTTAGTAGCATACATCTGTAATTCCAGCACTCCTATACAGAGATGGGAGGTGGAGACAGGAGATGCCCCAGAGGCTCATGGGTTAGCTAGCTTAGCATACATAGTGGGAGACAACCAGAGAAACCATCTCAAACAAAGTGGAATTTGAGGACTGGGTTGTCTGTTGACTCCCACACATGAATCTGCATGGGTGTGTACACACACACACACATACACATCATGCATGTGCATACACATACAAATAAATAAATAAAACAAAAATAATTTTTAATTCTTTAAAAATAATTTTATAATTTTAAAAGTTAAGTTGAAATTACTCACTTTGTGGCTGTTGATACTTATATGTAGTTAAATAAATCCTTGTCTTTCCAAAAACACAATGCTCTCATGCTCTTTCTTTAAAATGTTATCAACGTTTCAGCTCTAGGCCTTCAGTTTCATTTGTGATGTGGAGATGCTGTTCTTTGTCATACACATGACTGCCTCATCGTTTATTACATCTTGCCTCTGCCCATCGATTCACAACACACTTTGCTGGACATCATGCATCTATGTCCACTTGCAGCTGCCTTGAGGGTCTACTTTGTTTCACTAGTCTGAGTATTTTCTTACCTTCCCTCATCCTGTTGTATGTCTTGCTCTCCTAGAGCATGTGTTCCTTTGCTTTCGTCTTCAAAAGGCCACGATGATCTTTACCCTCTGTCTGTCAGGTACATGTTACAGCAGCTCAAACTTTCCCATGTATACTTGTATACAAATTCCTGTTGAAGATTTTTTGGTTTTTGGTTTGGTTTTGTTCTTTTTTTTTTTTTTTTTTTTAGCATCACATGGACTCACACATTAATTTAAAGATGAATGAAGATTTGATGATATCAAGCTCTTTTGGGGTATGGTCATGGGAAGTTATGCTATTCAGGGCTTCTTTTTAAATTTATTTTTTATGATTATACAGTATTCTGCCTGCATGTACACCTGCACACCCGAAGAGGGCACTGGATCTCATTATAGATGGTTATGAGCCACCAAGTGGTTGCTGGGAGTTGAACTCAGATCCCTTGGAAGAACAGCCTGAGCCATCTTTCCAGCCCCTATTGAGGGTTTCTTTAATGTCCTATTTTTTTTATTATTATGATTTTTTTCTCAGGTGTATTATACAGTCTCAGTTGGGTTTAGTATAGATGCTTAAAAACTAAAAATTTTATTCCTCATTTTTTTTGAGACGGGTTTCTTTGTGGACCTTGACTGTCCTGGAATTTACTCCGTAGACCAGGCTGGCCTGGAATTTAGAGAGATCCACCTGCCTCTGTCTCCCAGTACTGGGCTTAAAGGTGTTTACCACCACTGCCTGGTGCCTATTTCTCATTCTTAATGCTAGTTCTTATTACAGCTTATATGTAAACTGTAATTTAGTTTTCATGCTTTACATCAAAGAACCTTACTGAACAATATCATTGATCCTAATAATTTATCAATGATTGTTTGTTATTGTCTGAGTCCAGAAATACTGTTTTTGAAAATTACAACTTTGTAATCCTTTTTAAATTGTTATAATGAAAACCTTTATAGCAACACAGAGTGGCAGCAAGTGTCTTTACCTGTGCCTCATATCAAAGCTGAGATGGTAATTATCTGATCTGAAAGGTAATGCATGCAGTAGATCCTTATGAATGGTGTGTAATGCATTCAGTAATCCTTATCAATGGAGGGCAATGCATGCAGTAGTTCCTTATGAAGCTCTCATTTGTCTAACAGACTGCATTTGCTTTTAGATGATTGTTGTTTTAAAGAAAATAAATCCCACATATTTCAATTTGACCAATGAAAACCTAGGAGCCAGATGTTGGGGTGAAAACCTTCCAGCTGAGGGAGGCAGAGAAAGCACCAGCTGACCTTATCTACTCAGCTCACATCTCAGAGGAAAAAGCCAAATGCCAAAAGCCAAAAGCCCAAGGCCAAAACTTGCTAGCTCAGCTGGCAGCCCAGGAAGAGAAGGCCAAAAGTCCTAGAGCCAAAGAGCCAAGGAGCAAAAGAGCTAGAGCTAAAGAGCGCCTTCTTCTTTTCCACAATGTCTTAAATACCCCTCAAGTCAAAGTCCCTCCTACCCTAATCCCTGTCAGCTGGCTACTTGCTCTGCCTCTTAGGGTTGACGTTATTAAATCCAGTGTACAGAAAGCTTTTGGATTGAAAGTGTGTGCTGGGCTGGCTGAGCCACATCATAATCACTATAATCAGAATAAACAGAAAGTTCTTGGATTAAAGGGGTGTGTTAGGGCTGAACCACACCAAACAAAGATGCAGGTTTTTACAGTTCACAATCTCAGGGTTCACAATGGGATCAACTATCCTGCAAAAGATGATTTGGCCTTTTATATTCTGGTATCAGGGGTTTACTGCCTTCATAAATGAATTGGGAAGAAGACTGAATTCCCCCTCCCACTTAATGTTTGATAGACTTTATTAATGAAATAATTTCCTCCTGAAAGCTTTCACTTTTGTGGAAAATTTTGACTATAGGTTGAATTTACTTGGTAGTGGTAGAATAGTGTTCATTCCTCATCTCTCGCGGAGTCTGGTTTTGGTGAATTCTATTTTTACCTGGGGATTTATCAATTTTGGTACAGAGTTGTATATTAAATCCAATGTATTGTTTAGCTATCTCAGGCTTATCTATGCTCCTCAGCTTTCATTGCTAGAACCAATTAATAGCATTTCCTTTGCTATTGTTAATGGTTTTGTAATCAAATCATTCTCTTTGGAAAATAATGCTGATTTTTCTGTTCCTCTCTGCTGTGTGTTTATTCATACTCTCCCACATCTCTACTATTTTGAAAACAACATGTATGCACATGTGTCTGTCTGTGATTATGTACTAATGAGTGCATGCACCCAGAGAGGCCAGAAGACCACATTGAGTCCCCTGGAGTTACACACGGCTGTAAACTTCCTCACATGAGCGACGGGAATGGAACCCAGGTCTTCTGCAGGAGCACTACAAGCTCCCAGCCACTGAGCTTCGGCCCCATTACACTCTTCAACCTATTCGTGCTTTTTTCCTTTGGAGGGTATTTTAATCTTCATAAAATAAGACTTCTTCAGGTGCCTAGCCCATTACATATTTTTCTGATATTTTAAAATGACATCGATCCCTGTTTCAGTACTGTTTTTCACAAATTATTGATGTAAAATATGTTTACTATCACCTAGGTCAGGATATTTTCAAATTTCCATTATGATTTCCTCATTAATCACTATTGCTGTTCAGACAGATTTTTTTAAATATACAGGTAATTTTTTATTTTTGGTTTTTATTTCAGTGTGGCTTGTAATATGGTCAAAAATTATACTGTATGATTATTTTAATTCTATAAAACTTGGATATTTGGTAATCAATTTTGTAAACTTTACCAGCATATATTCAGCAGCTGTTGAGGCATCCTGGGGGTCAAATAGAGTCACTGTATTATTCAGATTTATCTCTATGCTTAACTCTTGTTTCTTCATCAAGTAAAAGATTAAAAGAAAAATAATACAAAGTTTCTACCTTGAGTTTTATCTATATTTTCTGTTTAGATATATCAGGTTTGACTCATGAATTTTAACACAGTTACCATATTATGAAAATTTGAAATAGCAGTGTTTCTGCTATATCATCGTCTTAATACTAAGTAGTGCTTCTTTCTTTGAATTCCATTGTCTTGTATTTATTATCTCATGATACCAGCTTTGGGGCAAGCTATCTTTCACCATTTAACTTTTAACCATTCAACAGTCTCATGATTTGACTATATCCCTAGTAAATTATAAGTAGCTACAAAGTATTCTAGGCCATCTTTGCCTATTTTTTAAAATATTTATTGATATATTAATTACATATGTAATTTTCATATGTTATTATTGTTATATATTATTATTTCTGTTGTTGTTGATACAGGACCACACTCTCTAGCCCAGTCTGGTCTTGACTCATGACAATTCTCCTTCCTCAGCCTCATAAGTACTATGATTAAAAGTATGCACCACCATATTTGACTGACCTTAATCTTTCATAAGGTAGCCTGCCTGCCTTTTCATTTTCATTCATATTTCATTTTCATTCCTTTCTCTTCTATAATTTCATAAGCCTTTTTACTATTTCTATGAACTTAGCTATTGGATGGGCATAAATAAAGTTTAAAAGTAGAGAGTTAATAAATACTTTTCCTTCACTGTTAGTACTAAAACATCATTTTACTTGGCCCCTGTGTGATTCTCATTTTTCACATATTTCAATGCTATAACTTTATTAATTCCCCCTTAAACATTATGCTGTTGTTTACAACATTCAACAAGTAGATGAAACAGTGGAAATCTCAGCCTTCACCTACGTTTGTATATCAGACCTTTTCTCTGACATTATTCTTCTTCAGACTGATAGCTTTATGGAGTTTTCTTCAAGGATCTTCAGTCCATGCACTCTCTGTTTATTGTTTTGATTTTTTTTAATATTTCTCTTTTGCCTTTGTTCCCAAAGATCATTTTACTGTGTGCACAGTGTTATCTTTCTCGATGGTTCCAACTCATTCTTCTGTTGTCTGGCCCGATATTATTCATGAGTTGTTTGTAAATGTAACTGATGGTGTATGAAGGTAATCTCACTTTTTACTTGCTTACTTTAAGATTTATTGCATGTGGATTGGTTTCGGTTTTACTCTGGTGTATTTATATGGAATTTTTAAATATATTGCTGCTGGGAATCACTGGTGTTCTGGGCTAGGTTGGTTGTGTTTTTTCACCTCCATAAATCACACAGATGCTTTCTACCCACACACACTTTCTGAAGGGCTCTCTTACCAGAGAGAATACATATTCCTACAGAAGATGTAGACATGGAGTCTGCTCCTGAGCTAGAACCAACTAGCTGATAGGATGCAGGTGTCCACCTTCATAGACACCTCTAGTGTTTGGAGTAATTGTTTTGGAGTCCTCTCACTGGGCTTTGTAATAGAGATAGCCACCTTCTCTGCTGCCCCATGTGGTAGATAAAGGAGCCAAACAGCATGTTCCTTACATGTAGGCATGTGTTAGCCTTTCCCTTGCATCTCCTGGGCATCGGTGGAGGGCAGAGCAATGGTGGCACAGGATGCTGCCATGGTAATTCCCAGCAAGCCTGCAAGACGAAGCTTGCCCAGGTGTTGGAGTAGAACTGTGAAGGATTTGCACCCTTTTCCTCAGCTGAACCCTAGGTGAACAGGAAGGATCCAGCTCACCCTGTGAGCAGTGTTCACAGTTTAGTGGTTATAAGCCCAGGTGTCAATAATTGCTCTCTCTTTAAGATGGTAGCCTTGCATAGTATTTACTGTTTTTTTTCTTTCTTTGTGTTTAGTTTTCTATAACACTGTATAATAATAAAAAATTGCTTTGGGCATTATACCTTTATTAACAACCAATTGTTATATAACCTTAAATATCCACTGAATTTTAACAATTACATTTTCATTTACTAGCAACTTCCTTTAATGTTCAAATGCATAAATATATTCTGTATTTTATTTTTGTACATTAAAATTTCAAACCCTGTCACTCCATTTTACTGTGACTTTCAATCCAAACATTTTGCTACTTTAAGTGTGCTGATTGGACCTGGCATATTGCACATGCTTAGGCCAGAACATTATCTTTGAGGTATATATATAACCTTAACTTACACTTTAAAGAAAAGGTCTGCTTTGAGGGATGAAAGAAATAGAATACCTAAGAGTAAATCCAATGTTGTACTTAATCTCTGACTTAACATGAAATACCCATTTCCAGATAAATGATAGGTGAAAATGCTCTTGTGTGCCAGGTATTATAAGAAAACATTTGAAATATGCACATATAAGCTTCTGAAATAACAAGTCTGACCTCTGCTTTTCACAGGTCGAGGGTAACACACTGGCATCCAACCAAAGTGCTTCTTAGATGAAGCTGAAAAGATTCTTTGGGCAGTGAAGGAGACAGAACCTTGAGATGGTTCTTGACCAGCCTTGTGTTTTTCCATTGTGTTTCTGGCTAGCTACGTGTTCTTTCCAGCTGGATTTTTTTTTTTTGCCCCACTATATCAGGTTTATCGAGCAAGGATTTTGAGTGAGATGAGAATTCTTGATTAAATGTGTTTTGGACAGATTCTATTACAGTATCTTGAATTAACCAATCAAAACAGTTTTAAATTCCACAAAAGATGAATTTATTAAAATTTTTCTCTGTTCCCTGTTCTGTATTACACAGTATGGAAATAAGGACAGGAGCTGCAACTCTGAGCTATGCTGAGCCTGAGCATGTTCGTATTGGCCTTGTAAACAAGGATCTCATTTGGACCTTCCTTAACTATGTTCCACGTATCTCAAGAAAGCAATGACTAAGCACAAATGGTAAAATTTGTACATATCAAACAGCAGAATGCAAGATATAAAGGAAATTGTTCAGTGCCAGAGAATGAAGTAGTTAACTGACAGCTTAGGTTAGTAAGAATTGCATAGCACTAGGTTGGGAGAAGTTACCACAGACTGAAGAAATCTGCTGAACTTTGGAAGCTGAATAGATGTGGATAGACAAGCTAAGGACTTCCTATGTGTGAAGTCACTGGGAGTTACCCATGGGATGACCAGATCTGACATCAGTGGAGAAGCAAGTCAGGAAGCCAGTTGAAACTACTCACATATGGCGTATGTTGATTTAAAAATATTTGTCAACTCTACGTGGGAGCAAACAATTGAACTAAAGTGAGCGTTTTCATCTGAACTGGTTTTAGCTTATGATTAAATATTATAAATTGTATAAAGAAAGGATCATAATATATACATATAAATACGTAATGTGCATTCCGATTTTATAAGTAGCAATTATATTGGTTGCTGTAAAAGAAACAGAAAATGTAAATGGAACAGTAGAGGTTTTCTTCTTACATTACAAACAGTTCAAAAGTAGTCGGTCCCAAGCCGTCCTCAGGGCACCAGATGTCCAGACTCCTTACATTTATCTGTTCATTGTCCTCTTGGTCATCTTATTGTTAGAGATGACCAGTGTAGTAACCCCAGCAATCACATTTATGGCCTAGGTGAGAGAAGGGAGAAAGAAGCTGAAAGGCAGAGGACACTTCTCCTATATGTGATTTCTAAATCCTGATCTCACGACCATCTCAAAGGAAGGATGAGAAATTTATTTTTAGCTGGGCATTTTCTGGCCCTGACAATACAAGGACACTATTATTATAGAAAATGGTGAGAATATATGTTGGCTAGTTGGCTAGCAGTGTCAATCAGAGTAATCTTAGCACCATTTCATACTTGAGGGAACTGACCCTTTCAATAAAGCACCTCAATATACATGACTATGCCCTAAGCACTGTTCTTTTCACTATTCGGTATAATACTTGAGCCTAAAATTCTTTGTGTCTCTGACATCAATTTGCCATCTGACTAGCCAACATATACTCTCACCTTTTTCTGTATTAATAGAATCCTTGTTTGTCAGGGTAAGAAAATACTCAGCTAAAGATAAATTTTTCATCTTTCCTCTGAGATGGTAGTGAGATTGTGGTTTGGAAGTCACAGAAATCATAGGTTTCCATAAGACCCTTCATTAAGAGTACTGGGAGCCAAGGGTGGTGGTGTTCACCTTTAATCCCAGCACTAAGAAAGGCAGAAGCAGGTGGATCACTGTGAGTTCAAGGCCAGCCTGGCCTACAAAGTGAGTCCAGAATAGCCAGGGCTAGACAGAGAAACCCTGTGTAAAAATAAATAAATAAATAAATAAATAATAAGAGTACTGGGAATCGGGACTGAGTCAGTCCTATGGGCATGTACTCAGACAAGTCTCACTGAAGTGTGTTTCTGTGGGTAGAGCCTGTGCAGGTTTAGAAGTTAATGTTTCTGCACTGTCTTTGTGGCTGCTGTCTTATGAATCTCACTGCAGCCCTGCTGATCAGGAATCTTCCTTTATCTCTTCCAGTCTGCCACTCACCACTTACATTCCTTCATCACTGCCATTTACAAGGAAGAGATAATCTAATCTACTTAGGAGCTGACTAATTCTAACAAAAGATGTAATGGGGAAAATATGCATGAAAACTTTATGATGTGGCTTTTGATTGTTAAATGAATACCTGAAAAGCCAAGCCAGAGATGACTAGCTGCATCAAAGGTACAAGTTACATACAAACTGGCAGTCAAGGGAGTTCTGTATCCATTTTTAGCCATATCTTATTTCCTGGCATAGAACCTTGCAGATGAAGCAACATGAAATGTCTGTTGTGGTCGTGATTCTGTGAAGCCCATGAAGAGAATTAGGTGAGGAAATGAGTAGTAGAGACTCTTCTCAATAATCAAATCCTTCAAACAAGGATCTGCTATCTTGTTTAGAGTCACTTGGATATTTGGGGGCTTCAAGTAATAGATCGTCTAACTCAAGTAGCTTCAAAACAAGAAAGGAACTGGATAGAGCATGCATGTGCGCAGAGAGAGAGAGAGCTTACTAGCTCATAAAAATAAAACCAGAAAGAAAACAAAAAAGAGGATCCAGACAGTCCTGATAAGACTTGACAAACTAGGGGCAGATGGCAGGGGAGGAGAACTCCCCTTTCAGTGGACTAGGGGAAGAGGATAGGGAGGAAGAGGGAGAGAGGGTAGGACATGGAGCAGTTGAGGGATGGGGCTACAATTGGGATATACAATAAATAGTGATAGACAGACAGATAGACAGACAGACAGATAAAAGAAAACAAGCTCATAGAATCATATTAGTTTCAACGTGAAGCAGAGGGATGTCTTCAGGAAACTGGCTCCCTCCACCTCTCAACTCTGCACATACCATGTTGTGTTATCTCTTAGACTCTCAAAGCTGACAGCGTGGCTATCGGCAGCTTAAAGCTTCCATGTGTAAGCCCAGAGGCAGTGAGAGCATGGTTCATTTTAAGTCTCCTCTGCAGGAGCGCAGGTCTGAGGGGATGCTTGAATCCAATTCTGTGTACAATACCCTTCCACAGAGCCTTATACTCAAAGCCATGGCATCTTACCAGAGAAAAGGATTCTGGGTGGAGAGGGGAGTGGCTCACAACTACAATGTCGCCATACCAGATGTGCTTACCTCTTAGTGCTGCATTGCACCAAATGTCCCCATCTTCTTCAGCTTTCCAGAACCCCTATCATGATATTTGTAGGAATAAAATTTATATGGCTCCTACAATCCATTGGCAGACCTTGAAGTACCACTGTAGGCTGTGTGGTGATGATTATGAAGAGTTAGTCTTCTTTGTGTCTTTGCGCAGTATGTGTACCATGCTGAGGACTTTAAAATAACTTCTAGTAGTTCACTTTCACAACAGCCCTTGAAAATAGACATGTTCTTATTTGTGGATAAAGGAACTTCAAGTAAGTTAAATGTCTCATATAGTGTATGACCTCTGGATGGTGATTTATACTCTCAGCTTTGCTCTTTAACTCGTTCTTTAGTAAAATAAGGGGGAAGTACATTATTTTAACACTTTAACTCTGAAGACTAAACATGACTAAAATGGTAAACAAATCACAGTTTATGTGTTTACTTTCTTGGCAATATGTAAAATAATGGCACATCCCATAATTTCTATTCTATGAAAGAAGGTGGTAGAGCCTTGTTTCTGGCTGGCTCGGGGATGTCATGAAATAATGCAAGAATATCATCTTGACTGAAGCCTGGCATGTGATACTTGCAGAATAACTACTACTTGTTATGGTAGGGAGGGTGTTTTACAGATAGATGTATGTGACAGTGTGGCCTGTGAGGTTTTTGTTATGGTTGTCTTAGGAGATGGAGCTGCACTTGAGTGACATCACACTTCGGTTTTGTTTCTGGCTTGTGAGCGCACAATGACTCTGTCACCTTTCTCCCATTTCTGATTGCCAGACTTTCTTCCCTAACATTGCAACTCCTCAGACCTATGTGACCAGAATCATCCACATCGGCTTTTCCTTTCTTTTAAGCACATGGCAAAGTTGCAGGGGATCACGTTGTGTTACATAGAGACTGTACACAGTGCATACTGGCTTTTCTCATTCTTCACAGTCAGTTGCTAGAAATGGCTTTTTACAAATAGATTCACTCAAAACCCTCAGCATTATCTCTTTATGACAAAATGTAGTATGGTGGGTAACTTCACATCTTAAAGGTTCAGGGGTAGAAATTTATCTTTGCTTAGAATCGCTGCTATGGTTTCCTCTGCGAAGAAACCGAGTCTGATTGAATTCAGAGGTAAGCTAGAATCGGCACACTATCAGACTAAGCCAGGTTACATTGATTTCTGAGATAAATTTCTGTGTTTTCTTCTTCCTATTTCAAAGAACAACTTTGAAAGGCACAGTATTCTACAGAAGATAAGAATTCATGAAGAGACATTGTTTTCATTTCCAAGACATCCCCAAACATCTGCCTATAGATCTGAAATCAAAATAGGTGATATCTTTACTGATTTTTCTTGCTGAAAATTCACAGCTCTTCATATTATTCTTCTATTCATCATCTTTCCCATTGCCTTTCAGAATGTCTATAAAATGATGGGTTATTATTTCCGCCACCTCAGTTAGTGTTTATGCCAGCAGGAAGAACATTATTTTATTATTTTTAGAGAATAGGAGCTATTTCTTGAACCAGGAAATTGAACCTGCTATTAAAAAAGTAAAGAAAAGACCTTGTTCTCATCAATTGCTACTTGATTTCCTCTGGGAGGCCTCTCCTTTTCCTAAAACTACCCCTGCTACACACACACACACGTGCGCGCATGAGAGAGAGAGAGAGAGAGAGAGAGAGAGAGAGAGAGAGAGAGAGAGAGAGAGAGAGAGAGAGAGAGAGAGAGAGAGAGAGGAGACTATGTGCATCCTGTGTTACTCTGTGATGCCTGCCTCACTTCCTTTAGGACCAGGTGCTCACTGAGGACAGGGACTGTGGCCATTTCATTGCTCTATGGCCATCATCTAGAGCACCAAATATAAAAGTATCTTAGATATAAAAAGTCAGCCTAACTTCGATGTGTTCTTGGGGCTCTGGGAAAAACTGTGCATTCCATTTTATGATAACCTTTAGCCAATGGATGGGAAGGTGAATCACCAAAGTACTTTTAGTTGCTCGGTGCTGCACCTGCAAAGTTGCACACACCACTTTGGGTAATAATTTGCCCAAGACACTTAGAGGCACATATTTACTTAATACTAAGCTGGGCTAGAAGAGAAACCAATCTGAAATTGCTTCCTCAGCTGAAAGCTCTGTGCTAACAATACAGTTTAATTTCTGCAGCTGTAGTTCTCAAATCAATAGGCTGCAAAGTGGGTGGCAGAATTTCAGTTTTGGGTTTTGAATACTAAGCAGGTCAGAGGGTGCATTATTTAAGATTCCATTTACTGGATTTTAAAAATGCTTTTGGAAAATCGGCCACATGATTTATAATATTTTAATAATAATGTAAATCTTCAGAATAAAAAATGATGTCTGATTGCAGAACATCATATTTATTACATGTATATCAGAGGATTTTAGAATTTATTACTTCAAAAGAAAGACTTATAAAGCCAAGTATGGCACTTGTCTGTGATCCCAACACTAGGGAGGTGAAGGTGGGATGATCAGGAATCAAAGCTTAACCTCAGGGACTGAGCTTGGGAGAGCACAGATGGGGCAGAAGAAATGGGGAAGAAGGAAGAGACACATAAGAAAAGCAGATTTTTGTTTGATGAATGAATGTTATCATAAAACCTAATTTTTAAGTTAAAAATTAGTTAATTGTTTTTAAGTTAGCCTCAGCTACATGACGAGTTCAAGGTCCCCGTGAACTATATTAAATCCTGTCATAAATAAATAAAATTTATCAATGATAGATATTAATTTCCTTAGGATAGTTGGATGCTTTTATGTGACAGGGTATTATTCTTATGTTTGCTCCGTGCTTTGTTTTAAAAATAAAGTATTGTAGAGGAACTTTGAATAGTCCGGGTAAATTATGCTAATATTCAATGGGTTTTGCCTTTGGCAATTTTGTCATGATTTATTATAAATTCAGTGTATATGTGTGATAAGTATTGCCCATGCTACAGCTATAAAATACTTTTACATAGATGTTGCTTCCACACACATGTTGCCTTACCCGATAACAACTACTCATAATGAAAGTATGTGGTTCAACAGTAATAAATCATGAATGTCTTTTTTTATAAGCAAGAAGCTGAATTTGACAAATAAATTTAAGATGGAAGTAAATTAATGTACTCGTGGATAAAAAATATGAATTATCTTAAATTTCTCCAAGGTCCTCAACCCCTCCTTTTAAATTAAATAGTGGGTTCTAGACTCCCTGTCCTTAATAGTGACAGACAGAGAGAAAGAAAAAAAAAACTGTACCTACAAAGATTTCCTACAGCTGTGTTGGCTGTGAGGACATCTTCAGATGTTCTGAAACAGCAGTCAAGAGTTCTCAGCATTTCTGGAGGATGCTAAAATAAAAGTGGTTGATGTTTAGAAGGGAATATAAAGAAAGCAACCTAAAGTCAAAGTGTGGCGGAAAAGGGGTAAGGACCACGGACAGCTCCTATGCCCATATCCCTCACTTGCTGACAGAGGATGTTTGGAGCCATTTCATCCACAGGCTTTCTTTCCTATTGAGCTGTGAAGTCTGAGTGGCATGGGTTTGATGGTTTATGTTCTTTTCTTTATTGAAGAGCAGGTAATGTGGAAATAATCTCATCTTTAGTATTCATTATACCTATGGTAGGAGTTATGGATTTGTTCTACTGCAGCTTCAATACTATGAAGAAAATATTGTGTCAGCTCTACGGGGAGAGACTTTAGATCAGTGGTTCTCAACCTTCCTAATGTTGTGACACTTTAATACAATTCTTCATGTTGTGGTGATCCCAGCCATAAAATTATTTTTGCTACTACTTCATAGCTGTAATTTTGCCACTGTTACAAATTGCAATGTGTTTTCCAACGGTCTTAGGCGACCCCTGTGAAAGGGTCTTTCAACCCTGAGTGGGTCGTGGCCCACAGGTGGAGAACCTCTACTGTAGACCATTCTCACACTTGTGTGTGTTTCTCTGACATATATTTTCTCCATGCAAAGGTAAAAACTGGTTCTAGAACAGTCTAAGAACACAGAGAAAAGGCTGTTTCTAGTTCAGTTTATGTACGATCCTGAAGTGGTCTAGCCAGGTACTTCTTTTTCTCTTTCATTGACAGAGAGTAGAACCACAAATTTTCTCTTTGTAATAGTTCTGTGTAATTAAGCTCTGATGTGACGAATACTAATAAATTCGTGGAATAATCTAGAAGTAAACTACAGCTGTCTAAGCCATGAGTGTTTTAACACAACATTCCTCTCAAAAGTAATTTTATTCTGTAGATGGTCCAAATGACCTCCTGGGTTTTATCTTTCTCTCTCTCTCTCTCTCTGTTTTTTCCTTGTTGAATGATCAAAACTACTTGTGAGCCTCAGCCACTTATACTCTTTTGCACATGTCACTTATTCTCATGTCTGTATTTCCTATTCACCATATAATTTGATCTTTCACATTCTGTGTTAAATACATTGATGCTAATTGGTATTTTAGTCAATTATATAAGCTCCTGTTCTTTTTCTGAGCTTATTAACTAAGCTGTAATCTTGGTTCATGAAATAGTCAATAAGTTAATTTCTAGTTTAAAATAAGGCTGAAAACTGAGAATATACCAGGTATTACATTTAACACGAATCCCGAAATAAACCCTTCCTGCCCCTCATTCAGTGAAACAGGACACACTTTCAGTAAGGTGATCAACTCAAAATGATTATATACCATCTCTCCTCTAAATGTACAAAGGACAATGGAGTAATGTTGTAAATTAAATGGTATTGGGCTATAGAAGTTTCTTATTAGCCCTATAATTATTATGGTGGTATTACTTAACCTGCTATCACAATCAATACAACACAGAAACCTGTTAGATTTTATAATTGCCTTATTTACCTTGGGCTGGACAGATATTTCACCTATGCTATCCCAATAACCTCCCTATTCACCTCCCAGCCCCCATCCAATGGCATCTGCCTTAAGCATTCCTATCTGGGCTACCTTCCATGCATAATCTTATAAATACTTGCTTATATTTTTCACCTGGTGTTTCTTTCCACGTCATTCCCAGAGTCCTTTCTCCTGGCCCACATGGTCCCTTCTATACCAGTCCATTACAAAGCTCTCTGCTCTCCTCTCTCCCCATCTTCCTGTCCTTCCCATGATTCTCCTGCCCCCCAAGCCTGGGAACCTTAGCTTTGCCTACCTCCTTCTGCCCGCCCAGATACGGGCCTTTTTGATTAACCAACCTGGAATAATGTCTTAGGAAGGTTTACACAACAAGGATATGGCAGTAACCGGATCTTGAGGGCCAGTGATTATCATCTAAATACAAGCATCAGACCAACCTACAACAAAGTAAGTTGAAATTTATGAATTTTTGCACTCTGACATTCCATTTAAATGACCTTAAACCATTTACTTCTTTCATCATCCAAGTTTACTACTAATACTAATTATAAAATACTAATCTAAAAGATACCAATCTGAAAAAAAATAGACTAGATGAAGAGGGAAAGAGAAAGAAAATGTAGATGTGTTTTCCAGGATGCTTCAAATCAAGGCCATTGTGTGGCTTTTCCCAGAACTAATATAGCCTATGTGAGCGTTCCTTGCAACTCCTACTTAGGACTATTTCTTACCTCATGCCTTAACAAATTCATAACAACAAAAATGCCTCTAATAACACAGCATCTTACTTTATCACTCTCATTAAACCTCTCCTTTCTGATGTGGTCACATTGGTAGCTGAGTTCTAACTGACTGCCTCAGACAGATACAACTCTAACAGTTTGCTAGAAATCTAAGTATGTTCTTCCATCAAGGTGTCACTAGGCTTTTGAGAGTGTAGAAACACTGTTTTAATAAACACTGCTCTAAATTATTTCCTGTGATACTCAGGTGACTTTCATACAGGGACATTCCAAATAAAAGTTTTGAATTGATCACCAATACAATGTCAAAGGAATAAATGGAACTGTTCACTGTTCAGAAAGCAATACACAAAACATCAACATCAAAGATCTCGGGGAAGGAAAATGCTTTAGATAGATAAAGTCAATCCGTACCTTGTTAGCTCAAGAGATTAAAATAATTTTTAAATCTTGTATGTATCTCTTACCCATAAGGAATCTAGGTCACTACAACACTTATCTAAACCATCTGGGATATTTCATAGCTCCTTTCTTCTACTTTCCTTGTTTGTTTTTCATTTTTGCTTTTTGTTTTTGTAGTCAGAACCTTTATTCCAAGGAGATTTAAATGACAGCAGTACATCTCAACCTCTGAGAAGTAACCAAGGGGCAAAAACTCCTAATTTTCACAGACCACATGAGATGATATTTATTATTTGTTTAGAAGATTTGTACCAATTGCATTCTGCTATAGTAAGCAAGGTATTTAGATCTTGGCCTCAAGACATTTATAATTTAAAACCATTAATAAAGATAAACATGCTGAACCACATGTCAACAAGTGAACTGCATAATAAATCTAGAGCTAGAAGCAAAAGATAAGCTTCTAAAGAACGGCATATCTATCATTTTAGAATGTAAGAAAATGCTGCCTTCTCCATTTAGAAGGGTGAGGAGACAGATTATGAGTATAGGAAGCTTTCTAAGCAAAGGCATGAAGCTGAACATTATGGCCATCTCTACTTCTTATCCTTCCCCTTCTATGGGGTCCCTTGTCTTCAAATTCTTCAGACATAAGTTGACTTAATCTCTCCATCCTTTTCCTATCCTAATTGAATCTGAACATCAATTTATATCTTGAGTTATATTTTATTCATCAAAATTTTCTCTGTTCAAACATATGTATCCTTTAAGTTTCAGCTCTCTAGAAGCATGGAAGATCTCACCTTATGCCCATTGAATTTTGAATGCCAGCAAATATACATGAGATGGGGGATGAGATGTTTGAGGAATAAATGTGAGCCTTCCTGAACTGTGGAGATTGAGGCACATCAATGTACTTTTGACCTTACTTTTGTAAGGTCGTTTTTCAAACCTTGTCTGGTGAGGACTGTTCTCAGTGTTTGATGAGTAAACTTGACAGTGTGATATTACTGGTGATGATGGTGGTAGTGATGATTATAACTATCCTAATTGCTTAGAGCATCCATAGGTTAAAAAAAATCAAGTCCACTTTCTTTCAAGGAAGGACCTGCGAAGACTTTTAATCTAAGCACACAGAATAACACTTGAATGAAAATATATATACATTATCAGAAACCTGTTAGGGAAGCTGGATGAGAACCTTCACAAGACCTTAGCAGCAATTTTAATTTTAAATGTGAATAGTAACAAAGGAAGGCCCCCTGGTGACCCAGTTAGAAAAAAAATTGGCTTTCATTAAGCCTCTGCTGCTTCTTGTGCAGAATGGGAGCAGTAAAGTCCAGCAGGGTTTGGAGGGATAAAGATGCTGAACTCTGTGAGCGATGGAGAAGTGGTTCTCAGCCTTCCTAATGCTGCCACCCTTCAATACAGCTCCTCATAGAACTGTATGAAACTGTATTAAACACGGAACTATGTTGTGGTGACCCCCATCCATAAGATTATTTCCATGGTTGCTTCATAACTGCAATTTTGCTACTGTTACGAATTGTAATGTAAGCATCTGCTTTGCAGGATAGCTGATACGTGACCCCTGTGAAAGGGTTGCTCAGTCTCAGAGAGGTTGAGAACCTCAGGTTGAGAACCACTGCTGGAGAGCTTTATTTCCCCTGTTCTTATATGAAAACAAGAAATAAAATACCTTTAGTCCTAATGCAACACACAACATGAAACCAACAGTGACCACTGAGAAACAACTCATGCATACTACATGTCAATGGATTTAAACTGTTTCAGACATGATACATTACAACTCTAAAACAGCCATGTTCTGAAGCTTACCTTAAACGCAAGACATCTGAGAAGAGAATACACAGAAACCCCTCAAAGCATTGCAGATGTAGCTGTTTCTAATCTTTCCTGTGAGCACATCATCTACCCAATTGGATTTCCCTCATTTCTAATAAAATCCTTTAAAATTTTTATCTTCAAGTTTTTCCACAATAATTGCACAGAATAGGATCCAGACCTTCTTAATTCTTAGATGCACAGCTGTTTCCAACATAATTTGCATGCTCATATACTTCTTAGGTAGTCACCATGCCCAGTTCTCAGCTGTGATGACTGATCTTGATTGCCAATTTGATTGGCTCTGGAGTCATCTAAGAATCTTGTTTCTGTTCCGGTCTATGAGGATGCTTCTAGGCAAGGCTAACTGTTATAGGTGGTAATTAATACTTACTATTGGTATATCTTTTAGTAAAGCTGCTGTTAATCCTAAACAGCTGTATAACCAAATCACCACACAGAGACTGGGTTTTGTTTTTTGTTTTTTTTAGTTAATCTAGAACACAATGCTGGGCAATAATTACTCCCTCTTAAACATCCAAGCCTTCATAGTTTCCTATAGTTTACCCATTATACTTGCTTTTTGAGAAATCTTAGGTCTGGTTCATTCTCCACGTTGTTCCCAGATCTGTCGTCCAGCTCTGCTCTCCCAGCTCTGCCCAGCCCTTTTGCCTCCCACCCTTTTCCTGTGTTCTGGCTCCTCCCCCCTCTAGCCTACTCCTTCCTCTCTATTGCTCAACATTGTGGGTGGTTGTTTTATTTTGGATGTTTACACAAAGTTGAGACAGGTGATACTTAGAATAAGTATCACGATGCAATATCCGGATTGAAACCAGAGAGTGGGTGGGGGAGAAGTCAGTATTTGAATGAACAAGGGTAAGGTGTATACAGTTCAAAAGAACATTATACCAACAGTTAACTAAGTGGGAAGACCGTGCCCAGTGTAGGCAGCACTTTAGTACCTTTCAATGGCAGCCCAGATGCAAAGAGACCCCATTAAAAAGCAGTGAATTTAGCTTGCTTGCCCCTTGCATCTTGGTGAGTACATCTGCCCATTGTCTTGTTTCTGCAGCTGCTCTGGTGGCTGTGGCAAGCCATCCCTCACCAGAACCCAGCTTCTCTGGCCTCCCATTGTAGACTGAAGATCAGTGACTGCAGAAATTGCCCAGGCCTTCAGTGCCAGATTGAGAATAGAGAGGAACCCAGCTCACTATATCTGGTAGCTACCATGTTCACAGCCTGTAAATCACACAGACGGCCATTAGCTGACTACTCATCCCCTGTCATGCAAACCAATTTAATAATTCTTCTTTGTTAATATATTCATTCTGTTGGTTTGTTCCTCTAGGGTGTCTTAGATAACACACCTGCTAGTCTCATGTAAATTGTAAATTGAAGGCTCAGTTGCTACTTTAAATTTTTTCAATATTTTTTGTCTTTTAAAATATTTAATATTTTTTAAATTTAAATTTAATTTCATAATTTCTCTACTTCCCTTGCTTTCTTCTACTCCTTCCATGTCTTCTCTCTCCAGCATCTCTCTTTCTCTCTCTCTCTCTCTCAAATTGATGGCAAATTTTTATCTGATTATTATTATCACATAGATAGATAAGTGATAGATTATCAACAGATGATTGAGTTTGATATGCACTCATTTTTGAGTTTGTATGTATGTGATTTCAGGGCTGACCACCATATTGGATAAACTAAAGATTATCGTAAAGGAGAAATAGTGTCACTCCTATTATGTAAGTAACCAACAAGTACCTAGACTTAAGGCTGACTCAACAGAAAGGAAGTCATACCTGGTACCACAAACCTAGACAATTATCTCAGGCTAGTGGGCTCATGAACTTAGATGAGAATCTATTAATGCTACTTTATTAGACCAGCATAATTCCTAAACTTATCCTTTAACATCCTAAAAGTTATCCTTACACCAAGAGATAAGTTGTAGCTCTCACCTCTCATCAAAAGAGCTTCTCTTTACAGCAACGGGAAACTATTACAGAAAACCACAGCAGGACACCCTGCATTCATCAACAAATCATGGGGTACCTTGCCCAAATTCAACTCCTACACTTAAAGCTCAGAGAACATCAAGGGGGAGGGGTCAGAGGACCCAAAAGTCTGTTGTGAGACCATGTCTCATGGAAATGCCTGCATAAAGGAGACCTAAATATGGCAGCATCAAAAGACACACTAACAGGAGACAGGGACTGTTTCAGTCATGAACTTGATGGTGGACTCTTTGACCCTCCCCCATACAAGCCGGGGAGTGACAGACTGGCTAGATCCCAGGGGAGGACTTTGCAGCCAGCCCTGAGGAGACAGGATGAGCTGGGGTTGGATGGAAGGGGAGGAGGTCCTCCCCTGTTGGTGGACTTGGAGGGGGCAGGGAGGAGGGAGATGAGGGAGGGAGTGGGAGGGTGGGAGGGAATGAGGGAGGAGGCTACGCCTGGGATGCAAAGTACCTAACCTGTGATTGATATAAAAATAAATAAATTTAAAAAAATAAATTAAAAAATATATATTAAAAAAAAGACACACTAACGTGGAGGGGGAACCTCTCAGGCCACGTCCCCAGACACTGCTTTTTAATGTGTGGAAATAGAAGGCATCCTGTCAGCCACTGTTCATTTGACCTGTGGAAGTATCCGTGCTACTTGTCTCTCGAAATACTGTCTTTGGTGATACTGTGATTCTGTATATGGGTTATGAAGTCCGAAGCAGCATCTTCTCAGGTCCCTTCATGGATTCCTTTTTTTAAAACATTTTTTTTATTTTATATTAATCACAGATTATGTACTTTGTATCCCAGCCATAGCCCCCTCCGCATTCCCTCCCTATTCACCCTCCCATCCCTCCCTCATCTCCTCCCTGCCCCTTTCCAAGTCCACTGATAGGGGAGTACCTCCTCCCCTTCCATCTAAATCTAGATTATTAGGTCTCTTCTGCAATGTCCTCTTCTGTGGCCTAGCAAGGCTGCTCCTCCTTGGGGGGGGGGGGGGAGGAGGGAAGAGAAGGGTCGAAAAGCCAGCCATTGAGTTCATGTCCAAAATAGTCCCTGTTCCCCTTACTAGGGTACCCACTTGGATGTTGAGCTACCATTTGCTACATTCAAGCAGGGGTTCTAGGCTATATCCATACATGGTCCTTGGTTGGAGAAACAATCTCATAAAAGACCCCTGTGTCCTGATATATTTGGTTCTTGTGGAGCCCCTGTCCTCTCCAGGTCATACTAACTCCCCCTTCTTTCATATGATTTCCTGCACTCTGCCAAAGGGTTGGTTACGTGTCTAATATTTGCTTTGATACACTGCTAGGTAGAGTTTTTCTGAGGCCCTCTGTGGTAGGCTCTTGTCCTGCTACTTTTTTTCTCCTACATTCAATGTCCATCCCATTTGTCTTTTGAGGATTGATCATCTTACCCCAGGTCCTCTTTCTTGTTTATCTTCTCTAGGTGTATAGATTTCAGTATGTTTATTCTATCTTATAGGTCTATATAAGTGAGTATATACCATGTGTGTCTTTCTACTTTTGGGATACTTCACTCAGGATGATCGCCTTCGTGGGTTCCTTATCCTGACAACTGCTTGGAGCTGATGTTCCTCCAGCATCTGGCCCCTACCCGCAGCTCCCACACATCTTCGTTTGATCTTCAGGTGTAAACTGTAACCTAAAGCTCCTGCTTGACTTCTCCATGGACACAACCAGGCTACCCAACAGCAGATATACAATCATCCCCCTCCCCTTTCTTCAGACTTGGCCCCGCTTCTTACATTCTCCTCTCTCTGAAAGCACCACAGTGAGGTGACCTAGACTTGAAAAGACAAAGCTTGCATTTCTCTCTTACCTGCAAATCCCAACTTTTAATCCTCGCCATACCTAAACAATGGGTGGTAAGAATAGTTATTGGTAGGAATGCGTGAGGGAGGACCAAGAAGTGTTGAGAAGGGGGAAGGCAACAGGTCACCCGTGAGTGACAGTGGGCAGGCTGCTGTTAGCGCGAGAGAACGCAAGGTGGGAAGAACTGGGAAGGGCATGGGAAAGCAACGTGAAAAAACATGTTTCTTTAAAAATGCTACAATGGACCAATCCTTGGTGAGTAAAAAAGGAATTAAAAATAACTAAATTTCTCTCAAGAAAAACTCTCCAGGTATAGACATACGCCATGAAGCTCTGCATCTTTTAACAGATGCCTGGCGGTGCTGGCAAACATTCAATGCAACAAACTGCCTAGTAAGAGGCACCCATAGTCAGTGTTGCCCACACATGAGAAAAGTGGAGGGTTTCCTGCTCAGTACACCCTGTACTTGTGATCTCTGTCTCTGCTGTTCCTATTTGCTTTCCATGACAGTTAACAAATGAATGCCACATTGGATCTGGAGTCATACTAGGAAGTCTAAGTAAGATGGTGCCTTGACCTCCACCAGACTCTCACTCAGTGTTACCTGAAGGCATTTTGATCATGAAGCAATTGCCCATCTGTAATCTGCATTTGGATTTTCATGAGCTTGGTCTACTGTTACTAGCCCTTTTTTTTTTCTTAAGTTACTACTCATCTTCTCCTTGAATATTTAATACTACAAACTCTTGGGACAGATGCTGAGGGATGGGACACCCTATAAAAATTAAATGTGGCAGGCAAGTTACCGATAACACTAGCCAGAAACCTTTCTTCTGTGAATATTTGCTCTTTGAGCTATAGGTATTGATTCAGTGCATGTGGCAGCTGTAAGGAAGAATCAACTCTCCCCCTTCCCCTGCCACCTCCTCACCATGGCCACCATGATCCTAGTGATTCACTTGGCATTTTCAACCCTGTGCCTTTGGGACACACTGAACTCTTGGTCTGAAAACTCTGGAACACACCACCCCATACACAGTGGTTAAATCAATTCTCTCACAGCCTCTAAACCTATACTTTCGTGTTATAGATTTCTCCCAAATTCATTTTGCCATAATAGTTTTAAGTACTTTTCTCAGCTCGCCTGTGCTTGACAGCTTCATGAGGTAGAATTGCTACTCATTGATTGAGTCCTGTTCAGAATATTTTACCTCAGGACATTGACATCAGGCTAAATTAGGACATTTCTGAACCTCCTGTGACACAAATAGGCTTTAACTGCCTTGCAATCAATTCCTAGGAATGAAGTGGGGAAAGGAAAGAGACAGAGGATGAGAGCTAAGAATACAGCTCCATCAAAGGGGTGATTTCTTAACACGGGAATCAAGAAATGTGTCATAAATATGAAAAACACAGCTGTCGCTGGCACCCGGAGTGACTCAGCCCTTCATCCTGGCAGGGTTTTTACGTTATCAGCATGAATTGGACCTGAAAGCTTTGGGTTCTGATTTCCACTTAGTCCCACCAGCAAGAAAAATCAGCCTGGAGCAACCAGCATGCTGATTTTGTTAATTCCCTCAAATGTATCCCTTGTTTAAATCGCCACCGATTAACTCTCTTGACGTCTTTCCTTTCTCGCTGTGCCCTGACTCATCGGGTGACCACAGTGGAACTCAGAATGAAATCTCTCTTTAAAATGTTTACTGAAAAGAACAACAGAAAAACACCAGCAGCTAAAAATGATGAATATTTCTGGCGTAATGTGAGGTATTTTTAAACCATTGATACTCTCTAAGCAATGAGTTCTTAGCCATAAGGAAACATCAACAGGGGTCCATTAGACCACAGGCTTGACCTACTGTGGGCCTGGGCTTCTGTTGCCAAACAAGGATTACCCGAATGGAGTGGGTTGTGCCATTATGCAAGGTCATATAAATGCAGTAATTTTGGCTATGATCATGGATATTTTTTTGCTTGACCTTGTCAGAAATAATGTTCATATTCCCTCCCACACTCGATCCTCTAATATATAGATGAAGATATCCCAACATATACTAACCGTATATGTCATATATGATCATGAAATCACTGTCCACAAAGCACCTTGTGTAACTGAGGTTCGCTTCTGTATAGTGTATACATATATGTGTTTATGCTTGTGTGAACATGTGTGCCGGCACTTGTGGACATTGGTGAGTATGTATGTGGGTGCCAGAGGTTGATGCAGGGTGTCTTCCTCAATCATTCTATACTTTAGGTATTTTTAATTTTTTTTTTTTTTGAGGCAAAACCTCACTGATGCTGGAGTGCCCTGGCTAGCAATGAGCCCACCAAGATCCCCCATCTCTGTCTCCGACAAGGTCAGATGACAAGTGTACACTGTGACCAGCTTTGGCATGGGTGTGAGGGATTAAAGCCAGCTCCTTACGCTTGTGAAGCCCACACTTCACCTGAGTCCCTCCCCATCCATCCTTTAAAGTTCATTTGTTACTATGCGACTTTCAACACAATAAAACATTGACTCTCTGTTCTACGTGGGACCTTAACAGAAAGATGTCAATCATATAAAATTATTCACCTGACAACCCACCAAGCTCTGTCCATTGTGTTGGGATAGGAAATGATCATATTGTCTAGGATATCATAGAAGCTAAGAAAGGCTTGCTATGAATTGTATGACCTTGGATAGGTCATAGAAGAGGATCTTAGGTTTTATCCTCATTCCATGTCTTTCGCCATTCTGCCAAGATTGTCTCTCAGGGACACAATAGTAAGACTTTGAATAGGTTGCTCAATGCAGTCTGAGACAGTGGTTTAATTCAGGTATCACTTAGAAATTAATGTTAATAAAAATCAAGTAGCATGTCATATCTTTTTATCTGATTCTATTTTTAGGGGTTTGATTTTTGTTGACTAGAGGTATAAATACATTTATCTAGGGCTAGAGATGTAACTCAGTGGTAGAGAACGTGGCTGACATGTGTAAGCATGACATAGGGCTCAAATTCAACACCATTAAAAATTAACTGAAATAACATACCAGTCTTTGAATAAATAAAGATTTCTTTTTATTTATGTGTATGTGTCTGTCTGTGTGTATATGTCTGCCATATGTCTACAGAGGCCAGAAAAAGCATGTTGGACCCTCTGCAGCTGACACTTGACCTAAGTTCTGGAAACTGGACAGTCAGTGCTGTCAACCTTTGAACCATCTCTCCATACCCACTCATCATCCCCAAATCAGTCTTATGCTCCTGTGTATGCCCTTCTTGTCACAAGCCTCCCCATTTTCATATTTCTGTCACATGTATCCTATTTGAAAATAACTAAAAGTTGCTTTCTTTGAGCTTTGTTATTGACAATGTAAATACCTCATGTTTTAGAGAACTCTAACGTCAGCAATAGGTTTCCATGGCAACAGCTATCACTACTAGCAGTCTACCTGAAAGGATCCAAAAGTAAGGTAATAATTTAAAAGTCTTTCTCTTGGTCATGACTTCTGAAACGGCAAATATTTATTTTTCAGACTTTCTATTTTTTCCTTCCACTTCTATTGTTCTCATTGAAGGTCACCGCTTATTTTCACTGCCCATCTTTAGAGCTACATGGTTCTGTTGATCAAAGATGCAGGATATTGCAATTTTTCTCCCTTCCCACATCTAAGAAAGAAAATTAACTTTACAGGAGATGGGGTTAAGTCATGGGAAGTATTCTTGTTTGAGAGAATTAGAAGGGGTTCTCAAGTACCCTCAGGTAACTCCAGGACATCTTATAGACTCACGACTGAAATGTAGTTTTCTCGTTTTAAAATCAAAAAGAAAAACTATGGACTCAGATTGCATTTTATTAGCATATTGCACATTCATGTTTCTAGTTACACTATTTCTGTCTTTTTCTTTTGTCTCTTTAATAAGCACTGGTGACTTCCAAGTCTAAACAGGGAGCAAAGCCAAAGCCAAGCTCCTGTTTTCTTATTCAATATGTGCATAAAATATAGACAAGATTTATTTTAAGAACTGAACATCAATGACCATGCTTAAAAAAAGAAGAAGAAAATAAATTCCAATAAACAACGTACCGCCCTAAAACTAGCAAAACAAAGCAAAACCAGACAGAGGTATCTGTCCTGCTAACCTATAAAGTCTTGGGTAGAGAAAAAATCCAGCAGGAGCTTCCCAAGGAGAAGAAAAACACAGAAGCAAAGCAACTCCACAGAGTCAATGCTTGGGGTCTCAGCTTTGATTCCAAATGCCTACTCTAACTATGTAAAATTTGGCTGAGTTGTACAGACTTGGGGTCTGGTAAACTTTGTTGCATGATGTTTTAAATACTTGCAACTTTGTTCAATAATAAAGTTTATAAAAATAAAAAAGCTGAAACCGTGAATCACACACAAAAAAAGAACTTCTCAGACCAAAGAATATATAAGCTGACTTCTTAACAAAATGTATATGCTTGTTGATGAAACTATAGAGAATCTTATCTGAACCTTTCCGTTTCACCACATTCTCCTCAGAGCACATAATTCTGATATACTATCATCTCATTTAGTTACGTTGTAAGGAAACTATAGAAGAGTTTTCACCCATTCAATTCTGAAAAACAAACACTTAAAACTGTTTGTATAATGTAGCTATCGCCTGCTATGTAGGCTTACTATCTTTCTCCCAGTGGGAAGGTACTGAATTCAACTTCAAGTAGTTTCACTATCACACCAAATTGTATAATGCTTATAATATATATAAATTGTATAAGGTTTAGCCCTTAGTTCTAAATTCTTATGTCTAAAAACATAAAGCATTTTTGGTGGCCTTCAAAGTTTACCTTTTCCCTATAATTCTAATATATATATATATATATATTTATATTTATGTGAAAAACAATAGTTAAAAATTTAGATATCAGGACACACTGAAGTGTTTATAAAGTTGGTATAATGTTAAGTACATGTGGGAACAAGATGACTCATTGGGTAAAGGTACTTACTGACAAGCGTAAGCCAGGCGCGGTGGCACACACCTGTAATCCCAGCTCTTGGGAAGCAGAAGCAGGCAGATATCTGTGGGTTCACATCCAGTCTGGGCTACAAAGTGAGTCCAGGACAGCCAAGGCTACACAGAGAAACCTTGTTTCAAAGAATAAAAAATAAAAAATAAGAAAACTTGATGATCTGAGTTTGATTCTCAAGGCTCATAGGGTAAAAAGAGAAAGTAATTTTGGGAACTTTTCCTCTGCCTTGCACATTCAAGCATGCCCAAACATATATACAACCACAGACAAATAAATAAGTGAAATAAAAATTAGTACCCCAAAAAAGGTACATATGACATGAAGGAGGAATTATTGGATGAGTGGTCTTATTAATTAATTTCTATGTTATATGTGTTCTGTAATTGAGACTGTATGTGTTCCTTAGTTGGGAATGGGAGTGAAAATTGTGTGTTCCTTTAGGGATTAGCTATAGAAAGAAGTTAGTGGTTTATTTAAAGTCTAAGGTTTCAGATCAAATATGTGTTTTATGTATAGTGAGTAATTGGGCCAGAAGGCTGATTGTATGTTCTTCCTTATTAATCAAGGCATCCCATCTCTTGAGATAATGTTGAGCAATAAAAAAAGTCCTTAACACAAAGCAGGAGAATGTTAATTTAATGCCATTCCCATAACACCTCAGGAGGAGAAAACACAAGGCCTTTTGACATCAGACGTGCTTCCCCGTGCCCATTTCTTGTTGAGAGACACAGTTTAATCTTTGAGATGCAGATGCAAATACCTTTTGGCTGGAAGCACAGACAGCAATTTCACACCAACAGAGATCAACAGAGAAATTGGGGAAAGTCGCTACACTCTATTGCTCAGTTTGGAAATGCTTCTACAGCACTGGACAAAAATCTGGCCTCATGCCGGCCAGATTCCTCAGACAGGGTGAAATATCTTTAGAGAATTTCCATTATCGTCTTTACTGCTTAGATCAACACCAGTAGGCTGAGGGAAAATAGCCCTTCGGATCCATTTTTAATCTTTCAAACAATTTCAGGCAAATTATCAAGAACATTCAGGTGGATGTTAATAGTCGAATCTGCGCTCTGCTTTTTGTTTTTTGTCTCTTGAAAATACTGTCCTCAGTCCCATTTCTTCTGTCAATTTTCAATTTGTTTTCTAAAAATAACCTGCAGTGCTATCAGAGAACTGAAATATGTTTTCTTTTTATCCAGTCGTGATATAATTAAGAAGAATTAGATGGTACCTGAACCAACAAATGTTTAGGTTTTAAAAGGAATTTTAAAAAATGATGTTGGCAAAGGAAATTTTGGACAAGAAAACAAAATATAAAGTAACTTTTGACTAATTAATTGTCGTTAATTAGATGCTTACTGCCTCCATCCGTTAACCTAGGCCTAGTCCTGGAAGCTTCTATCCTTCATACAATCTAATCTAGGCATAGAATATTTTCTGCTTCTGAAACTTAACTGCTGAATAAGCCTGCCCTTTCTAGTTCTTTCTGAACTCTGGCTGGCTGATTCAACTCAGCTCTTCTGGCTCAAACTCCTCTCCAACCTGACTGATTCAATCTGAGTTCTCTCACTTCTGAATGAATTGCTCTGCTTGGCCTCTATTAATTTTGGCAATATGTTCTAATTTTCTGGTTCCTTTTCATTCTCTGTCTTATTCTGTCTTCACTTCTGTCTAGCTAGTTCTCATCAACCCCTCTCTGTAACACTCTCCCAGAAAAACTGCCTCTGAATTGCATGAACTGAACTACCCCAAACTCTTCTCAACACACCACCACTGCCCCTTAACTCACTCGCCACTGAACCACCTGAACAGAACTGACTAGAACTCAGAGATTTGCATGCCTCTGTCTCCTGAGTGCTGAGATTAGAGTACTGCCATGCTCTATCTCCTGGGATTAAAGCCATGTCTGTATTCCAGGTGGATCACACAGGCCTAGCACGTCTTTCCATTTATCTCTTGCCAGAGCAGCCAAGTTATTAATTAAAATTCTTATACATTTTAAAAAATTAAGATCATAATAAGTCTTTTGTATTAGGACTGTGGAGTACACAAAGAGCTAATTATTTTAGAACAAACAGATTTGTTTCAAGGAAAGAAAATGCCATTTAAAATACCTCGACTGGCAACGTGGTTAAATTGATGTGCATTCCCACTGTCCATTGCTTACCCAAATTTGCACCAACTTGCATTGCTGTCCCCTTGCTCTGCAGAGTACGGACATGGGAAGCCTGACTACCATTTGGTCTTAGTGTACAAGCTAAAGTGTCAGGCACTTTGCAGCTTGAAGGTCATAGAATCCTGAACAAAACTGTAAAATTAAGCAAACTTGAGGCATGTTTGAGAAAAGCAAACAAAAAGTGCTCCAGAAGCTGTGAGAGTAAAAGTATACATCTCGTGATTGATGCTATGGCCCGGCTAGACAACGCATTTGTTGACAGTTCTTAAATGTCAGATAAAAGGGTAAGATTTGCTGCTTCAACTCTTACACACCTTCTCTAATAAACAAATCTTTCAAGTAGTTACTATGCCTAATACAGCATATATTCATCAATTCTTCAGAACAAGAAAAGTCCAAGAGTCTCTTTTACAGCTATTTTGAAATACAAAGTACATTGTTGTCAACTAAAACCATGATTTGCAAGAGAACATCAGAAAAGGTTTTTCTTTTTCTTTTTTCAGTTGTTGTTTGGTGTAGGCTGGGATTTTATGTAGCCCAGGCTGGCCTTAGACTCCCTATGCAATCAAGGATGACCTAGAACTTCTGATCTTTCTGCCTCCAGTTCTGGATTGTGGGATTGCATATGAGCCGGGTTTAATGCCACAGTAGACATGGGTCCCTGGGCTTCCTGCCTGCTGGGCAGGTACACCAAGTTTGCTTCTATCCCAGCCCACCAGAACGTGTCTCCAAACTAACTTTCCCTATGCATCCACATTCTACAATTAATTCTCCCTACAACCCAAGGCTAGAAGCCAGTAATGTCTTCATTTTTTAATGAAGAAACTAAAATAGAGAAAGAGTGGACATATGCAAAGTTCCACCCTTAACAAGGTACAGGGGAAGAATTTGTCCTGAGGCGCTCTGCCTTCAGAGCGCATCCTCTTGAGCACGTGACGTTCGCTGTCTCTTTTATTCACTCTACCTCGTATTACTAAAAATAGTCTTGTTAAGTGTTTCACTGACCCTTCGTCCAAATAATAAAATTGTTTTGAGCGTGTCTAGTACAGAATTTCTGCAGAACACTCTCAGTACTTGCAACTCTGATGGACGTTACGAAAGTGCTGACTGTGGTCTCCTGCTGCTCCTTTCTGCTGTGTGTGCTCTCTGCTCAAATTGGTGTTAAGTAATATTACTTCAGGTGCGGAAGACGCCAAAAAGTTGAAGACAGGAGAAAAAAAAAAGAACGAGAGAGATAAGAGAATCACAAGGATATGAATAAGAAATATTGTGCATTTTAATCTACTGTAGGAAAGCTCCATTCATCTTTCAATAGAACAGCCTCTGAGCAAGGCGGGCGGCACTGCGGAGGCAGAAGGGGGAGAAGGTGGGAGGCGCTTAGGACTTCTGCATGCTTCCTGCTTTCTGGTATAAAACTCATTGCCTTTCCTAACAATGCCGTATTAGAGGTATGTGGAGGACCTTGCATACGCAGCATACAGGCAGAGTTCAACCCCAGCCTTCCCCAGGGCTCATTCAAGTCTCCTTCACTTACAAACGATGACATTTCTGTGGACTCACTATAGGACTTGAAGAGAATTAGTTTCTTTTCAGCCATGTTTTTTTATTATTATTTGTAAAATAAATAACAATGGAATGATAACACATAGAGAAAAATGAAGGTTGTTGGGCTAATAGTTCTTTGCATATTATAAAGGTTTGATGAAAAGTGAACCCAAAGCGTGGCTTCACTATTATAAATCCTTACCGCAGTAGGACCTGAAAACAGAGCAAGAGGGCCACTGTCACAACTTTGGGGAAGACAAAACAGGAAGGAGGCGGAATAAAAAGGAAGAAGGAAACTTGTCCCCAGACTCCAGCCGTGAGTGCTGGAACCCTACAGAACAGGGAGAAAAGCTGCTGGAAACAGTGAGTCACTACACACACAGGTTGGATCTCCGGCCTTTTGGCAAAGTCGGCCGACTTTTCATCATGTCACAGCAAACAGTTGACTCGAAATGAATAGCAGGAGAAAATAGAAGATAGTTTGGGCTAATGGAGCAGAAAATTCCTTAGATAGGAGTGAAATCAAACGCTTTTTAAAAAATTGGTAGGTTGAGCGGAAAGAGCGGGAGAGATGGCTCGGAGGCTAAGAGCACGGGCTGTTCTCGCAGAAGTTTGGTCCCCTCCGCCCGCATCAGGCTACTCGCCACCACTCCGAAAGTCTTCCCTGGGGAAACTGACACCCTCTTCAGGCAACACACAAGAAATAAACAGTAAAAGGTGATTACTTGGACCTTGTAAAAATTGAAAACTGATTTTAGAAAAGAAGGAATTCAGTGAAAAATAGTACAAAATGGACACGTATACATGAAGATGCATGTACCATATGAAGGACAGAGAACGGCCAGAAGCCAGTTCTCTCTCTCCCTTCGGACTTTTGGAAACTGAACTCAGGTCACCAGGATTGCACAGCAACTGTTTTTCTGCACTGAGCCACCTTACCAGTCCCATAATATAACCTGTTCACTGAGTATGGCATCACGTTGTGTTTGTTGTATATGTTTTCAATGTTTTTCAATGAAATAGAGTTACATCACCCTCCTCTCACCTCTCCTCCAGTCCCTCTCAGCTATCCTTACTGAAGGACTGTCTAACAAAACTTTTTGAAAGAACGCAAAACGTCGATTATTTCTCTTTTCTGAATGCTGACTTTTTAGGCTTGAAATCAATGGAATAAGTCATAAACAAGAAGGTCACAACATTTTCAGCTTAAAACTGAAATCTGTATTTCAAAAAGACCATAAACTAAATTCATGTTAAATAAGAAATTTGATTATGTGCTTATTAGTAACATAAAGAATTTAAACTGTAAACGATTCCTTGAAACAGATGAAATACAAAGATTCCTTTGAATAAGTGAACAAACAATATTAGCATGCAGAGCAAATAAATGTACTTAAAAGGGATGAAGTTCTTAGCAAAGCCAAACATGAACCAAAGCAAAGCATTTTGTCCATTAAATTATCAAACACTTTAACTAGCAACATTAGCAAAGTTGTACTAAAATATGAATTTCCTAGGTGTACTGGCACATGCCTGTGGTGGAAGTCTGGGTTTTTGAAAAAACTCAGTTACGTTATATTTTTGTTTTAATTCCACGTGTGGGAATATGGAGAAGCTTTAGTTTGTCCACAGTTGATAACTGCCTTATGCATCTCAAAGAGGGGTGTTGTCGTTATCAGCTGGTAACAGCCTCTGGAGATTGGAGAAGGGCGTGGTCTTTGCCAGCTGAAGTTAGTTTAATTCTGAGGACCCTGAGAGAATATAAATACCAGACCCCAGAGAGAGAGAGAAATATCTTCTCCAAGAAGGAAGAAGGCTGCTGCGGATTTGTTGGGTAACTGGACTGCTATATATCCTAACGACTGGCACTGGTGTTTACCCAAAGAAACAGATGACCCTAACCAGCCAGAACTAAGTCTGAAGAGACCTATGGCCTCTTTCCCTTCTCACCCTTTTCTTCTACCTAAGGTGGGGGGGGGGCGCTAGAAGCAAGGTAGAGGCTTAAGGAACCCCCAAATAAAATAGTTTTATCAAAAATAGCACCTACACATGCCTTTATTTATTTATTTTGAGACAAGATCTCTCTATTTAGTCCTGCTGTCCTAGATCTAGCTCTGTAGCCCAGGCAGGCCTCAAACTCAGAGATCCTTCTATTTCTGCTTCCCAAGTGCTTGAATTGAAGGCACAGGCCACCATGTTCTTTAATCCTTAGTAGCAAAATTTTCTCTCAAAAAATATAGGAGCAAACTCCATCCAAAGAACTACAGGCAACTAAGGAGTGCTGAAAGCAGAGGAACCAGTCTTCTCCAAGGAACAACACAGCAACTGGTCATTCAGTAATAAATGATGAGCCCTGAAAAAAGCATACAAGTAGCATTATATAGATTTTGCAAGTCATATTTAATGATAGTTTTTTTATAATAATAATAAATAGTAGTATTTATTATATGCGTACATATATTTCATATATGCATACATATATAAATGTAACAACAATTAATGAAAAGTGAATTTGGACAAGAGTAAAGAAAAGTATTTAAAAGAGTTTGGAGTAACAACCAGGAAGGAGAAAATGATGCAATTATGAAGTGGAAATTTCTGGTTTCTTTGAAGACTGAATTTTTGTCACCTGATGTTTTGCTGCAAGCTAAGCATGTGATGTTTTGCCCAGGTTGGTTTGTAAGAGGTCACGTGATGTTTTGTTGTACTCCCTCATGTTTAAGGGGCGTGACTTCAGCCAGCTAAGACTATCCATGACTGGACTTTGGAAAGAGGACATATAGAGAGAGGAAGGCAGAGTGAGACACCCCTTTTTGGATTGACGTGCTGATCTTGCTTCAACACTTGACTTCACAGAGAGCAACCTTCCAGAGAGCTTCTCTGGGCAATCCAACTTGGTTTTGTGGCTTTCACTGACTTCATGTTGGTACACTGTGTTGGCCTTTGGATCGGACATTGACCCATCGCTCCTGGCCCTGATCAGCAGGAAGTAAATAAAGGAGAATTACAGCACTTTTCCCTATTAATCTCCCACCTAAAGTTGTGGTGGCGGGGGGAAGGGGCGGTTGAAAGGGAGGTAAAGGTGTTTAAGAACCTTTAATATAGTAGGTTTGGTGAAAAATCTAAGCCTACACAATTATGTCATAATCTCAAGAATAAAAGAAATACTAAAAAAATCACACACAATTAAGAGCAATATTGTCAGTTTACAGAGATGTGTGTGTGTAGTGAGGTGTCCACCAGAGAAGATCACTTGGACATGAGCTTAAGCCATTAGCTGTCGACTACACTTTGCAGTCACAAGCCTTTCTCAGGGTGAGCTTTTAAGAAAAACAAAAACTACACCCTGGGTTGACATATTCCATTTACAAAAACAGTTAACCAGAAGTAACACCACAGAAGCCAAAAAAGAAAGCTAGTAATCTTAGGGACTGTTCCTCAAATCTGGTCTTTGACGGGTTATGTCTTTGTTGGTGTTTTAACAGATGGTGCTGCCTACATTTTAGGTTCTAAGGCCTGAATGGGACTTCTAGCATGGTGTCAGGTGTGCTACAGTTTGGGGCCCGTTACATGTGTCAGGTGTTTCAAGAGTACAGAGAAAAAACATTCCTGTCTGGGGTGCAGAAGCAGGAGGAGGGTTTCTATGAGTTCAAGGCCAGCCTGGTCTTCAGATCAAGTTCCAGGCCAGCCAGACATACATAAAAAGAGCTTGTCTTGAGTAAGTAAGTGAATAAATAATATAATATAATATAATATAATATAATATAATATAATATAATATAATATAATATAATATAATATAATATACATTTTTATAGGCCATGTGTTAGTATGGTAGAATTATTTACTATAAACTAAAGATGTGCCTGAATTTCTGCTATTAAAGAGATTAGTTATAGTGTCTTATTCACATTAGGGAACATTATCTAATGTTTCAAATAATTTATATAAACACTTTCTATTAAAGTAGAATAGATTAGAACAAAATCATATAACAGTAATGAATAAAATATTATCTATTATAAGAAAAAGGGGAAGTGAGCAAAACTGGTTGAAAGAAATAAGCCAATATATTAAAATACAATGATCCCAAGAGGGAATCAGATAGGTCTATGGATTTTTTTTGTTTTTTCATTATTTAAAGTTTCTACTGGGGAAGATAAATATACATTTTCTCCAAACCCCTATTAACACAGATCGAATTAAGACAATAACGTTTTTTAAGTTGTCACGCTGAGAGAGAAGTGTTACGCCACCTAGTGTCCAGAGGCTATGGCTGCTGCTGTGTGCCTCTTGTGCCTATAAGGAGCAAGACTAGGAGCCTCAAAGGACTGAAGGGCTAAAAACAGACCCGCCTGCTCTTTCCTAAGACCCTTCATGGACTGACTCCAGGAGACTCTAGTTCTCTGAGATAAGATTTATTTTAATTTCCCCAATCTCTTAGAATTCCACTGTTGTCAAGAAGGCTGAAGTAAAACAACAGCAAGAACAACAAAACCAAGATCAGTATAAGCTGAGGTGGATCTTAATAGGAATCTTAATCTAAACCAGGAAGAAAGGGGAGGATAAAAGAGTAACCTCGGGGTGCCTCTCTCACTTCACCGCCATGGGAGACATTTCTAAGCAGGTGAAGGATAAGAATGAATTATCTCTAGAAGACATTAGTGAACCGTTTTCTAGGTCCAAGAACAATTTTGTCTAATAGGTGAATGGATTTACAGTACCATTAAAGAGCAATATTTGAGCAAGTATTTTGTAATCTGCAAAACGACTTTAAAAAAATATTCCCCATCCTGACACTTTACTTTCATTTACTGAGCATGTGAGATTATAAAATTCTTGGCACATTTTCCTCTTTTAAGTAATCACATTATGTATCTGTCATTTGTTCGCATAAATTCATGACCACGCAACCATTGTTTGGCAGGTCTATTAAATTGTATACACATGAGTTATGAAAGAGTTTGCTTACTAGGACCAAGAATTACATATGCCCCTGGGGTTAAAAAATTCTAATAGAGATTCTGCTGCAAAATTGTCTCACATGGAATTCCCCAAAGGGGAAGAAGGAATTATTTTATCATCCCTGTGCTTTTTCGTTAGCATATAGGAGTAACAGTCCTAGCAATTCTAGGCAAGAAAATGGATAAAAGTGGCAATCACATTCCACAGTTGTTTACTTTTCTTGATACAAAAAAAAAAAACATACTCAATGTGAAATGTTGAGGTTGTGCTGAAAAGTTGGACAAATAACTGAAGAACTTGAAAAGAAAATAGAAACTAGGGAATACCTGTGTCTGTATCTGCAGTTAGTTACATGGAAATAAAGCCATTTGACATAGCTAGCTGGCCTGCTAAGCCTGCTAACTGCAACGTACCAGCTTCCTAGCACATATTCCAAATGTTCCTCAACTTACAGAGGAATTATATCTGAGATACCCATTGTGAATTGGAACCACCATGTCAAATGCATTTAACACATCTAACCTATCAAGTATCACAGCTTAGCAATACAGTTCACTGTAATGCCATGATTATGTGCCTCATTGGAAAGTACAACGGACCAATTCTCAGTGTCCTGAAATTTCAAATCTGAAAAGTAGTTTTTATTTGATGAACATTGCTCTTGTCAACTTGAAATACTGTAAGTTAGGAACCATCTGCGGAGGGAAAGAGATAAAAATTGAAAACTTGGTCATGATATATGTCAAAATTGCATACGATAGTTTTTAGAGACAAGCTTAATGGAAAATCAGAAGTAAAGTAATGAGATCTCCCTAGACATTACTTTCTGGTCCTGAATTCAAGATGAAGACAGGTTAGTGAGCCATCTATTTGCATATTGCCTGTCAAAGGCACACATTAAAAAATTATTCAATTAATAGAAGCCAGCCCTATACAATCAGAATTTCAAGAGATTCTTAAACATTTCTTATAATATTAATAGTCTCCCTGCTTGCTGGAAACCATTATTTAATTTAATTCCTCTAGACAAAAGTATTAATCCTTGTTAACATGAAAATACGTAATTCTCATTCATGAGTTTGAGTCCTTTCTAGAAAGTCACTTTTGATAGGAAAGAGAAGAATATGTGAAGGCTCAGAGTTTCTGAAACAATAGACCAGGAAAAGGCATCCAATGCCTAAGTCTTAATCACCATAAATTAGTTTCTCCACTTCAAAAGACATTTTAATATGTTTTAATTGCTATGTTACTATATCACTTTTGCCTGGTGCGGTGGCGCACGCCTATAATCCAGCACTTGGAGAGGCAGAGGCAGGGTGATCTCTGTGAGTTAGAGGCCAGCCTGGTCAACAAAGCCAGCCCAAGACAGCCAAGACTACACAGAGCAAAAAAAACCAACCAACCAAACAAAGAAATATATCACTTTCACTCCTCCCTTTTTCTACCACCAGGCCCTCCCTGTTACCCTGCCTTTTTTTTTTCCCATACTCCTCACCATTTAAGTTCAATAGCCTTTTTAAAAATTATACTTGTCACATACACACACACTCTTTCCATGCATGTGTGCATACACAGGTGTACATATAAATACAGCTTGCCCCTTTCTGCCTCCTCTTTGGCCATGGCACCCATGAAAAAGTGTGTGGCAGGGTGGGGTGGAGGGCGGCAAAACACAAAGAAGCGGGTTTTGATGTTCTCCCTTGACTGAACCCATCCTGTAGAAGATGGAATCATGGATGCTGCCAATTTTGAGCAATTCCTCCGGGAGAGAATCAAGGTGAATGGGAAAGCTGGGAATCTTGGCAGAGGAGCTGTGACCATCAAACAAAGCAAGAGGGAGATCGCTGTCACCTCTGAGGTGCCTTTCTCCGAAAGGTATTTGAAATATCTTGTTTTGTATTAAGTCATAAATAAAATTTAGGAAAAAACAAAAAAATACAACCTGCTGAGTTCATTTCTGCTGTTTGTGCGTGTGTATATGGTTTCAGGGCTGATCACGCTGCCCTGGACAACGAATAATGGGGCTCATTCCTGGAAGAGGCTGCCTCTCACTTTGCCGGTAGTCATTAGTTGCCTGTAACTCATTGTGTAGGAATGAGATCCCAAGAAGGTTCTCCCCTTCCACGTTAATACGTCCATTAATGACGCCATTGTTCCATCCTTGCTTGTGCAGCCATTTCTAGGGAACATGGCTTCACAGCAGACTTCTTGGCACTCTGGTTCTTACAGCCATGTTGTCTGTCTTCTGTGAAGTTCGCTGAACCATAAAGGTAGGAACTGTAGTGTGGATGTATTCTTTGGGACTGGCCTCACCATGATCTATTGATCTTTGCATTATATTCAGTTGTAGGGGTTTTTTTTGTAATAAAAATTGCTTTAGATTTCTGACCATTTGACAAATCTTTGAGATAGAATTATTTTGAGCATATAGTGAAAACTTCCAAATGTCAGTAGCTTATAACAACTAAACACTTTTTTATACACAAAATTATTTCAGACTCAGATACTTTTATGAAACTAATAAAAAAAAATCAGGCTTTGGGAATGGAGGGATAGCCCAGGGTTTCAGACCCTGTATTGCTCTTACAAAGGACCCAAGTTTTGTTCCCAACACCCAAGTCATACAGCCTACAGTTTTTCTCTAACTCCATCTCCAGGAGATCTGATACCCTCTTGTGGACTGCATAGGCACCTGCACTCACACAGGCACACAACCCCTCACACACATACATATACACATATACATACATAAACATACATATACACATGAACATATACACACATTTAACAATAAGATGCAGCTCATCTCCAGCTTTTAGGTTGGCCAGCCAAAGATCTGTGCATTTTCTTTGTGGGCTAAGATAACTACAAAAAGTTCATCACTCAGTTTGCATTCCAGGGAGTAACTGAGTAGAGGAAAGAAACTGAATAAAAATTTAAAATACAGTAAGTCAAATAAAAACCGTTGTGGGAATTCTCAGCAATGGAATGGGTTAGGATAGGATAAAGTATGAGGACTTGAAGACAGCACAGATGAACTTGACAATCCAACAAGGACAAAGGTAAAATTTTTTAAAGTGTCAGCAAAAATTACAAGGTGAGACTCTGGGAAGGCGAAACTTATGGGTGCTATACATAGAGAAAGGTGAAGAATTTGTTTTTAAGATTTATTTATTATTTATACAGCATTCTGCCTGCGTGTGAGCCTTCAGACCAGAAGAGGGCACCAAACCTCACTATAGATGGTTGTAATGTGGTTCCTGGGAATTGAACTCTCAACCTCTGGAAGAACAGCCAGCACTCTCAACCTGTGAGCCATCTCTCTATCCCCATGGTGAAGAATCTTGTTCTAAAGGCACAAAAGTGTTTTTTTTTTAAATAATATAAGAAAAATTCCCAGAGTTAGGAGAAAAGACTGCAGTGCACATGCAAGAGGCATTTAGGACATCAAACAGAGAAGACTGGAGAAATTTTCCTCATTACATTGTAACTAAAACACTAAATATACAGAACACAGAAAGTATATTAAAAACAGCAAGAGAGAAGCACCAAGCCACATACAAAGGCAAGCTTATCAGAATAATACAAAATCAACTCAACTGAAACTTTAAAGGTCAGTGGGTTTGAAATGATGTACTTTGAATTCTAAGAGATACCAACTGCTACCCAGAACACTATCCAAGAAAAGCTGTCACAACTAAAGGAAAAAGAAAAACTTTCCATGACAAGAGACTAAAGAATTTAGTCGATCCTTAAAGAAGCCCTCCACTTGCAAGCTTCTTGAAAATATATCAGAAAGAAGGAGTTTGAACACAGGTCCACTGCATGCGTAGACAGGGCTTCCTCCATAAATCATGGAGTATTAAATGAAAAATCACAGCATCAGGTTTGGGACCTCTTTCTGTGAAGTAAGCGTCTGGGAGGCCTCAAAGGTCCCCCAAACAACATAGCTGTCGCCATTGCTCTTGGATGCCCAGCAGTACTATATGGTAAGACCCTGCTGTTGAAAACAACACGCTTTGGTTATGGGCCATAGAAAAGTCCAACTGGAACTGACCTGAAAACTCTCTCCTGGCTGGATAGTTTTCACAGTTACAAAAGGTGCTGTGCAGGTCACTGGGGGGAAAAGCCCATCAATGATATCTAGCAACAAATCCCAGATCCAAGAATTATCAGTTTTAGATCACAGTTTCGTACTTTTCTGTATGTAGCTCTTGGATTCATTGATTCTGGTTCCCTGAAGAGGCAGAGAGAGCACACCGAAGACTGTGTGTGACAACAGAGGTTCTTCACCTACTGGAAGGCAGGAAGCAGAGAGTGAGGAAAAGGACTAGACAGCAATACTTTACAGTCACATGTCAATGATATACTTCTTACAAATAGGTGCCACCTCCTGAACTTCCTAAACCTCCCTCTCCCCTTCCCCCCAGCTGGAGAACAATTGCTTGATACTCAAGACTAATACATTTACTTCCTCAAACCACAACAATTACTCAGCCTATACAAGAGATGAAACTTACCAGGTGGAAAGACAGAGCAAACATGTGGTTCAGGAATTATATTAGTTACTGTTCTGCTGCTGTAAGAAAACACTAGGAACAAAGCATATTACAGAAGCATGGGTTTGTTTTGGCTATGGTTCCAAGGGCATCAGAGTCCATCATGCTGGGAGGCATGGTTGCAAACAGGCAAGGCAATAGAATCCAGAAGCTGAGTGCTCACATCTTTGGCTGCAAGCTTGAGGCAGAGAAGAAAACTGAAAATAGGGTGAAGCTCTAGAGTTTCAAAGACCTCCCGCAATGAAGTCATTCCTCCAGCAAGGCCATACCTAAACCTCCTTAAGCAATTATATCAGCTGGGAGCCAAGTATTTAAACACCTGAGCCTGTGAGTGACATTTCTCATTCAAATCACCACATGCACACACATAAGTTGCTTTAACAGAAATGTTATGAATAACATACAGAATGCTTGCTTTTCTGGGATGAGTGAGTTTCCAGTTGCTTCAGTGATAAACATCTGGATAAAGCTATTAGCAATTGTCAGAGAAACATAAGTTAAAACCACAATACTATTCCATGCCAATTTGTTTTCTTTTGGTTTTTATTTTCTTTTGAAAAGCAGTCTTTATGGACTGAAATGAAAGTAATTTTTACCAGCTGGGCAGTGCTAGCACATACCTTTAATATCCATACTTGGAAGGCAGAGGCAGGCAGATCTCTTTAGTTTGAGGCCAGCCTGCTCTTCAGAAAGAGGTCTAGGTTAGCTAGGGCTACATGGACAAACCCTGTCTCAACAAAAGAAAAGTAGCCAAACTTTGGGCAGAGTGCAGGGAATCTTATGAGAAAAGCGGGAGATAGAAAGCCATGGAGGGGACTGGAGATGCACAAGGAGAGCAACAAAACCAAAAACTCTAGGCCCAGGGGTCTTTTCTGAGACTGATACTCCAACCAAGGACCATGCATGGAGATAACTAGAACCCCTGCACAGATGTAGCCCATGGCAGCTCAGTATCCAAGTGGGTTCTACAGTAAGGGGAATAAGGACTGTCTCTGACATGAACTCAGTGGCTGGCTCTTTGATCACCTCCCCCTGTGGGGAGCAGATTTACCAGGCCACAGAGGAAGACAAAGCAGCCAGTCCTGATGAGACCTGATAGACTAGGGTCAAATGGAAGGGGAGGAGGATCTCCCCTATCAGTGGACTGGGGGAGGGGCATAGGGAGAGAAGAGGGAGGGAGGGTGAGATTGGAAAGGGATGAGGGAGGGGGCTATTGCTGGGATACAAAGTGAATAAATTGTAATAAATTATAAATAAATTTAATGCAGGGAACCATATGAAAGAAGGGGAAGTTAGTATGACCTGGAAAGGACAGGAGCTCCACAAGGACCTAATATATCTGGGCACAGGGGTCTTTTTTGAGACTGTATCTCCAACCAAGGACCATGTAAGGATATAACCTAGAACCCCTGCTCAGATGTAGCCCATGGTAGCCCAGTATCCAAGGGGGTACCCTAGTAAGGGGAACAGGGATTATTTCTGACATGAACTCAAGGGCTGGCTCGTTGACAACCCCCTCCCTCCCAGAGAGAGGAGCATCCGTGCTAGGCCACAGAGGAGGACATTACAGCCAGGCCTGAAGAAACCTGATAAACTAGGGTCAGATGGAAGGGGAGGAGGACCTCCCCTTTCTGTGGACTTGGAAAGGGGCAGGGAGGAGATGAGGGAGAGAGGGTGGGATTGGGAGGGAATGAGAGAATGGGCTACAGCTGGGATACAAAGTTAATAAACTGTAACTAATAAAAAATAAATAAAAATAAATAAATTTTAAAATAGGTAAATATTAAAAAAAAGAAAATTTTAGACATCATAGAAAAAGAAAAAGGACAAAAACAAACAAAAAAACTTCACTTTTACCTGCTATATAAAATATAAAATTGTGTGTATTCATTGGAAAATGTAATAGTGTTGATACATAAATACCTTACATAATGTTTGCAGGTTAAAAATAGCTTTCTCCTCAAATATTTATCATTTAACTCTTGGATTCATTGATTCTCGTCCCTCGAAGAGGCAGAGATCGCAATCATGGAGGACTGCATGTGTGACGAAGGTGTCTCTTCACTGCGTGGAAGGCAGAAATCCGAGAATGAGAAAGCGGACTGGAGAACAGGAGAAACCCGTTCTTCTGGATTTGTAAAATACTTTGCTTTTGACCATATTCACCCTGCTCTGCAGCGGCACAGCACCACCACTTTCTCCCATCTGACTGTGGCTCAGTCCTCAGTGAACCAACTCTGTTCATCCTTGCCTCCCAACGGCCATGAGAGCAACACATCCACGGTACACACGGGAGTGAGAGCCCATGGCACTTGCTCTTCTGAGCCTCACTGGCTTCGTTTAACAATGCTGTTCAGTTCCATCTGTGTCGCTGCAAATGCCAGGACTTCATTATCTTCATAGCCTAATAGTATCCACATCATGTGTACATACCACATTTTAAAATCCACTCATCAGTTAATGGATCCTTGGGTGATTTCCATTTCCTGGCCGTGGTGAACAGCATTGCATACATCTTCAGCATACTGAGTTTGTGTCCTTGGATATACATTAGGAGCAGAATGGCTAGATTTTTTTATTATAATTACTTGGGGAACTGCCATTTTTTCCCATAATGGTTGAACTAATTTATATTTCCATCAGAAAGAATTCCCCATTGCTCACATTCACACCAACCCTTGTTTCTCTCATCTTTTAAAATAATATAACAACAACAATAATAAAAGCATTCTAACTGGAGCATTCTAATTGCTCTGAATTGTACTTCTCCAATAATTTGGTTCTGAGCATTTTCCCCTAGTAATCATTTGTAGGTCTTCTTTTGAGAAACGCAAATTTATGTCTATTACCCACTGTAAAATCAGATCATTTAAGTTTGACTATTGACTTCTAATTCTTTATACCTGCTATATATTAAGTTCTGGTCAGGTATATAATGTATAAGTACTTTCTCCTCTACTACAGCCTTCTCTTTTCATTGTTGGTTGTTCTTTAACTGTGTCCTTTTCAGTTGAAGATAATGCTACTTCTCTACTTTTGGTTTTGCCTCTTGTGATTTGGAGCCTCATTTAATAAGTTCTTGCCTGTCCTAAGGTCTTAACACATTTCCACCATATTTTCTCCAATCATAGTTTAAGCCTTACATGTAAGCCTTTTATCCATTTTGAGGTGATTTTTTTAACTGCTGCGAGATTGACTTATAGTTCCATTTGTCTGCATGTATATATACAATTTCACTAGCACTTAGCACAATTTATTGAAAGAATGTATATTTCTTTAATGTGTCTTTTTAGCGCCTTCATAAAAAATCAGTTGAATGTTCTTTTGTGAATATCACCAAATTATGCAGCATTCCAAGTGTTCCCCATGTTACCTGTATGCTTTTCAAGAGCAAGGATTAAACTGTGATAGAATGGAGATCACCATCCCTGAATTGTTTAGAACTTTTATGCTGACACTATCTTTGCAAGTTTCTCAGGTTGTATTACTTCTGATTTACTATCTTGGCAAATGGTGGTAGTGGCTTCAAGAAGTTTCACTTGGCAGTCATTAGCATTTTTGTCCTTCCTTGCAAGTCTAACATTAAATTTTAAGAAGTGTTTTGTATCAATAATATTTGTTCTCCTAAAGAAGATAAACAAAAAAGAGGACCCAGGGGTAAAATGATCAGTCCTCACTTAGAAAGACTAATGGGATGTAGGAGAAAACAAGTAACAGGACAGGGTCCTACCACAGAGGGACTCTGAAAGACTCTACCTAGCAGTGTATCAAAGCAGAAACTGAGACTCATAACCAAACCTTCGGCAGATGGCAGGGAATCATATGAAAGAAGGGGGAGTTAATATGATCTGGAGAGGATAGGAGCTCCACAAGGACCAAATATACCTGGGTACAGGGGTCTTATATGAGACTGCTTCTCCAACCAAGGACCATGGGTGGATATAACCTAGAACCTCTGCTTGTAGCCCATGCCTGTAGCCCATGGTAGCTCAGTATCCAAGTGGGTATCCTAGTAGGGGACACAGGGACTATTTCTGACATGAACTCAATGGTGGGCTCTTTGACCTCCCCACCCAGCAAGGGAGGAGCAGCCCTGCTAGGCCACAGAGGAGGACTTTGCAGCCAGTCCTGAAGATACTTGATAAACCAGGGTCAGATCAAAGGGGAGGAGGTCCTCCCCTATCAGTGGACTTGGAAAGGGGCAGGGAGTAGACGAGGGAGGGATTGGGAGGGAATGAGGGAGGGGGATTCACCTGGGATACAGAGTTAATAAAATGTAACTAATAATAAAAAATTTTAAAAAGAGAGAGCAATATATACTATGTATATAATTTATACAAAACATAGCATATAGGAATATATATGTATATATATAAAATAATATTTGTTCTAATTATATAGCCAGGATACTAGAAATTAACTACAAAACTGATCTAAGGATTTACTGACTCTTCTATAAGATGGTCTAGAGCCAAGACTCCATTTATCAAGTAATCTAGAGTTGCTTCAGGGGCAGCGAGAGGAAATCAGGAGCCTCTTCAGGAAAAGACTGGAAAAATATACAGTTACAATGACATTGTAGATGAGCATCATTTCAATTAGTTGGCTTTGAATGAACAAACAGGTTGAGATCTGGAAAGCAAGTGAAAATGCAAATTTTTATTATCATGGATAACTAGAGATCCTCATCACTGGTTGTCATTTTAAGAAAATGTCATCATTAAACAAATCAGATAAAAAGCAGGGATGAGACTTCTACTTTAACCCTAGAAATATTAGGATCCAGTGGCTACCCTGCTCACACTCTTCCCCCCATCCCTATGGATCAAGGCAATATGATTATATAAAAATAAGCAAAGACTTTCGTCAAAGCCAGGGCATTTTCGAGAGGTACAGTATACAGCCCAGAGGATCCAACTCCCTCCTCTCCATTGTGGGTGGTGTCATTCCTGGACTGCTGGTTCTGGGCTCTAAAAGAAAGCAGACGGAGTAAACCTTGAGGACCAAGCCAGTAAATAGCACTTCTCCATGGTCTGTGCATCAGCTCCTGCCTGCAGATTCTTGCCCTATTTGAGTTCCTACCTGTGACTTCATGAGTGGACTGTGCTGTAGAAGTATACAGTGTTCATTTCCTCTTTATGTGCCTCGAATAACTTCCTTTGGATCATTTTCCTGTGTTTCAGCTGCAATAGAAGATCCATTGACTTTGGAGATTCTGGTGAAGCCAGATGTCCTGGTTTTTGTTGGCTGTATTCTTATGCCAGCTTCTAGCCATCTGGTTGTCTGCAGTCTTGACTGGTTGTTTCTGGAGCCTGTACTGCAGACTGGGTCCACCTGTCTCTGGTGTCTCTAGTATTCACTGCTGGCTCACTGTTTGTGACCCAGGTATGCCAGGTAGCTGGGGTGCAGGCAGGCAGGTCTCTGAGTCTAGTACTCCAGTGCTCCACAGGTTTCCTTAAGATGGTGGAGTGTCTTAAGTTCCTTAAATCTTAAGTTCCTTAAGATTTGGGTGCCATGCCTGGCTCAGCTCTGCTGGGTTCACTGGCCAAGGATCTGCTTTCCTAATCTCTTAGGCACTTCTCAATCTAGTCATTAACAAACAGTGTTGACCATTCTGAAAAATGCTGCTCGACACGAAATTGTCTTTGGTTAAAACCAAAACTATCCCATGAATAATGATATCATCCAAAGAGGCAAAGTAAACCTTAGTAAATAGAGATATCATCAGTATTTTCATTAGCTGATTAGAAAAAGGCATTCATGGATTTCCTTAACACATCTGCCTCTCTGATTTAAAGCAGGGCACTTGCTAGCACAGTGATCAGTTGATGAAATATCTTCATTGCTCTCCTTTATAATAATTGGCTTGCCCATAGTGAAGGGGTCTGTTGTTACAGCAGCAAACAGCACACCTCCTGAGTTTGCAGTTGGAAACTCTGGAACTAAGGCTGTACTGAGAAAGAGTGACAGCTGATTTATGGGATGAAAATGATTGGCACCTATTTTGTCATAGCTATTCTTGGTTGTCAACTTGACTACATCTGGATTAACTAGAACCCAAAAATGGAAGGCACACTTGTGAGGGATATTTGATTAATTTGAGGGAGGAATATCTACTTCAAATCTGGATCTATGAGGTTGGGAGACCCACCTTTAATCCAGATCTTTAGAGCTGGGACAACTCTGAAATACACTGGTGAAGGGAACTCTTCAGAGTGGCCAGAACATCAGGTGGGACACATGGTCATACATTTTGTTTGGAAAGAGAATTAGCCGAATGTGTGATTGTTCACTGATTTGTGGGCTGAAGCCAATGGGTTGACTTGGAAAGAGTTTTTGGAAAATTGTGGAGAAAGATATCTGGGAAGAAGGATGTAGATGAATCTCACCAAACATTTCTCATAAAAATGTGATTTCAGCTGAGGAGTTTAGTAATCAAATAGATAGGATGACTCATTCTGTGGCTAGTTAGCCTCTTTCCCCAGACATCCCTATCATTGCCCAATGGGTCCATCATCAAAGTGACCATGGTGGCAGAGACGGGGGTTACTCATGGGCTCAACAACATTGACTGGTACTCACCAAGGCTGACCTGGCTACAGCTGCTACTGAGGGCCAGACCTGCCAAAATAGAGATGGACACTGAGACTCAGGTATGGCACAATTCCCGGGTGACCAGCCAGATTGACTACATTGGACCATTTCCTCCATGGAAAGGACAATGCTTTGTCTTTATGGAGTAGATACTTATTCTGGTCATGGATTTGTCTTTCTTGTACATAATACTTCTGCCAAAACCACCATCCATGGACTTACGAAGTATCTTATCCACCATTGTGTTATTCAATAGACTGCTTCTCACCAAGGAACTCACTTCATAACTAGAGAAGTGTGACAGTAGGCCTAAAGTCATGAAATCACTGGTCTTACCATATGGTGGGGACACCATCCTGAAGCATCTACCCTGATAGATGAAATGGCCATTGAGGACACAGTTACAGTGTCAATTAAGTGGCTGTAGCCTGGATTGCTGGGAAAGGGTAGTTAAGAAGGTGGTATATGCTTCGAATCAGCATCCAGTATGTAGTATGTTTTCTCCCAGGGCCAGGATACATGGGTCCAAGAATCAAGGGTGGAAAAAGAAGCAGTTCCACTCACTGTCACTCCTAACAACCCACTAGGAAAATTTTTGCTTTCTCTTCCTGTAAGTTCTGTTCCTTGAGTTTTGCTCACCTAGAAGTTTTGGTCCCAGAGGTGGGAGAGCTTCTGCCAAGAGCCACGGTAAACATTTCCTTAAACTGGAAGCTCAGACTTTTCCCTCACCACCTTCTGCTTCTGATGTCCTTCAGTCAACAGGCTAAGAAATGAATGACAGTGTTAGGAGGGTGATTGGTCCACATTACTATGGGGTAATTGGATTGCTTCTCCACAATGGAGGTAAGAAGGTTTATGTTTGGAGTGCAACAGATCCTTTAAGGAGTCTCTTGGTGTTAGCATGTCCTGTGTTTAAGGTCAATGGGAAAGTACAACTGCATAATCCAGGCAGGGTGGTAACAGGCACAGAGCCACCAGGAATGAAGGCATGGGTCACTCCTCCAGGAAAAAAGCCAAGACCTGCCGGGATGCTTGCAGAGGAAACATAGAATGGGCAGTAGAGAAAGTCGTTATAAATACCAGCTAAGACCATGTAACTGGCCTACAGAAGTGAGGATTATAACTGACCTGTGTGTTTCTATCATGTTTTGTTAAGAATGCATTTGTACAGATATTTGAGTTTTCTTTGCTCAATTATTTCTTTACCTTGTGATGTAATATTCAATTAAAAGAATTCAATGATTATATGATTTAAGTTTGAGATACTAAATAATGTCCTTTAAGGGACATTGTCACCTATTTTTTTTATAATGTGTTTGTGACTATACAGGGACATTTATATCATATTTAGGTGTTATTATGGCCTGGTTATTGATTTCATTTGGAAATTAATCACAACATAAGAAGATATGATTGTGTGTCAAGTTGACAAGGAGTGGACTTGTGAGGATTATCCTTGGTTGTCAACTTGACTATTTCTGGATTAACTAAAACTCAAAAATTAAGGGCACATCTTTAAGGGTTTTTTGCTTAATTTGAAGTAGGAGTATCTCCTTCTGATCTGGACCCACGAGGAAAGAAGACACACCTTTAGTCCACATATTTTGAGCTGAGAAAACCTACCTCCAATCTGGGCCACATCTTCTGCTGGAAGCCTATAGTAGGACTTGGAAGAAGAAACTCTTTGCCCTTGGCCTGCTTGCCCTCTCCTTGGTAGCAAGTCCATTTCTTCACTGTTATTAGTCTCCTTCTTCGGGATTCCAGAATATACTGAAGACTAGCTGATCATCCAGCCTTGTGGACTGGATAATTATTGGATTTTTGGACTTTCTGCTCATAGCCGATGGCTTTTGGATTAGCTGGACCACAGCCTGTAAGCCATTCTAATAACTCTCCTTTCTGTTTATAGATAGACATTCATTCTGTAAGTTCTGTTACACTAGAGAACCCTGACTCATACATACTTCCTTCAAGAAGTTCATCTAAGACTCAAGTAAGTCTAAGAAAAATAAGACTCCTAAAGACGAGATCAGGTGCATTCAAGGTAGTTTGGCCATAGAAGAGGACCCAAGGGAGAAGGCTTAGCTCTCACTCAGAAGAAGTAAAAAATATAATAGACAATGGAAGTGGTTGAGGTGAGAGAGAGAGTGCACAGAGAGAAATGAGGGTTGATATCAGACCTGGGGAGAGCAGGGCTGCGAGGACAGGCTTGTAGAGAGAGGAGAAACCTCGGATGGGGTCTTCTCTGTGACAAGCTGGAGACCAATGACAGCGTAGGCTTCTAGGAGAATATGAGGGCAACTCGAACTGAGACTCCTGGTAACAGGGGTCATGGAGACTGAAAAGGCCACCCCATAACTAGACATGAATCCTAGTGGAAGGAAGGG
>CM053766.1:54529281-54548124 GCA_028658305.1 Pachyuromys duprasi
TGTTCTTCACTGCCTGAATTCTTCTCTTGATTATGGACTGTATTCCCCAGAAGGAATAAAGAATCCCTTCCGAGTAGCTTTTTCTTATAGAGTTTATCATAGCAATAGAAAGCAAACTAAGACAAATATAAAATAGCAGTAAGCTGAATGAAAATCAGAGGCAGATATCCTAGAATAAAGTATGGCTACATAGCATAGATTCATGGATGGAAAAACACAAGAGTGAGGAGAAAATGCAGGGAACAGAGTAAAAATACCTAACATACATGGAATTGATACCCTAAAAGAAATGAAGATAGAAAACGACACAAGAATATTATGTAGAAAAATGAGCTCAGTTTTTCCCAAACTTGCAAAATATATCAGACTAAATGTTTACAAAGCCCAATGACTCAATAAACAGTAATAAATTCATACTTGGCACATCACAGTATCATGAGTAGGAAAAATCTTAAAAGCAGTGATGGAGAAAAAATACAAATTATCTTCAAAGGGCTTCTATTTTATTGACAGTTAGTTTCCCAGCAGACGTGATAGAGGTCAGAAGACAGTGAGACAGTATCATCAAAGGGATAAGAGAAGATGACCAATGAGCTAAAATTCCACACTAGGAAAAAACACCCTTCACTGGTGTAGATAAAAATCAAATTGCTTGAAGACAAGCGAAAAGCTGAGTAATCAGTCACCAACAGATCCACAGGAGTGGAAATACAATGAACATTTTCCAGGCTACAGTTAAGGCAAGCAACCAAGAAAGTGAACAGAAACCCAGAAGGTCAGGAGTGTAGAAAACTTAAGACTAGGAAAGTGAAAATTTACAGGAAAATGTTAATAACCAGACTATATAAAATGATAATAATGAACTATTGATATTGGAAATTAAAATACTTAGCAATAGCATTAGAGGGAATTAAGCCCTATGTCTTCCAGAGGAAGACAAAAATATCAAGTTATATAAGGCAAGGACACACTTGTAGTAATCTCTATCACTATAAGATTAGTGAGAGTATGCATCCTTATTAAGCTAAGTGGAGAAATGAGACAACAAGTATTTCATGCGACAAGGGTCAAATCAAAAATGATGAGTGAAATTGAGGATTCTGTTCTTTATGTATTCAGGAGAAACAATCTAGGTAATATTTCAAATGAGGAAGGTTTAATGTAATGAATATTTAAATAGGGTGTTGTTGTAAATTTTAAAAATGAGCATTGAGCTATGTAATGTTTATTATTAGCCGTAGGATTATCACAGAGGTATTGTTTAACCTGCTATCACAAATAATAAGACATAGACACTTGTTAGATTTTATAATTGCCCTATTTACCTTGGACCTAGAAGATATTTCACCTATGCTAGCTCAACAACCTCACCATCCATTTCCCAGCCCCTATCCAATGCCATCCACATTAATCCTCTTCATCTGGTCTACCTTCCATCCATAATCCCATAATACTTGCTTCAATTCTTCATCTGGGCCTTCCCACACCATTATGGGAGTTCTTCCTCCCAGCCCATGTGGTTTCTTCTCAATGCTAACTCATTCTGGTGTCCTCCTTCATCCTCTTCCCATCCATCTGTTTCCCATGATTCTGCTGTCCCAGAAGCCTGGGAATCTTAGCCACTCCTACCACATTCTGCCTGGCCAGGTATAGGGCATTTAATCAACCAATCAGGTATGTGTTAGGTAGGTTTACAAAACAAGGATGGGTGTAACAAGATCTTAAGGGCCAGTAGCATGCATCAGACCAACCTCCAACAGCAAGGCACTGACAGAGTGGTTCGGTGGTTAATAGTACATACAGCTCTTTCAAAGGGCCTGTTTTCAATTCCCAGCACCCACATAGCTGCTCACAACCATCTATAACTACAGTCCCAAGAGTTCTGACACCCTCTTTGGCACTGCATGCACATGATACACATACAAACATGCAGACAATCATTCATACACATCCAATAAAATAAGTTTGCCATTCTAAAGAAATGAATATTTAAATCTATAATAAACAGATATCCTTGTAAAGATAAGGAAAAACTATGCAGAGTGCAGAAGAAGTAGATGAACAGAGTGCCCTCCTCTGCCTCTTGGAGTAAGATCAGTCATCCAAAGCAGAATGAGTCTAAAAGCTCTCATTTGCCCTAGGGATGAAGTCCAGATCTTGTTTGGTATGGGGGTGACTATGGCTTATGAGATAACAAAGAGAAATTTGCTCATAGTTCAATGACCAAAGTCACTGCTGTTTTCCTCTCAGTGCTAGCAGGGCTGTCCATGGAAAAATGTTATATGCTTTTTACCTCTGCATCTATCTTCTTTGTCTTTCCATTAGTTTCTACAGATAAATTTTTACATTATTATGGCTGTCAAGAAAGGAATGTTCCAGTACCACAAAAACTGCTGACCAAGTTAAAAAAAAAAGTAGCTTCTTTAAAAGAAGGGTTGCCATTGAACAGAGGTAGTAGAAATTTCTGGGTGATGAAGTTATCTATCTATCTGTCTATCATCTATCTATCTATCCAGCTATCTATCTCACCATCTGTCTGCTTGAGTCTTACAGATGTTTGTTTTCTAAATTCATTTAGCTGAACGCATATCTTCACATTTCTGAAAGCATATGATATTTCATAATAAGAAAGCTTCAAATCAAAACAATTACAATATGGTAAAAATAATTCTAATGTAGATAAAATCATATGCTCTTTATTCCCATTTAATCTGGTGGATTAATGATATGATAAGCACATCTTACCATCCTACCTTCTCCATTTTGGGGAAATATTGTGAAATTCCATCCTTGGGGCATGCCATTTTGAAATCTGAGCAGCTGGAATTCCAGATCAGGGCCCTCATGGAATGGGGTTCGCTACATTTCCTTGTGGAAGAAGTGGAGTGATTCTTCTTTGGTGATGTAGCTATGTGTATGTTGCCCATGTTTCTGTAGACAGTGCCTCCCCCATGCTCTTGTGGGTAACCCCAGTTAAACTCATTGGTTTACCAAGCCAGACTTGGATGGACTCAGTGCTTAGATCAGTCATTTATACTCTCTCTGAGAATGAATCATGTGCTATTTTTTTGTGTGTGTGTCTTCTCTGCATGAGTAATAGAGCAGAAGGGATGTTTTTTTTTCCACTTACATTTGTATTTTGGTTATATTAAAATATATATTCTAAATTTGGTACTATGCCTTGCATTTAGTAGTTACCCAATACTGTAGATAATGAGCTGGAGGTATGGACCGTTAAATGTTTTTTTGCTAAAAGACAGAAGTAGGACTCGCAGTCCACAGTCTATTGGACACGCCACATCTGCCTCTCCGCATTTCTTCTGGGACAGACAGAAGCTCTCCACATTTCGGTCACCAACTGTATAACCAGCTAAATAAAAACTCTATTTCCAGTCACAGGCTGGAAATAAATTTCAACTTTTAAAAACAACTATAAAGCTGTTTCTAAAATGTCTTGATGACAGAGTCTGTAGACAGTAGGACAAAGTGGGGCTTGCTTGCCTTTCACAGCTGTCTTATACTGACTTCATCAAAGCTCAGTGGGATAGCATTCTGGAAGCTTAAAGACAAAAGTGAATTTTCTATCTTTAAGTACTTTGATTTTCTCCTTTTCTTCCATATCCCATAGCATGTAGCAAAAAAATAATGATGTAAATATTATTTGAATGTGATTGAGTGGACCACAAGCCTACTCCCTGGACATGTTCATCTCCGTGAAGTATGATAGCTTGGATCTGGAAGATGCCCTAAATGACCATGTGTTAGACTACAGGCTCAGTCCTTAGCTGTGGGGAGGAGGGTAGAAATTTTAAGAGGTTGGGTATAGAGCGGTGATTCTCAAATCTTCTTGATGTTGGGACCCTTTAATACAGTTCCTCATGTTGTGAAAACCCCCCAACCATAAAATTGTTTCATTGTTACTTCATAACTGTAATTTTGCTACTGTTGTGAATTGTAATGTAAATATCTGATATGTAGAATATCTGATATGTGACCCCTTGAAAAGGTCGTTCAACCCCCCAAGAGGGTTGTGATGCACAGGTTGAGAACTACTGGCTTCACCATGCACTTCCACCATGAACACTAAGATATACTGCCTCGTGACTACTCTGAAAGCAATTGGCAAACCAGTCAGACTGGACCCTCCCAAACTGTGAGCCAAGATAAATCTTTTCTTATCACTTATACCAGGCATTCAGCAGTTTCTTACTGACACGTGGTGGTAACAAACATCCATCTTCTCTTAATTTCTCATAAGCAGCAGGATTTGAGCCTGTTGGTAACAGAGACAAATGCAATGGACACTTAAAAAGAGAAGCAAGTTCCATATACTTTCCAGAGGAACAATTCCCTGACCTGAAGTCACAAGCTGCTGTCCTACCATCACCCTCTGGGAAACATAAAATAAGATATAAAGTGTACATTGTCCATAAGTACTGAGCCACTGATTCACATGCACACATGTGTACATACATATGATACATTGTGAGTGTATGTGTGAATAGTGTGTTATAAAATAATTTTACTATCTGGGACAGGGTAAAATATGTCAGGGAAGTGCTCATCTAGATGGGGTTTTGTTTTTTGTTTGTTTGTTTTTGTTTTGAATATTTTATAAGACTCACATTAATGTCCTGTATTAGTGTGCCCTCTTTAACGATAATCCAAGTTGAAGGCAAGTAAGTACCGGCATATCTGGAGTGACTGTTTCCCCACCCTCACCCCCGCCCCCGCTTACATGGTTTAGTTCAACTGAATCAGTAACTTGAGAAGGGTCCAGCACAAAAGGAGAGGCAGCTGATGAGCAGGTGCTGGCATACTGTGATGTCATTAGGCAAAGAGTCAAGTAACATACGCTCTACGCTGGGCTTTTGATCTGCTCCAAAGGCCACAAAATACGAAACCCCATCATGTCTTCTTATACCAACACTTAATCACCACAACCCCTGTTGCTTTGTTTCCATGGCTCTAACAAGACAGGGGTAAGTTTCATTTCATATACAAAAGGGACTATGAAAGTGCATCAATGCGGAGAATTTCTATTTAGGATAAAAAGACCTTTACAGACACTTAACTCTTTCATGTATCAGAAAGAACTCTTTAACAACCTTTAATAAAGAAACAGACTCAGACTATGCAGCAGTGATCCTGCCCTCACAGGTTATATGCAAATGTCATTTGGCAAACTGACTCTTCTACTCCACGTGCAAAACCCACAGTATGATACAATTATAAAAATGCATTATGAATGAAGCTCTGAGAGGTGCTAAGGCAGAGGTAGACAGAAGAGACAAATTGGCTAGGTATCTTTGTCATTCCACGGAGTCATGTTAGACTAAACAACTGCATAGTCAAGTCACAGACAGAGGCACATAGAAAGAAATGAAGTACAAAAAAAAAGAAAAGAGAAAAAAGAAATGTGATTAAATTATACTCTCAAAAAATAATTTAAAATCAACTTAAAGTAAGACAGTATTTATATCTTAAAACCATGAAACCCTCACATGTGGTTATATACATTTGATATACATAGCTATTATTTACAAGCTGTGCATAACACACACAAATTTTATGGCTCAAAACCTTTATGAAGCACCTTGTATTCTTACATCATCATACTTGGATGCATTCTTGAAAAATACTATTAAATAATTTGTTTAGGCTGTGTTTTGGATTATTCTTCAAAAAATAATTTAGGATGATGGCTCAGTGTACAAAGCACTTGGCTTGCAAGTGTGAGGTTTAGAATTTGCATCCCCCCCAAATCACATGAAGCTAGGTACAGTAGCATGCATGCAATCTCAATGTGCCTATGACTAGATGGGAGGCAGAGTCACAAGAATCCCCGGAAGCCAAGGACATGTCAACTTGTCATATGCCATATTGGACAATAGAAGACTCTGTCTGAAAGAAGCTAGAAGATGAAGACCGAAAACCAAGGTGGTCCTCTGACCTTAACACATATGCCAAGGCACATGTGGCCCACATGCATATATGAACACTCTCACATATAAAACACACAACTACACACCCACACATACTATAAAACTAAGTAATTTTAGAAATGAGTATGCCAAGTCAGCTCCCAACATTGCCACGACCAGTGAAATTCCAACCCCAGAGTCTACCTTCTAAGGTCCAAACACTTCTTTCTGGGAAAAAAAAAAAAAAGTCAGAGGGTGTCATGGAAACTACTACCAAGAACCAACATCAACAGGTTCTTGAGTTCTATGCAAGTGGGCAGGGCAGTAAGTCCTTTCATCATCTTTGAGCTGATGTGTTCTTGAGCAGTAGGCTTGCCATAGAAAACAGCTGATGTGCCTTTATAGAAACTGGAAATCGGGAAGAAAATGAGTTTCCTTTTATACCCTGAATTTCCAAGCTGTAGGATCTCACGGTTGTATGTTCTAATTTCTACATTATGGAAGTCCTCTCCTTCCTGATGAAAAGAATCTGAGAAATGTTATCACAGTCCTTGGAGCTACCCTTCCAAAGAAAACATCAGAGAACAGGATTGGGGAAAGCATTGAATGATTCATTAGGCAAGATGACTGACTCTCCTGAGATCTATTTTTCAAAGCATTGGTCATGCAGAAAAGTACTTAAAGTAAAACCAAAACTAATAGGTCTCCTTTCCCTGTCAACTAGAACCCTCTGTTTAATCATGGTGATCTGACAGTGCCCTGTTTTCAGAGAAAAGGAAGATGATGAGAATATGAAACCAACTTAAATATTTTATGAAACTCATCTCTAAGTGTACTTTCCAGAAGTCAGTAGGAATGTTTGATCTCCTACTTACTCTACACCTAGAGGTTGGAGGTTTGGTGTAGCGAATTGCAAATTGCTATGGTGATTGTGTTATCATTTGGGTGTCTTTCATCGCCACAAAGTTCCTGTGCAGGAAGCCTGGTCTCCAGCATCATGATGTGGAGATCAAGACAAACCGAGAGGGGAGACCCAGCAGGAGGTGAGGAGGGAATGTAGGCACCATCTTACGAAGAATCAGTAGCGATCTCCCACAGTGGAAGAGAAAGCTAGGATGCCTGTGACAGAATCAGTTCCCTCCTGACCAGATTGCCATGAGAAGCACTTCAAGTGTGTGACCCCTGCATGGGACCATCTTCCTTTCTGCTTCTCTAGACCCCAGAGCCCTCACCACATGCTGCCACTGTGTCATTCGGCCCAAAATTTTATTCACCAACCCTGTGAATAAACTTAATTTCTTACCAAATTCCGAAGTTTTTTTTTTAATTACTCTTTATGCCTTGTGTGTGTGTGTGTGTATATCTGTGTGTATGAATACAGATAAATGTGTTTACACATTTATGCAGGTACATGTGGAGGTCAAAGGTACTTCCTTGGTAACATCCACCTTGGTTTTTGTTTTGTTTGAGACAGTGTCTCTTCCTGAGACCAGGAACTTGTTATTTAGGCTAGGATTGTTGTCTCTACCTCCTACACCCTGTGATTACAAGTGTGTGCAACTGTGACCAGCTTTGTTACAAAGGTGCTGAGGACCAAACTTGGGTCCTCGTGTTCATATGGTTCCCATTTTACTGACTGAGCTCTCTCTCCAGTTTTAAGTTTGTTTGTTTGTTTGTTTGTTTTTTAGTAGCAACATAAAATTGACTAACACAGAATGGTAACCCTGGATCCATACAAAATCTTTTATCAGGAAAAAAATAAGCCAGTTTAGTGAACTGTGTTGTAATGTAGTCCACAACAACATTCAAAGTTTTTTTTTTTTTTAAACATAAGGAAGTGCCAGTTCAAACACTTTTGGATTAATTAAAATTTGCTTAGGAAAAAAAAAAAAACAATTAAAGCTTCCCCTTAGTGAGGGTTTCCCATTGCAAGGCTTTCTCCTTTTTTCTCTCCTGGAGCTACAACAGGCAAAATAAATATTGTCACTCTCACCCATTGTTTTTTCTATGAGATCTCAAATTACTTCATACATGACAGCAGGGCTTCTGCTTTCATTAAGAGGCTGCTAATGATTGCTAACTTCAAGCTGATGAATCAAAATAGTTCTATGATACTTTCTAAGAACCAGGACTAAGAGAACGAAAAATATCTACAACGAGGAAGCAAACATAAGGCTCCAAATCTGCTTCATGACTGCACCTGATCTCTGATAGGGGCTACATCCAACAGCCCTGTGATGTCCAACAGCTCTGTGAGCTAGTCTTGAACCTGAGTTGTAACTGTTCTTGACATGATGTTCAGAGCTCAAGACCCGATGGATACTGACACACCTTGGGCAGAATTTCAGGGCCAAGGCAAGTCTCTAGTAAATGTGTCTGCCCTGGTATCTGCAACCCACGAAATGAGAAAAGCCTAGCTCTGTTCCTGACACTTGAGGAAGAAGAAGGAAGTGGGAGAGGAGGAAAAGGAAGCGCAATGCCACTCTTGTAGTCACTCCAGAGCAATGGTTTCAAATATTATTCATTACTCATTAACTCATTGTAATTTAGCAATTTAGTCCAAATAATTTAGCATATCTGCTCATATACAGTAATTTGTTTATGTAAAAATTGCATATGTATTGTACTAGGAATGTAAGTATATATACAAAACAATTTTCAAAATGAAAAAACAAAAGCTTCTTGCATTTTCTTGCTGAACCTTAATGGAATTGCTTGAGATGTCCCTGGAGTGTCCTACTCCACTGCTGGTCTAGGTTTGACAGGTATAGGCTGACCTGCATTTGCTTTTGAGTTCACAGGTCCCATGATGGACAGCTGTTTAGAATTCCATTAACATGGAAGCCCATTAAACATGGGCTGTTTATGAACTACTGTGCTAGTTGTTTAGTTTATGACTCTAGAACTTCCATCCAAGATAAAAAAAAAAAAAAAACAACCTGGGCCTCTAATGAGGACAGAATATCACAGCAGGAACACACTCTGGAGTTAGTGGACACATTTCACAGCAGACAAGAAGACTAGGAAAGGGTAGGGGAGGAAGGGAAGGTAAGTAAGGAACCAAGAAGAGAGGGAAGGAGAAAGGGGGAGTTTTGGAACTCCTCTAGTGTTTCTCGAAAACACATTCCCCAAAGACTCATTTCCAACAGGTCCTGGCCCCTCCCATGTTTTACCATTGAGGGCTTTTCATAGCTTTCTGTAGAGAACCCTCTCCAAACCAGGCAGCAAGTATCTTAATGTATTCAGTTTTTAGAAACAAGATCAAGAAACACTGTGATAGGTTACTTGTATTGGCTCTTAAAATTCATTTTGGCCTTTAAATACAGTTTGAAGGGTTTTTTGTTGTTGTTGTTTTTGGTTTTTTTACTTCCACTTTTCATTTTTTAAAATTTTATTTATATTTTTATAAATTACAGTTTATTCACTTTCTATCCCCGCTGTAGCTTCCTCCCTCATCCCCTCCCAATCACACCCTCCCTCCCTCATCTCCTCCCATACCCCTCCCCAAGTCCACTGATAGAGGAGGAGACTCTGACCCTAGTCCATCAAGTCTCATCAGGACTGGCTGCATTGTTTTCCTCTGTGGCCTGACAAGGCTGCTCCCCATCAGGGGGAGGAGATCAAAGAGCCAGCCACTGAGCTCATGTCAGAGACAGTTCCTGTTGTTTTGTTCTTTGAGACAGAGTTTCTATGTGTATCCCTGGCTGACCTAGAACTCTTTCTAGACCAGGTTGGCCTTGACTCAGAGATCCATCTGCATCTGCCCCCTGGGTGCTGGGATTAAAGGCCTTTTCAGTTTGTAGATTTTGAGGGTTTTTGTTTGTTTGTTTGTTTTACGATTTATTTACTTACGTATGAGTGCTCCTTGCATAACAGAAGAGGGCATCAGATCCCATTATAGATGGTTGTGACCTAACACGTGAGTGCTGGGAATAGAACTCAGGATCTTTTAACCACTGAGCCATTTCTCCAGACCCTAGTTTGTATTTTTTTAAGGAAGTGAATCTGAGAAATATTATGAGGAGAAAATGAGTGAAGTGCAATATTCTATTTCAATGTAAAATATTAAAAGGCAAGAGAATGCCAGCAGTGGTGGCACATAACGTTAATGCCAGCACTCAGAAGGCAGGGGCAAGTGGATCTCTGTGAGTTCGAAGCCAGCCTGGTCTACAGAGCAAGTTCCAAGACAGCCAGGGCTACACACATACACACACACACACACAAACACAAAGCAAGAGAATAATACTTAAGTGAAAATGTTTAATTACTAGAGGAATGAGCTCATCTTATAATCTACATCTAAATTTTTATTGTTATTTGATATTTTTTCCCAATTCACTATACAGAGTCAGTGGTATACACTAATACTATAGGATAATCCCATAGAGGAGATCCAGAGCTTTTTGTCAAGAAGTGCAAGGTGTCAGAGCAGGGCGCCAGACATCCCGCTGGACTGCAGTCTCCCAGGAAAAGATTTCCAAATTCCATCACAAACAGGGCTGGGAGAGCCGCTGGAGGGAATGAGACGTGCGCAGATGCTTGGAAAGATGGGAAACTTCTCTGAACATTGGAGACAGTCACGTGGGGAGGATGAGCGTGGCTTGGAGGCCAGCCTGGAAAGAGAACAGTCCTTGTGCCAGCAGGACCACTGTGAGCTCTGAGGATACAAAGCCTCCTCCGGGGCAACTCTCAGGAATGTTCTAACTCACTAGAGGCAGCTTTCTGATGCAGAAATAAGAAGGAAACTCTGAAGCTCAAACGGTTGTTTAAATCACTTCAAAGCTTCCTAAGGAAGAAAAACATAACGGCTCTTTCTCATTGATTATGGTATAGATACTGTTTTCTCTCCTATACAACATCTTTAGTTAGTGATAAACTGCATGAGAATTAAACCCAGCCAACCGCTTTTATGAAGCCCTTTAGCCAAGAATATCTTTATGTTTTGAATTTTTAGTTTCCCTCCCTCCCCTTTGAGAAAGGTTTTCTTTGTGTAGCTTTGGCTGTAGCCACTCACTGTAGAGCAGACTTGGCCTGGAACTCAGAGATCCTCCTGCCTCTGCCTTCCAAGTGCTGGGGTTAAAGCTGCGTTCCACTGCCACCCGGCTGTGTTCTTTGTGGCCGTTTTTGTGCAGAGCTGAGTAATTACATGATGTTCTCAACCTTCCTAATGCTGTGATCTTTAATTCAGCTCCTCATGTTGTGGCGATGCTCAACCATAATATTATATGTTTTACTATTTCATAACTGTAATTTTGCTATTATGCTATGTAAAATTGCATAACTGTAATTTATGGATCATAAATTAGCTGATTTGCAACCCCTGTAAGGGTCATGACCCACAGATTGAGAACCACCGAACAACAATGCCCATTCAGTCTCAACACCTAAAATATATGCTCTATTTGCAAAAAGCATTTGCTCACGCAAGATTAACAACGGCATGGAAAACAGCAAGAATAAGAAAGCCATGGATATGAATCCATGAGGAATTCTCCGCTGAGTTTGTAGCTTAAGTCTTGGGGGAGGGGTAAGAAAAATATGCAGGAAAATCTTCTAAGTACTAATACTATAATGTAAATATTTTGGAGAGATAGCAAGGAATATGTGTAACAAGGCTAGCTGGCGATACTAAAAGCACACCAAGGCTTGAGGAAAATGCCCACAGCAAAAAGAGGGGTTCAGGAGGGTGGATGGATGGCTCAGTGCTTAAGGTTGTACTTCTTGCAGAGGTATTGAGTTCATATCCCAGCACTCAGGTCTGTAACCACCTGTACCCAGTTCCAGGCCATTTGGCACCTCCTTCTGGACTTAGTAGCCACTATACAGTCTTGTACACATAGAGCAACACATACGTATCAATAAAAACTTTTTTTTTTCAAGACAGGGTTTCTCTGTGTGATGTTGGCTGTCTTGGTACTATCTTTGTAGACCAAGATGTCTTCGAAATCTCAGATTTGACTGCTTCTGCCTCCTGAGTTCTGGGATTAAAGTCACTGACCACCATGCCCAGCATCAGTAAAAAAAATAATAATAATAATTAAATCTTTAAAACATTAAAAAAAACAGAACACTTTCATTTGTGAGTTAAGCAGGCAATAGTATATAAGGCATGAATGGCAGATTAGATAGAACAAAGTTGACTCACCCTTTAACTCAACCAACTTTTTAAGCAAGTCACTTCCATCTTTTCTGTTAAAGTTAATGGTCACCCCCAAAAGACGAAAATATCAAAAAAGAAATGGGACACCAGGGGCATAAAATAGTCAAAATAGTCAAGGCTGTCCACCTCCAGTTTACCCCAAGTGTTAAAAATCGTGCGGGATGAGAATTACACGGTGTGTTCACAAATCATGCTACGCGACTGGTTCCATTTAGGGAAGGGAAGAAGGAAGGAAAGGAGAAAGGGGTCACAGAGACCGCCTCCGGACCAGGCAGGAGAGACAGAGAAAGAGAGAGGAGGAGCTTTGAGTTCTCTTATAAGGCGACCCAGAGCATGCGGAGGTGGTTTCAGGTGGTCCATAGGTGGCTTCCCAGATGCCTGATATCCGGTTTGTCAGGGCTCTTGGGGCTGGCCATAGAGATCCCTGCTTACGGATCCCAACACCAAGATCTACATTAAACTGGATCTCAAATACCAAAAGATGTCAACAATTTGATTTACCAACAGATACTCCTTATGACTAAGTCGCTATTGATAGTCTTTTGAGAATTTGGAGAGAACGGAAAAGGTGCTTAAAGTCTAGAGCTGGAAGGATAAATCTTCCAGTCAGGAAAAGCCAAGATGCTGCCCACTGTGAGACTGAGAGCTCAACATGACTTAAGATTCCAGTATGAGCTGTTGAGGCTTCAACAAGCACTGGAGAGGCCAATGTGATCAGGAGAAAACACAGTAAGCTTACAAGAAAACATCCTCCCAGATAAACCTAATTTTAGAGAGGAGTACAATATATATCCCGATTTTAGGAAGTGTTCTGGTGTCTTTTTCTTTGTAGAAGATTTATGAGAGATGCTGTTGCAGATGAAGATGTATCATCAAGTGCAATTATGTGGATTTGTAATTAGAGTGCTTGATTAATGACATTTCCCAACGTGTTGATTAATGAATTAACGATAAGGAATAGTGAATTCTCCGGGATGTCACCATCTTGTTCTGCTTCTTTAATAAATTAGTTAAGGGTGTTGCTGACATGATGCTTAAATCTGTACAAACCCACTAGCTGCAAAAAGCTAGGGCACTTTGAATTGAAATGGATATTTGGAAAGATCATCAGAAACAACATTCTATGATTAGATGCAGAAAAAAAAAAAAGGTAAAATAAGAGCCTAAAGCAAGCACACAAATTAGCAAAAAGCAAGGTTGCAATTCTTATTGTGCTGGAGCTCGCTGGTAGAGTTGTATAGTACCTGAGTGGGGAGTGAGGATTAAGATAATTAAAACAAATCACACCACACACTGGATCCACTTGAGAGGGCTGTCAGTAATGACTGAAGCAGCCTGGGTTTATTCCAGGATTCATTTTTTTATAGGCAAAGCAAAAACAAGTCACACTGATACAAAAAGAAAAGTTTGTGGAAGTGCCAAACTTTTCTAAAACTACTTCCCTATAGCAGTTATAATCCAAGGTCACACAGACAAGCCTTAAGGAACTTGGAACAAGTTTTAAGGAACTTGGCGGAACTTCCTCTTTTCTCTGTCTCAAGGTGAAGGCCAAGGTGAAAACATAACAAAGCAGCTTAACAAGCAGCTTTCCACATCAATGCCTTTTTTTCTCATTACTAACACCTAGATTCCACCATTCCCCTCCTCAACCCTCATATTAGAGATCAAATCCAGGGCTTTGTTCATGCCAGGCAAACACTCTTTCTATTGTCCAGCCCTAAGGTCTTGGAGGTAACCTGAGCATGCATATTTCACTGCCCTTGGAAGCAAGCTGAACATATATATTTTTAAAATAATTATTCCCTGTTGTCCTAGCTTAAATCTGAACTGAATTTTGAAGAGTCATGTGTTCAAGGCTTGACTGACACATGAATAGGGTTTGAGGAAGTACTTAAGTACACAGATCTCTGACTTGTTCAGGGATTCATAGTGGAATGGATTGGAGGGTGGTACACTGTGGGACATGTAGACCGTGTCACCAGGGGAACTGGTATGGACTGTCGAGGTGGAGCAGTTGAGATTTTCTATACAAAAATTTCAAACTAGAGATTGAAAAATCTCATCCTGAAATGGCAAGAGTTGGGCAAGCTCCCTCCCAGTTTCCATGCCTGCCTCTGAGCATTCGGCAAGGAGAACCCCAATGTGATCAGGTAGTTACAGAAGTGGCACCTGGATGCAAATAGAGCATCACAAGCATGCCAGACCTAACCAATGGAAGGTATTTCCCACACCCCAACCACTCCCTACTTCCCAAGGTTTCTATAATACTTGTACAGACCCCCTCCCACCCTACACCCCACCCCCATACACGAGAACTTGAAGTGGAAGTTTCTGGTTTCTTTTAAGACTCAGTTGAAGTCATGATGTTTTGCTGGAGACTGGCTTGTGAGAGGGCACGTGATGTTTTGCTGTGAGCTCGCTCCTGTGAGGGGTCTGTGAGGGGGTCGGTGTCTCTGGCCAGCTGAGAACATCTGCAGGTGGACTCTGAGAAGAAGAGATATATAGAAGCCCTCGGACAGTGAGATGTAGCTTTTTGGATCAACATTGCTGCACTGATCTTCCTGCTTCAGCACTTGACTTCGCAGAGAGAAATGTTCCAAAGCACTTCTCTGGGCAATCCAACTGAGTCTTGCAGCTTTTGCTGACTTATCCCAATCTTCTGAATCGAGCTGCTTGTTGCCTTTGGACTGGGCTGCTGGTATGCGGACAACAGAGTGGGCTCATTCCAAAGAACTTGTAAAACCATCTTCAACCCCATTTACCTAATAACCTCTCTCCCCTACCTCTGGGTCAGTTGGTGAAAGGGAGGTAGAAGCATTTAAGAACCCTAAATAAAGTAGGTTAGGTAAAAAATCGATTCCTATAGGAACTTGAGGTGTTTCACCAATAATTACATATTGTCTAAGAGTTACTGATTTATCCTGGGGAAAAGTCTTCTCCTCCAGGCTCTTCTGGATTGAAATCCCATAGACTCTCCTGACCCCTGCCCCATGGTCCAAGCTCTGCTTCATCTTTCTTGGCTAGGTGGCATCCAGGCGCCCTAGGGAGAAGCCAAAAGTGGAACCATAGTTCACATTGTGTATATTGTGCCTGGTTGGAAGAAAGAGGTCCCCAGGGAGATATCTTTGAAGAGTCTCTTCTATCTGGTGCATTTCTGTCTGCCAGAACAGCTTCCTCTGGCCCATGCTTCTGCCTTACCACAAGACCACTGCTATGGGGCTGGTGGACCACAACTGAACCCCTGGAAGCTGTGAGCTAAAATAAACCCTTGCTCCTTCTAGCTGCTTTTTCCCCAGGTATCCAGACTGAGTGACAAACACTAGGTAACATGCAAACGAACCGTGAACTTCCGAGATCATCCGGAAACCTTTGCAGTATGCTGACTCTACAAGTACAGGAGAGGTTGAAGCGTGGGACAAGAACAGCAGGGTCCATGCATGGAACTTAGAGGGATCTGCAGCCAGGAAGCTCAGGGAACCAGTAATCTTATGCGATGTGGCAATGAAAAACTCAAAATCATCTCAATTCATGACTAACAGAGAATTAGGAACAAAGTTAACCCCAAGTTTATTCTTATCAGCCAAAGCAAAAAAGATGTGTAGTGTGTTGTATTATTGAATCGTTAGGTTCATTCTGTAAAAGAGTATGTTGTGCCCGAATCACGATTCCCCAAAAGACCACCACCAGGAGCTGAGTCCATTGCAAATCACATGAGGATCTTTTTATTATAAATCATTACAAGCTGTAGCTTGGGCTCACAGCCCCCACCGCCAAAGCTGTGAAGAGCCAAGAGCCTCGTGCTCAGGTTAGTTGGGTAATTTAAAGATTCTGGTCCCTTCCAGCATGCGCAAGGCAGGGGTGATTCCTACCTGGCAAGCATCTATTGGTTGAAACATTTTGAATTGATTGGCTATAGGAAGGTCCCAAAACCATTAATCCCTCCCTAGGGGGATGGGCTAGTTTCCTAGCAACTGTATCTCTAGTGTATGTGGGTAAAGAATGTGGTAAAGCAAGTTCTTCCCCTCAGAGCACCACTGGACTTCCCCACCCAACTATTTTAGGCCTTAAGCACTAAAAATAGCCACCTTTAATCTCTTGGTCTCTCAATTATTATTATTATTTACAAATTATAGCAAAAGTATTAAGGCCTGTTGAGGTTAAGTAACTGGGCTAACTCTACCCAGCTTGTTGAGGTTTGTTAACTACCACACAAATAGTGAAAGTATGGGGAGGACAAATAAACCCAGAATTTACTTGGCAGCAATTTTTAAATTAAAAAGAAAATGGCATCAAAATAATGTATATGGGGTTGGAGAGAGGGCTCAGCAGTAAAGAGTTTCTTCAGAGGACCCAGGTTTGGTTCCCATATCTACCCCAGGCAGCCCACAACCACCTGTAATTCCAGTTCCAGAGGATCTCATACCCTCTTCTGACCTCTGCAGGCACCTGCACTCATGTGCACAAAGCACCCCCTCACACTCCCAAATGCACATAATTAAAAACACAAATCTTTACAAATAATGTAGATAATCAAGAAAATATAAATCTTAAATATTTTGCTATATTAAGATACTGGAATTTTTGTAGATCTGTGGGGGGGAAAGCCTGTAATAGTAGAGAGGTAGAATTGTTATTATTATTTGGAGAAAATTAATTGGGTTTTCAATTTAAAAAGTAATTATAAAGTACTTACGTAGAGCCAAGTGTTTTGTAATTGTCTCCTTTAAACATCAAACAGTTCTATGAAGCAAATATAGCAAACATTATTCTCATTTAGGGAAGCTGCCCATGAATCCATATAAGTGGTCTTGTCAGGATTTGAATGCAGATACAATGTGATTGAGAGAAGGCAGCTTGAGATCACCCTGCGCTATAGCATGCCAGGCAAAGTTAAGGCGACTACAAGGGCAGGCAGAACTGGACTGGAGCAGCCGAGCAGATGGCGTAACTAAATCTATCTTCAAGTACTTGATATCAAAATATGTATCTATTAAGTAAATTTAACTGGACAGCAATGACTTATTCACTTTAAAGACTTTCTCTGTATTGGAGATCAAGTTCATGGCCTGTGCATGCTAAGCAAACACGCTACTTCTCTGCTACATCCTGAGATCTAGCAATGACTTAGTCTTACGCCTTAGAGCAAATACACTCTTCTGAAAGACCATAAAAGAAAATCAAAGTCACTTTGACATTTATACTCTAAATGATGTTTTCCAGTAACATGTTTTTATTTTTATTATTTTGACTGCTTCATTGAAGCACAACATCCAACACTTAAAGCATACATGTTGATGAGTTTTGACACCTGTATACACAGGTTCAATCAGTACCAAATTAAAGTAGGAACACTTCTATCATTCCCAGCTATCCTGGAGCTTCTTAATGATGAGGCCCTCTCTCCACCCAAACTCCTAGACAAACACTGGGGTGTTTTGTGTCCCTAGAGATTAGGTGGTAGGTTCTGAAATTATCTACAATTTATGAGTAGATTCATGGGTGATTGTTCTCCCCTCTCTCCTGATTTCCTTCACTAATAATTATTTTGAGATTCACTTACCGCAGCACATTCTACCCATGGTTCATTCTGCTTTATTGCAGAAAAGTACCCATTGCATGGGCTTGATACAATTTATTTATATATTACTCTGTTGGTGGACATTTCAATTATTTCCAACTTGGGCCTATTATTAATAGTTGATTCATGAATGCCCATGTTTTATTTCTTAATATGAGCATCTGCTTTTATTTCTCTTAAGTAAGTGTCCATGAATGAAATGGGCACTCTAAAGGGTAGATTCATCTTTAATTTTTGAAGAAATTACTAAGCTGTTTTCTATAATGTATCCAAGTTCCAGTCATCCTATAATCTTCAGCAACACTTTGTATGCTCAACTTTTTTTTTTAATTTATTTTTTTTTATCTCAATCACAGGTTAGGTACTTTGAATCCCAGGCGTAGCCCCCTCCCCCATTCCCTCCTACCCTCCCACGCCCTCCCTCATCTCCCTCTTCCCTGCCCCCTCCAAGTCCACCAACAGGGGAAGACCTCCTTCCCTTCCATCCAACCCCAGCTTATCCTGTCTCCTCAGGGATGGCTGCAATGTCCTCCCATGGGATCTAGCCAGTCTGTCACTCCCCAGTTTGTATGGGGGAGGGTCAAAGAGTCAGCCATCAAGATCATGACTGAAACAGTCCCTGTTTCCCTGAATAGGGTCTTCAGTCCTACACCGAGTTATCCTGGGCCCCATCCGTGCGGGGGTTCCAGTCCACATCCACACATGGTCCTTGATTGTAGAAACTGTCTCATACAAGACCCCTGTGCCCTGCTCAGTTTGGTCTTTGTGGAGCTCTTGTTCTCCCCAAGTCTCAACAACCTCCCCCAGATCTATCATTACTTCTCGCCCTCTGTCAGAGGCTTGATCTGGAGTCTTAATATCCGCACTGATACATCGCTACATTGACCACCCCCCACCCCCACCCCAGAAGTCCTCTTTGGCATGCTCCTGTTCTGTTGCTTGTTTTCTCCTCCACTCAATGTCCATCCCATTTGTTCATTCAAACAAGCATTGATCATACCAATCTGGGTCCTCCTTCTTGTATATCCTCTCTAGGTGCGTAGATTTCAGCTTCAACTTCCTATCCTATAGGTTTATATAAGTGAGTATATACCATATGTTTCTTTCTGCTTTTGGGATACCTCACTCAGGATGATCATTTCCAGGTCCCACCATTTGCCTGCGAATTTCATGATTTCCTC
>CM053766.1:54548624-54570016 GCA_028658305.1 Pachyuromys duprasi
TTAGACTTTCACGTGTTTGAAAATTTAATGACTGTTGAGGTGTTTGAGATTGTGATATTTACATTAGCGTGAGATCTCTGGGTGATGAACAAGAAAGCAAAAGCTGTGGCTTAGCAGTGATGTGTTTGTGTGTCAAATTAACAAGGGGTCAATTGTGTTGGATTTTGGGCATGGCATTTTCTCACTTGAACAGAAAACCGAACTAAGACAGATAGTAAACACACATCTTATAGGATAAGCACTTTTCCCCCTAGAATGTGATATTTCTTTACATAACCTGTTAGTCTAAGTAGCGATTATGTACTAACATTACTTCATAATGACTAGTCCTGAGATAATTTATGAATTCTTTCTTTCGTTATTTCTTTTAAGAAATAAGGGTTTATTTTTGGCTCACAGTTCAAAAACACAGACATCATGGTGGGGGGAAGTCACACAAACAGCAGCCAGAGCCCACTGGTCACATTGTGCCTGCAGTCAGAAAGCAGAGGCAGATGGACACTCAATTTCTTTATATTAGTTCTTCATATTTACTTCCATTAAATTACTATTTTCCAGCCTCATTTGGTTTAATTTTCAAAAATTCCTTATCTGCAGGCTCATGACTTCTCTTTAAGTACCGCTTAATACACCTTTCCTCAAAGAATCCAGACTTGTATTTGGCAGTAGGAAGAATATATTTTTAAACAATAGGATGAGGTGTCATTAGCACAGTATCTATAGTTAAGGAAAATCCCTAGCATTTGCTAGATTCTAGCACTTTCTTCTGCTTACTTATATTATTCCCAAAGCAATGACAAGCTTGACATGTATACAACCATTATTGTATTTGCCCGAGAAGTCATAGAAAGAACTCTCTTAGCAATTCATACCAGAAATATACGATGTTTCCTTTATTGCTCATACTGAAATAAAAGTTATACACAAAAATGGAATGATAGGCATTCCACTGGAGCACCTCAGTGACATAAACAACCTCTGTAATTTTCACTAATATGCTGCAAATGTATTTCAAACTCTAAGAGAATAATTCCTTCACAGGATAGCAATTACATTTGATTTAGAGGAGCACTAAAAATTAACCAAGTGTTTCTAGCAGTTGTTTAGTAGAGAATAGATCATAGGAGAAAATAGCTATTGGGTTGTTTTCTATCAGTTTGAAATAAATCTTGAGATTAGTCTTACATACAGTTGCTTGCTTTGGCATCTAGGTTGAATTCAGCATTGATAAATGATACATAACAGGAAGCATTAGTGTCTCTTTGAGTGTGAAGCTGTCTGCACCAAAAACACAAATCAAAATTGCCCTTTTCCTCCTCTCTTAACATATCTGCTTTGACAATCCTAAAGGGATGTGCTCTTATCTTGGAAATTAATAACTATTTTAATAAATAGAGCTCTCTTTTCTTTAACTCAATTCACAACAAATGTAGGAATTAATCACAGCCCAATTTACTTGGTAGAAGAGTAATTTTAAAATGTATTTAGAATTAATTTTCTTCCAAGGATCTCCTATCCATCATAATTCAGCATTCAATTTAGAGAAAAATATCAAGAGAACAATGGCTTCCAAACTAAGTTACATGGTGTTCTCATTCCTTGAAACGGTAAATAGTTACAGCTTTAAACTGTGCTCATCGGTGTCCAGCATCTGGCATCTGGGTATTCCTTATTTCTCTTTGGGACTCAGGATACATGTTTAAATATTAAACATCCTGAAACACTTCAAAGATGAGAAAATAGTTTTCTAAGCTTTTTATTAAAAAAATAATATGGGGGAGGTCCACCCATGAGTAGCACATATGCATATGAAGGTCCGAGGACAACTTGCAAGAGTATGCTCTAGCCTTCCACCACCTGAGTCACAAAGGATTGAACTCACAGCCCAACCCCTTTACCCACTGAGCCATCTTGCCAGCCCAACTTTTTCATTTCTAACCACTGCCTTGCCACTGTCAACAGCATATACTCCAAGATACAAATGTGGTTTTTGTTTTGTTTTTCAAAACTGGGTAATGAACCCAGGGCCAAGAGAATCTGTTTTATTAACATTTTGTGAAACGTGTTCACTATACTTCACAGTTTGGGAAATGAGCACATCCTCTGTGTAATAAGAAGGAAGAAGGACAGGAAGCCTCAAAATGAACTCTCTTCATTGTGTCCTGCCATCTTAGAGCTGCTTTAGTGAAAACCTATGGGCTTTAATTAGATTTAATTTTTATCTTACCTGCCTAATCTCTAGCTGGATACTGGCAAACAATCAAACAACTGGGGGAGAAGGGAGTGATAAGCAAATAAAATTATTTGGAAGTTGACAATAGCTAAACAAATTTATTTCTAGTACTTTTCTTAAAATCATTGGCATCAAATACCAACAAATATTATATGTTCATATGCCATACTACCGCCACACATGCGTAAAATGGGACAGTTTCTGTTGCCTTAAAAGTCCTTGGGTCTAAGGTATTACATGCAATGTATCTTTACATATATATGTATCTTTACATATATATGTATCTTTACATATATATGTATGTATATATATATATACATACATATACGTTTTTGTTTATTTGTCTTTAAAAACAGGGTTTCTCGATGTATCCCTAGCTATCCTGGACTCTTTTTGTATATCAGGCTGGCCTTGAAGCCAAAGAGATTTGTTTGCCGCTGCATCCCAAGTGCTGGGACTAAAGATGTGCACCACCATGCCAGGCGTATCTCCATATTTTAAAAGCCACTCTATTCAGGCAATGCTTCCTCCCACCAACGCCCTGCATCCCCATGGCTTCATGGAGATAGAGGATGCTGCAAGAAGTGGTAGAACTATTCATGGATGGAAAATGCTGGGTTTCTCTTTTCCTGCTCATCACATAAGCAATAATAATAACAATAACAGATGGTGGAGAAAATGAAAATGTCTTCAAGAAAGGGAGGTTCCAGAGAGGTTCCTGTTCAATCCAAAAGTAATTAAGGGAGGCAAAAAAAAAAAAAAAAAAGACATTGTGGTTGAAAACGGTAATTGGAAAAACAAAATAACAAAGAAAGGGTTGTGTTGGTAGCCATTGCTGCTATGTTGGTAGCCATTGCAGAGTATGCTTAAGGAGAGCAAAAGAGAAACACTGAGCCATGGCAGCGTAGAGAGGGGCTCACTACACGGCTCTGCATCTTCTTTCTATTACGTGTAGCAAAACCCCATGGACTTCCGGTGGGAGACATGGACTTCCGGCTGGAGACACTGACACATCCTCTGAAGGTGGGCTTCGGTGCTCTGAGGTTTCCCATCCAGGAGAGCTGTTGCCACCTGGAGGCCTGTACATGTTCTCAGACCTAAGTCCTTCATGGAAAACGCACAGCGGTGTGATCTGAGACCAGGTTAAGCAGCTCGCAGCCTTCTGCCGCGCTGGAACAGTGTTTGGGTGGTTGCCAGTGACTGCATTAACAGCAAAGATAGAGTTCTAACAGAAGTTCTAAAGAATCTTTATCTCTTTCATCTCTTCCTTGTCAGTGCACCCTCAGCCCTAGAGGATCTAGAAGCAGAAGGAAATTGCTGTATGACTCTTGGACTAAATCAGTATTTTGGTTGGTTTTCTGCTGCTATAATATGATTCTACAGACTGGGCAAATTACAAGCAATAGAAATCTATTTGGTTTGTGGTCCTGGAAGGCAAGAATCCCTAACGTGTGACCTCAGCTTTGGTTGAGGCTTCATATCATGATGTGGTGGAAACGCCAGTGAGCATATGTGAGACAGAGAGGAAATCGGTGTCAAGTCATCTGTTTAGTCTGGATCTCACACCCAGAATAAGAGCACTAACACATTCATGAGGGCAGAAGTCATGCAATCTAACCATCTCTGGAAGATCTTATCCCTAGGCTTCCATAGTGGTGGTAGTGGCACACACTTTTTGATCCCAGCACACAGGAGGCAGAGGCAGGTGGATCTCTGTGAGTTCAAGGCCAGCCTGGTCTACAGAGGAAGTTACAGGACAGTTAGGGCTACACAGAGAAACCCTATCTCAAATAATCAAAACTGAAACAAAACACAAGACCTTGGGCTGGGGTTGTAACACAGGGATAGAGTGTTTGTTTAGCATGTGCAAGGACATGATAGCAAACACACAGATATACAAACACAGACATACACACAGAGAGAGACAGACATAGATAGGAGGACACATGTGCTTCTGGCTTTTAAATTTATCATAGCGATAATAAATTCCAACAGAATTTCAAACTTAAACCACTGCAACTAGATTGGATTAACATCTTCCAAAACTTTGGAAATCTATAGTGTGCCGAAGATGTCACTGAATATCATTGAAAATATTTAACATGTGATAACGGAACAGGCCATGCTGACACACCAACTGTTGAGTTAATCAGTTATGTGGCATTTCCATTGCTGTCCCATTGTCATTCATCTTTTAAAGCCCCACCCAGTCCTATCGTATTTAAACGTGAACAATGGTAAGTTCTACTTTGCATTTCATAATATACTATAAAGCTATCTTGATTCTATTCTCATGCTGAGACCTTTTCTAAATGGTGTCTAATATGTCAAAACTGTGTTTATGTGTATATATGTGTTTGTGTGTGGGTAGGTCTTCATATGTGTGTACTTAAATGTGAAGGCCAGATGTTAGCATCTGGTTTTCTTCCTCAAATTATTTGTCTTAATTCTCCACACACCTCTTCTATCTTATGAATTATACTGAAGGAAGTGGGGTCCCCAAAAGGTTTATGCAGTCTCATAGGACTTAGCACAGCATTATTTGAAGAATCCTAAATGTTTGAAGAAAAGTGCCCTAATAGTGATAGACTTGGGCAAAATAAAAGATGATGCTTGACATTATAGAAAAGAAAAGATAAAACTACACAAAGCCTTTAAGTATAAAAATAAATGGTGGTCTACAGAAGCAACACAAGGAAAGGATACCTTGCACTATGAATCCAAATCCTATTTAATCTAATAGTAAATGTTTTAACTACTATTGTGTAACAGTTCTTTAGGTACTGTTATTTAGTGAACGTAGCAAAAAGAAAAAAAATCAGGTAGCTTTGCTGGGATTTGAACCAGTGAGCTATTTAAAGATTTATAGGGAGCTGAAGATCTGGCTCAGCGGTTAAGAACACTGGCTGCTCTTCTAGAGGACCAGGGTTCAATTCCCAGCACCCATGGCTTCTCACAACCTGTAACTCCTGTAACTCGAGTTTCAGGAGATCCGACAACCCCACACATACATATTTGCAGGCAAAACGCCATTGCTCATAAAACAAAAATAAATAAACCATTGGCTAGGTGTGGCAGCACTGGCCTTTAATCCCAGAACCCTGGAGGCAGAGGAAGGTGGATCTCTGAGTTTGAGGCCAATTTGATCTACAGCGTGAGTTCCAGAACAGCCCGGAGCTGCACAAAGAAACCTTGTATCAAAAAACACAACAAACAAAAAAGAATGACTGATTCTTCCAGCCTTTCATTTGGACTCTTTGTGGGTTCATTGTGAAAAAAAATCTCCAATACGGAACAGATTTTTAAAAAAACTTTGATAGTGAGAAACGGTTGTACATTTCACCTCTGATCTCCGATGGTTGTGTTGTTAAATCTGAGACAGGAAGACACATTTCAGATCCAAGTGCACTGAATGCTGTAGGCCCGGAGTGCAGTCTGCAACAATACTTGCTTATTTTTTTCTTCTTTGAGGCATGGTTGCATGTCATAGCCCTGACTGCCCTGGATCTTGCCTGCCTGTCCTGCACCTGCTTCTAGAGTTCAGGGAGCAGAGGCGTGCACGACCTCCACATTTGGTCTTGACCGGGTACCCTTACTAGGTCCTAGCAGGAGGCAGGAAGTTGTAAATGAATGGAGTGGACCCTGACAAAAGTCACCCACCCTTTGCTGCCTTTTAGAGAGGCAAAAATTAGTGCTAAGGCTCGACTGTGTCCCTGACAAAACACGAACTGATGCAGCGCGCTTGTTCGAAATAGCAGCATAACATGATAAGGGGGAGATGTTTTCTGAGAAATAAACACTCAAGACAGAAACACAAAGCACGCTGATGCAAAGGTTTTATTTAGCATAAACGCGGCGTCCGCCTGCAAATACCAGAAGTCTCTTCGACTATGGAAACCAATGAGGACGCTCCAAATTCAAGCAGCCAATCCCGTCGCTCGCCTAGCACCGATTGAATTGTGGGACTTGTGGTTTTCACGTGGCAACCATACAGCATGGTTGTTAGGGGACAGTTTCGGCCACGCGTGCTGCTCGGAAGGAAAGCTCACTTTACAGGGCTCCTGTTGGCCTCCTGGTCAGCTCGAAACACCATCACCCACAAGCCTCACGCGGCTTAAGACTCATAAAACTTTCTCCTTAACGTCTTACGGAGGAGCACGACAGCTATTTCGGAGGATTCCCCGGCCTGCGACATTCACTGCCCGTCCTTTAACCGTCGCTTTAAGATCTCGCGAGAAAAGGCCCTCGAGGCGTTGTCCTCTCTCCCGAAAGGCCGTCCGCGCAAAGACGGACGTCGAGCACAGCCAATAGGATCGTCCCTCTGAGCGGCGCCTGCGCAGAGCGCGCGGGGCAGCCCTGGTGAACTCCGACCCCGCCTCCCCGCAGCACCCAGCGCCGGCCGCCCCCCCCTCCCAGCAAAGGAGGCGGGCTTTGGCCTCTTGCCCTAGGGAGCGAGTGCGGAGGGAGTGGGAGCGAGGCGGCCCGAACGCAAGTGTCTGGCTTCCCGGCGAGGCCCAGCCGTGCGTCCCGCCGCCCATGAGCTCGTTGCCCCGCGAGCAGCGCCGTCGTTAGGCCGTCTCCTTCCCTCTCGCTCCCCCCACCCCTAAGCCCGGGACAGGCACCCCCGCACCCCATCTGGCCGGGAACCGGACATCGTGTCGAGGCGCCTTCCCCAGTCCGTGTCGCGCTGCGAACCTGGAAGCGGGCGCCGCCGCCAAGGAGAGGAGGAGCCCCGGCCGCGGGCCCCAGCAGCCACAGAGCCAGCAGGCGGGATCGAGGCCGGCAACATGGCGAGCGCTTCGTACCACATTTCCAACTTGCTGGAAAAAATGACATCCAGCGACAAGGACTTCAGGTGAGGCTGAAATCCGACCCTAGCCCCCCCTTGGGAAGGCTGATGTGGAGGGGTGGCCGCCGCCCGGGCCTGGCGGCGGGCCCTGCCCCACCCCTCGGTCCGGCGGGTCTCCAGCCACCCCCCTCCCCCATCTTTGGTCTAGGCCGTTGTCGGCTGTAGCCACCAGGTCCCTTCTGCGTTCCTAGCGATATCGCATCCTTTGTCCACCCCCAGGGACACAATGCTGGCGTCCCGGGTAGCGCCTGGAGCCGCAGGCACCCGCTTCGGTGGGGAAGGAGGTTTTCCAGGCCGAGAGGCGGGCGGCCGGGCCTACTCCCCGGCCCTCCCGAGGCGCCAGGCCCTCCTGGCACTTGGGGCTAAGCTGCTACTCAGCAGGCACGCAGCCGCCGCCGCCTGCTTTCCCGCGGATGGGAATGGGTGCAGCGATCAACTTTTCTGAGGCCTCCGCTGATTGGATTATATACTTTTTCTTTGGATAATTCTTGTTCGTGAAGGTGGCAAGAAGGGGGAGGGGGGCGTCCGGGTCGGGGAAACTTGGCCTCCAGGGTTTTCCCGCCAGCATCGCTGTCACTTTCTCAGGTCAGGTGAAACCCACGCAGGATTTTGGGTTTTCAGTCTTATATTCCTATAGCAAAATCATGGCCAGAGGGCTGGATTGCCGAGCCTTTTGCCAAACAAATGAATCTTCTTGAAAAGAGGAGCTGGTGAGCCGGGAAGCTCAGTCATATAGTTTTGTTCTGGGAGACCTGGACTTATTGCCGTGCATACTGAAGGTGTTATATTTTCACAGATTGGCTTTGTCTGTGTCTTTTTGTTTGTTTGTTTTTGTTTGTTTTTCCATGCGACGCTGATTGTTACATCCTTCTCGACCTCTTTCCTTCACAAATAAATAAGCCCCCTGTCAGAAAAAGAAAAATGCTGTTTCTTTGATACTTAAGTTTTGCTTTGTGATTCTTTGGGAGATGCAGTTTTGTGTATATTTAAAAAGAACAAATAGTCTTTGCTTAAAACTAGTCTAGGAGTTTGGGTTTTGCTGTGCAAACTGTGTTAACACCTGAAGATTTGCCCAAATCCTATCTGAAGCAATTTTCCAATTTATGAAAGGAGAACCCGGGGGAAAATGATGCCTAGGTAAAGTCACTAAAGTGGTGTGACATACAGGGTTGTTCTTTTGTACCTAGGGATCTTCTAAGTCTTAAATTTTCATTTAAAAAGTTTGTCCCGAAGACTTCAGTGTTGTGTGGGAGAGAGTGGAATGTTTGTTTGGAGTATTTTGAACTTTTAGGTTTGTTTGGCTTTAGGACCCAAAGTGAAGCTTGACGGGCCCTTCGTAGACTGTTGAGGATGAGGTGAGCGACGCAGCTCTCAGCCCTCTGAGGTGGGCTGTCATTCCTCCTCGCAAGTCCTGTGCGCTCTTCCTGGAGAAGTGCTGAGTCTCCCTCTGGTTCATTTGACCTTTGCTTGAAGGCAGCACATTGGCTAGGATCGTACATTTCTGTAATTACAGACTCACGGGTGATTATGTTTTGAAAGACTGCAGTCATTTCATGTGGTGATAATGTATTGATTGAAGTAATTTCCTGTAAAAGAATGTATATACCTGGGTTTTTCTTGTTTTTAAAACTGCTATGAAAGAAATAAGGATGCCTTGACGTCAAACTACAGTGGTTTTCTGTGCCAGGGTGGGGAGAATCAAAATACTCACAAAGCTGTTGCCACAGTTCCAGAATTTGTGAACGTTGTGTTTAGTAACAGTAACTTCTTTTAACACAATCACAGCTTTTTATGAACTCTTTTAAAGACTTTCTTTTACTACATTTTAGTCATCTGCTTAACAAATCTTTGGGATGAAGTGCTCTATATTAGATATTAAACATTTTTGAAGATTAATTAAAATAGCACATTTGAGCCCAAGTCTTTTTCTATATTTTTATTAGATAGACACATAATTTTTAAAATGATGCCAGGTTCTCATTAGAAGTTTAGTTACTTTGATATAAATACCAAGATTTGTGGCTAGATAATTTTAAATATTGCCAGAAGGTTTGGAGGCAGGCTGAGTAGCATTAGGTGAGGTCTGACGTGCGTGAAGCAACAGTGGCTTTTTGTGTGGCCCCACATACACTTGTGAGCTGAAGCTACTTTTTCCATGTTTGTGGTTTTATCATAATTGTGCGGTTCTCTAGGATGAACTTTGTGAGTGACAGTGTCCGGTCACAATGTCAAAAGCTTGGGCGTACTTGTAAGGAAAGAAGACAATGTTTCCAGAAGGAAGAAAGTACTATATTCTCATGGTGAAATACAGCCTGTTAGGCCTAGTTTCTAGTTCTGTGTTCTAGTCCTGTGGGATTCTTTGCTGTAGATTGTGAGGTCTTGGACAATCTATTTCACTTGAGATTAAATTTTCACTTTCAAGAGTATGTTTAGTTACAAATCTTGAGGGTAGGTCTCTAGGTAACAGTGCAGTTCACTGAACCAGACAGTGTAAACAGTGAACATAAAAGGATTTTGAATGTTCAGGAATTAAAAGATCTTTTTGTGGAATTTAAATTTTAGGCTCATTTTATTGAAGAAAATCTCTACCATTTCTTTAATTTTAGTGTTTCTAAGGTTGGCAGTGGTGTGAATAAATGAAGCATAAAGAGGTGAAATACCAAGCAAATGAGAGAGGACATTTGTGTGTCCTAATGTCTAGCTAGTCTGTCACCTACTAACTTTGGGGAAAGAATTGCTTTTCTGTTTTTTGAGAGAGCGTTTTTCTGTCCTGGACATTGTAGATTAGGGTGTCCTCAAACTCACAGGGATTCGCCTACACCTGTCTCCCTGAGCCCTGGGACTAAAAGTGTGTGCCACCATACCCAGCTGGAAAGATTATTTTTGAGATAATGAATGCTAATTCAAGTAACCCTTTAGAAGAAAAAAATCAACATTCATTGTCAGTGTACCTTAGAGCAGTTCTCATCACTTATTGCCCCTCCAACACAAGTGCACGCAGACACCTCCCTCTAGAAAACCTTTATATCAATGCAAACTAGTTACTTAGGTCAGTAGACATTTAGAGGTGTGTTTAACAACTAAAGAGTACAGATGAACTGATATGGTTAGTAGTCAACTGATGATGTAGATGATAAGGGAAAGCTTTAGTATAGATGAACTCTGAATACTCCATTTAGGAATACTGTTAGAAATTGAGTTGTCGTGCCTTGTTTTCAAAAACCTTACCAAAAGTGAATTAGACTATTGCAGAGAATCAAGAGGTAAAGAAAATGTTATTTTTATGCATAATAATATTTATGGCTTTTATGCTCTGTATCCACCTGATTTTATTTGTCCTTATCTATGGTAAAGTGGATAATAACGACCTCTATTATGTTTCAAAAACTGAGTTGGGTTAAGGATTTGCCAGAAGTCAGGTAGTAGAGTTAGGATTCATCTGTGCATGTATACTTGCTGACTGTTCTGTGCTGCTTCTCAGGATTTTTACTTAGGGACATTCTGAGTCAGGTCTTAATTTTCAGTTGCTTCTAAAATCAGGTTGATGAAATGTTTTGTTCTGGAAGACAGTTTATTCCTTTGGCAGAGATATCAGAAGTTTGGACTCTGCTGTTTATCCCCAATAAATCTGGGTGAATGGTTAAAACCTTAACCATAGAGTTAAAAAAGCTCGGCAGTATGTAGGTATCTGGCAGTAAGTGACAGAGAAGATTAAAGCAAAGAGACTTATGTCTGTGGAGAGGTTTTAGTGAGGTCTTGCTAGTAAAATTCATGGTAGAGAACAATATGAAATTCATGGTAGAGAACACATGACACAACATGAGTGGGGGGAAAAGGGAGAAGATGATTTTGTCCTATAGCTTGAATAGTCATTGACTCAAGGGAGTCCTTAAGAGTAGGAACTTGTTGGTTCTCCTTTTTTAGGTTATTTTATACTGTTTTATGTTGAGTGTTTTGCCCACATGATGTATGTATACCATTAGTGCCTGGTAGCCTTAGAGATCAGAAGAAGGCATTGGATCCGCTGGACCTGGAGTTATGAATGTTTGTGAATCACTATGTAGGTGCTGAGGACTGAACCTGGATCTTCTCCAAGAGCAACAAGTGCTGAGCCATCTCTTCAGCCCAGGGACCTCATCTCTCCTGAATACTTATTCATTTAGTTCATTGGACAGCTGGCTTCTAGGAGAGCTTGAAATGCTTGAATTGCATTTTAGTTCAAGTTTATGGAAGGAAAAAGCATGGAAGAATTTTGAAAAATCTCTTCAAGAAACCATTTTAAGACCCAAGTTCATGCTGCTCAATGCAATCTTAAGATAATTTATGATGTTGATATGATTTGTTACAAAGTTTGTTTGGTTCTTTGGAATAGTAAAAGATGTTTATCTTTGGAAACTTTAAGGTTAGTAAAAAAATCTAGGCCTGTAAAGAAATCTTAGTGAGAAGGGAATTGGGAGAGTTTATTGCATTGTTGAAAGTGTAAATTTTCACATTAACATAAAAATAGAACTATCACCTTCTTGATTGCCTTTTCTTGAAGAACAGGTTTAAAAAGAATAGATTTACAGACTTAAAAGGTCACTTGGACACTTTTTAAGTACTTTAAGGCTGATGATGGCTACAGCTTACTTGATTTACCTACATGTTGATATGTGCAGAGGGATCAGCCATGATTTGAGTTCAGTACTGAAAAGGAGAGAAAGGAATGTCATACAGGGAACTTAGAAGATTATCAAAACTTAGTTTTGCTTATGTAGATAGAATATTTATTCCAGGTTCATTCATAGCCCTGTGGTAAATGCATGAGAAAAAGGCGGTTATGTGTAAAATCTTTGAAAGATTGAGGATGATTCATTCTGGCCAAGACACCTAGATGTCTGCTGTATGTTAAGAGTAAAGTTGTGCTTATGTATTGGGGTGTGTGTAAAAGCTAATTATTGTACAACTCATGTCCCTTTCTAACATCCTTTCTACTTCTCTGTGCTGAATTTACCAGGAATGAATAAACTCTTCCCTCAAAAAGCTTTTAGCAACAGAGCAAATCAGGTGTGTAGGTTCCAGATTCTTACTATCTTGTAAATCACTGTTTGAAGAGTTCAACATGAGTTCTTCATGCTGATGCTTACACACACACACATTGCCCCCACATACTTGTTGACCTCATGAGTATGTTGTATTGCCTGCAGATTATGTTCAGTTAACCCTGACCATTTTATCTTCCTCACTCCCATATTAGATCTCCTTTACCCTCATTGTGGCTTGTTAAAATAATGTTAGCTGGAAATTGCAAGTAGAACAAACAGCACCTGCGTGCAGCTCTTCTCTGGCCTTCCTTTAGTCCTTTGGGAAATATTTCTTAAATTAGTCTCTTGGTCTTAGTCCCCTTTCAAGTTTCATTCACTCTGTCTACTAGAATTTCTCCATAAAATCATAGCTGGTTCTTATTCTGATTGACTACAAGAAAAGCTCCAAACTTCTTACCTGCTATCTGAGCTTATTAAAGTCCCTCACCCTGAAATCCCAACTGTCTCCTCCTGTAATGGGTTTACTATATGCTTTCTTTGCTCGTCTGCTTTATATTTAAGCACTGTTAGCACACTTTAATTTTTCTTATATGGCATCCCTGATGTCATTTACTATCTGTAAGGCTGTGGGGTTTCTCATTAAGAGGTTGCTGGAATGTTTGAGGAATGTTTGTAAGGGCATGAGGAAGCAGTTTTGCTTTAAGTTGAATGTTGTCAGTGAGCAGTGTCACGATTGCATCTCTGAATCTTATGGGGAAAACATATCTAAACAGCGGAAAGCTGAATCGCTAGGAAGTGTCCATAGAGGGCTATACCATAGTTCTTATTATTATAACCTTTTCTGCACTGTATGTTCTTTGAGGTTGTCCAAGAAAACAGTATGCTTTAGGTGTAAGCATCAGGTCAGTTTGTTAGTATCCAAGGTTTAGGTTGGGCCTCTTTATGGCATGGACTATGGTTTTTGTTTCGTTTTCCCTACTTCTGGCTAGTGGCAAAGTTGGGCTATAGGACATTAATTTGTGGTGTTCATGTCTTCATATTTGTTCACTGCTGTTGCTTAAAATTAGAGGCCTATCCAGTCAATATAGTTAAGCCAGAGTTGCTGATCTGTCTAGTGTAACATCAGCTTAGGCCACCTGATGTTAACAATGGCTGTGCAGGGACAATAAAATAAGCCTCAGTATCTCACTGAGATGCCCCACAGCTTTTCTTCCCCCACTGTAATAAGTAGACCCAGCCTGACATCAGGGCTGCATGCAGAATCAGCTGCTGCTCAAGATTTTTTTTTGATTTATTATTTATACAGTGCTCTGTACTACATGTGTGCCTGCATGCCAAAAGAGGGCACCAGATCTCGCTATAGATGGTGTGAGCCACCATGTGGTTGCTGAGAATTGAACTCAGGACCTCTAGAAGAGCAGCCAGTGCTCTTAACCCCTGAGCCATCTCTCCAGCCCACAAATTCAAGTCTTAAGTCTCTTACTTCTTTCTGATAGCACATCCTCCTTTACTGTCTATCCCTCCATGTAATCAATTAATTTTACCTCTTAAATTCAAGTACAAGGAGTTGACCCTTATATGATATGTTCTGGAAGATTTTCTGGTTCCTGCATTTTCATTAGTTGATATGTTAATAATTTTGCTCAATGTCTACTTATGTTTAAGCACTTTATTTAATGTGTTTAATGAAACATTGAACTCACAGTCAATAGCACTTTTAACACATGCCTGAATGAAGTTACTTAACATGCTCTTTTCCAGAAGGCACACTACAGCCTTTTGTATATAGAAATGCTAGACAGTACTTCCAGTTATGCGTGGAGGGCATATTAAACAGTAAAACCATCAACAGAAAGTGTAAATGTGAACCACAAAGCTCTAAATAACCTGGGAAGAGGGTTCGTTGTTTGTGAGCTCCACTGCAGTGGAGAATTTGTGATAGATGACTCAAGTTTGTCATCACTTTACAGCTCTCTGCAAGTGGTTATACAAAGTATTTGTGTAGGGCTTACTAATCCATTTTTAACAAGTTACTTCACAGATATAAGCCTTTAGTAATAAGAATTGGTTATGTTTACTCCTTCCCATTTCTGTCAGCCATTCATTTAGTGTCCATGGTCTATCTTTATGCCTCAGTAGTTGTCTCTAGTGCATCAGACTGAATATTGGCTCTTTCCAAAGTTTGTTGTAATGGTTCTTCTGGAGGGCAGTTCTAGTCATCTGTCTTCCCGAACCTGTCCCATATGTCTTTTGGTAGCTTCTCATTGAATCCTGGTATGTTATACAGAACTCTTTAATTCCTGTCCCTTGCTTACCTGGCATCAGTTTTTCCCCCGTTCTCCTTGATGTGGAGCCCCTGTTGCTGTTTGCTGGGCATTTTATCAGGACATTGTACTTTCTTTTAAATTTTTATTTTATTTTTGTGTGTGTCTACATATATTTTTCTGTGTGAGTGGATGTTCCGTAGGGTGTGTCTGGGGGTGGGCCTATCCTGTAGAGGCCAAAATACAGAATTAGATCCCTTGGAGTTAAAGTTAACAGTGAGCCACCCAATGTGAGTGCTAGGAATGCAAACTTGTCCTTATGACTAAGAAGTCTTAACCACTTGACCATCTCTACATCTGCAGTTTTATTGATGATACATTGCTTTGCTTTGTAGTATTATCTCAGTTATAATTGTTCAAGGGTTTATTCATCATATATGAAGTTTCATGGTAATGGTCCCCTAAACTAGATTGTAATGTAAATTCTAAAACAGGGACTTGCATCTGATTTGGCTAGGCCCGTGTAACCTCAGTAGTGTGTAGAATGCCGGGTATGTTGATTTCTCAGTACATGATTACTGACTATCTGGGACCATTTCCAGCATTGGCCTGCATTTCCATTATCTCTGATTAAATTTCTCTGCACTTGGTTTCTGTGCTCCAGACAGACTAAGCAACCTAAACAGCTAGGCAGTCCTTTATCCCAATAGGTGCTCTGCTGTTCCTTCCACTAGCCTTACCAAAAGGGACAGATAAAAGACCCAGGACAATTTCCTCATGAAACTCCTGTTGGAGCTCTGAGAGCTCAGATCTAAGCTAGCAGATCTGTTATTTGATGTGAATGTTAGGATATTAGTGTTGTTTTGTGAAGACAGACTCTCAGGTAGCTTTGTCTAGCCTTCAACATACTTAGGACTGTGACCCTGGTCCTTCTGCCTTCAACTCCCAAGTACTGGAATTACAGGTGTGCATTACTATTCCAGGATGCTTTTTATTTTTCGTAAAATGAATATATTTGAAACTTTAGATGCAACATAAATTCTTGAAAAATATTTTAAGGTTGAGATTTATCTATTATTTATGTCTGTCTTGTTAGAGGGAAGAGAAAAGCAGACTGAGTGTGTGCATCATCTCTGCCTTAGCACCTAGAGTGGTAGAGTCTGCTGAAGTCTTTTCCAAGATAGATTTTTAGCCTGCTCAAATACAGCCTTCAGACTGACTGAAAACTCCCCTCTGAGAACATTTATTTGCAGAGCAGAGGCTGATTGACCCTTTGCTTGCATATAGTATGGCTGTCTAGCTTAATAGACAGTGACTAAGGAGTAAACGAGTGTATCCATTCTTTTATCCAAGAGAACCCATCAGAACCATTATTTAGGATTGCCCACTTTTTTATAACTTAAATTGATGATTATTGTTACTGAATGCTTGGTCACCAGGGAGTGGAACTGTTTGAAAGGATCATAAGGATTAGGAGGTGTTCTTGTGTTGGAGCAAATGTGTCACCCTGGGTAGCTTTGAAGTTTCAAGAGCCCATGCCAGGTCCAATCTTTCTTTCTCTCTGCCAGCGGGTCAAGATCTAAAACTCTCAGTTATTGCTCTAGTGCTTGCTTGCATGCTTGCCGCCATGCTTCCTCCAAACTAACGGACTCATTTGTAAGAGTTGCCATGGCATGGTATCTCTTCACAGCAGTAGAACAGTGACTCAGACATTTATATGTCTACATTAATGTGTTATACAGTTTTTCCCACTTCCAAATATTAATCAAAACCTTGATTTTAATATTGTTTTGTTGTTTTTAATATTGTTTTGTTGCCTCAGTGTGAACATAAGTTTTTCTTTAATAGTTTTATGGAACTTGACAAAAAATGAATTATGTGCTTTCATGTAGTTTAAAACTGACATTGTTGTTAAATGAATATTCTAATTATTGAAATTGTCCTTAAAATTACTTTATATTAATTACTTACTAAATTGTCTCGCTGCTGTCACCATATAGCTTATTGCATACATTGTCAGGTTATCACTACAGTTATTTATAGCTATTATAGTTGTGTTTTTCAATTTAAATGGAGATTTTGGTGTGGAAAAAAGTTGTTTTCTTTTCAAATGGGTCTTGTTGAAATAAAAGAAAAAGGACATTAAGTAATTGTTAATTCGGTGGACTATTTTCATGGTTGAGAGCCAGGAATTAGGGGAACCGTTTCATTTGGCTTTAACAATTCTTAGTCCTTTATTTAAATGTGATTACCTCATAATTGGGACATTCATTTTAAATAATAAATGTTCTGTTAATCTGTATGGAGGAAGGAACTCTAACACTTTACATTTTTCTTTGCTGAATAGTCAACCCTTTTATTAAATCTGAGATGAAATGATAGAATATTCTTTTTTCTTAGTCTGTTTGGTTTTAAACCTTCCTTTGTCTGGTTCTTTTTTTTTTTTTTAATAAAGTTTTTGTGTATGAGTGTTTTCCTACATGTATGTGTATACTGTATATATGCGTGGTATCCACAGAGGTTAGAAAAGGGTGTCAGATCCTCTGGGACTGGAGTTACAGAAATTTGTGAGCTGCCATGTAGGCTGCAGGAATTGAACTCAGGTCCTCTAGAAGAGCAACAAGTACTTAACAGCTGAACCATCTCTCCAGCCCCTGCCCTTGGTCTCAAGGGGAAGGAGGTATATGTCAGGTGGAACAACTTTCTAGAATCACTTTTTCACCATTTTGATAATATACTTTAATGACTAGTAATTTGTATATGAAATTCAATAATTTGTAGCATATATTCCCCCAGTTCAGCCCTCATCATATGCAAAGAATGTATTTTTAATATTTGTGGTTAAGGTTATTGTAAATAAAAAAGGAGCTCCCTCCCACCCCTGGCAAAAAGTAGTACAATTAATGAGAATGGATGAATGTTCACTTAAGTCTTGTTAGTAAATTTAAAATCAAGATTTATCTGGTAATAATAACTTTGGTTAGTACCTGGTATAAGAGCATATTAGAATCTTAAAAGTGCCTGTCTGAGGGGCTGAAGAGGTGTATCAGAGGTTGAGAACACGTGTTGCTCTTGCAAAGAATCTCGGTTCAATTCCCTATGCCACATGGCTCACACACTATTTGTAATCCCAGTTCTAGGGGATCCAACAGGCACAGGTGTGGTGTGCATATGTGCGTGCAGGAAAACCAGTCATACACATACAAGTATAATTTTTAAGTGCCTCTCTGAAAACATTGATTTTTAAAATATATTCTGTTATCCTTTTCTTTGTAGAATTTAAATTTATGGCAACTTAAGTATATGAGTTTCTATAATATGCTGCATCATGTTCCTTTTGCAAAATGAAACCACTAATGTGAAAAATCGTTTTGATGCTTTAAATTCTTTTGATTAAAAAGTTTTTAAATTTTAATAGGTTTATGGCTACAAATGATTTGATGACAGAACTCCAGAAAGATTCCATCAAGTTGGATGATGATAGTGAAAGGAAAGTAGTGAAAATGATCTTGAAGTTGCTAGAAGATAAAAATGGTGAAGTACAGAACTTAGCTGTCAAATGGTAAGTTGTGTTGCTTGTGCATGCTTTAAAAACCGGTATTTTAAGTCTGATGCTGTCTTTTCTAAAAAGTTTCTTTTTGGAATTTTAGGTTGCTAGTGATTGCATGTGAATAATACAGGATACTTTCATTACAGAATCTAGTGTAGCCTTTTATGAGATTATTTGGAAGCATGTGTAGAGAAATCAAGAAACAGTGGATTTTTAACTTGTGTGACCGTTGCCTGCCTGGCTTTTTATTTGTTTCATTTTTGGTCTGTTTTTAAAAGTCCTGTTCTAGCTGAGGTGAGATTTAAAACTAGAGCTTCAATGAAAAACAACACTTAACTCTTAAAAAATGACAGCAAGAAAGTCAGAAGGATCACACTTTCAAGACAAGGGGTTCGTTAGGGAGCGCCTTTCTCAAAGTGGGTAGGTATGAGAAAGAAAGGAGGGAGGAAGAGTAGTTAAAGCCAGAGTGGACTTAATGGGATACTATGTTGATGGACCTGCTTGAAATGGAAGGGATTCCAGTTGTCTTTTAGTGTGCATCTAATGAGTACTTTTTACGAGTTAGAATCCTGGCAGTTGTATAGACTTTGAGTTCTTGATAAATTCTTTTTGAACCAATTTCAGCCATGCATGTAATCCAGGTACTCAGAAGGCTAAAACAAGAGGCTTGCCAGACTCAAGGCCTTCATGGACAGCTTAGTAAGACCTTGTCTCAAAATAAGAAAGTAGACTTGAGCTGGAAGTCCATGGCTCAGAGGGTGCAGGCTTGCTTAACATGCGTGACATCCTAGCTTCTTCCCCAGTACTGCAAACAAAAAATAGACAAGTAAGTGAGTCAGTTCAATTTGTGGGTGTGAAATTTTAGAAACTAATTTAGAAAGTAAATTCTAAATCTAATACTTAATTTGTGGAATTCTATGTCATTGTATCCATCATTCAGTATCGATTTAAAGCGCTCTTCCATTACTGCTTTATTGGATTGTTTAAAACTTTCAAATTGTTTTTTGTATATAAGTAAAAGGTGAGAAATCATTGGTCGACATAAGAATTTCTAGAATTGTGGTGCAGATTTATTTAATTCTGAGACCTTTGCAAGTTTAAAATAAAACATGTCTGTACACGTGCTGTATGATTGGCGGGATGGCTCAGCAGGTAAAGGTGCTTGCCGCCAAGCACCAAACGAAATAGGAGAGAGCCAACTCCCACAATTGTCCTCTAAATTTCACACCTCCACTCCTCTATTTACATTTTATATATATATATATATATATATATACATACATACACACACACACACACACACACACACACACATATATATACACACACAGCATAGAATGTATGAAGGATGAGTCTAGGAAGCTGAATCTTTTGATCTTTTTTTTTTTTGAGATAGGTTTCTCTGTGGCTCTGGCTGTCCTGGACCTTGCTTTGTAGATCAAGCTGGCCTCAAACTTAATCCTAGCTTTTGCTGGGATTAAAGGTGTGTGCCACTATACCTGGTAATTCTTTTGATCTTTTGATGATCTCTTGTGTTTGCATTTACAATTAAGGAGTTGAGAAGGCGGCTTATTGGTAGACTTCTTGCTTAGCATATGTGAGTCATTAGTTACTTCCTAACACTATAAAAAATGGGGAAGAAACATTTATGTTATATTCATAAAGAACTTAGGATACAAACAGATATGTCTATTCCAGTTAGCTTTTCTATTGTAGTGATAAATCACTAGGTAAAGGCAACTTGGGAAGGATTTTATTTCATCTTCTAGGTTGCAGTCCATGGAGCAAAGCCAAGACAGGAACTCAAGGCAGGAGCTTGAAGCAGAAACTATAGACAAAAGCTCTGCTTTCTCTCAGGGTCACATTCGGCTGCAGTATCATCCCTGGCCAGTCTGCCTAGGGATGATACTGCTGGCCGTGGGCTGTGTCCTTATATCAGTTGATTGTTAACCCACAGGCCAGTATGATGAAGGCAGTTCTTCAGCTGAGTTCTTTCTTCGTTCTGTCAAGTTCACAAGATTAGCCATCATTGTAAGGACAAAAATCATGGTTCTGGCTAAATAATATTTGATTCTTGTAGGAAAAATGGTTTATATAGAAATGACCTAACAGTTTATGAAGAAACAGAAAAATTGTCAAAGAACTTGATTGCCACCCCAAAAAAAAGTTGAAAAATCTTCCACAAATCCCTTTGAAACCTGAAAGAGTGGATAGTTCTAATACAGATAGTTCTAGTACCATTCTAGAACACAATGCATCTAAAAACATGCCATACTTAAGCCAGTTATTCCAATTACTGATAATACATTCTGACTCAAGGTAATGCTAAAAAGACAAACCAGAGAGAAGACCGACGTAAATATTGAAGTAAAGCATGTCTGAGTATTAAGAGTAGCACAACCAAATAGAGCTTACCCCAAGAATGTAAGGAGAAGTGGTGTGAATACTGTGCTTGCAAGAGCTATGCTTCTGGGTTAGTTGGTCAGAGGAAAAGTACATCTTGTTAATTGTGGCGACACTGTTAGGATTCCACACGGGGCAGGCCGTGGTGGCAAATGCCTTTAATCCCAGTGTTTGGAAGCAGAAGCAGTCTTGTCGCAGAGTTCGAGGCCAGTGTGGCTTACTGAGCGAGTTCCAGCACAGCCAGGGCTACACAGAGAAACCCCAAAGAGGTGGGCTTGGGGGTGCTGGGAAATTGATGTTTGTGATTAAAAACAAACAAAAAGATTTAGGCTACTTAGTAGAATTACAGAATGAATGTCCTAGTAACCAACATCATACTAACAGTCACTAAAGTGGATCGATCAAAGATTCCTTATTTCCTCTTGACAGAATTTGCCATCTGTTTTAGTAAAATATAGGAATTGATAGGTTCTCCTTGTTTGGCGGTTCTAGCAAGGGACCACAGCTACTCTTACACTCTTGACTGAAAACAGTACTCCTCTATTTGGACAAAGTTGACGTCTTCTATTGGGGATGCAGCAGCTTAGGGAGGAACATATCCAGAACAGTGATCAAGGAAGGGGACACCCCCAGCCAAATCGGCCAAATCAACCCTGGCAGTCAAGTAAGGTGACAGATGTTGCAGCCAGATGACCCTCACATCTGATAGGCTCTTCTATAAAACCGAACTAATATGATGAACACTTAAGAGTTGAGATAAGCCTGTGCTTGGTTTTGAGGGAGACCAAGATGAGAGTGTCTGAATGCCCTGGGAAAACATTTAGAAAAGAAAGTGATAATTCAGTGAGATAGGAAGATGAGTGTTTATAGTCTGGAAGAAGGTACCTGTTTATTACACTCTATGAGGGACAGAATCCCTAGGAGGCAATGGAGCAGGGACTGTAAGTTTTGACCTTCAGAGTATTGTAGGACATAAGGTTACAATTCTGTTTTCCAGACTTAAGAAGTGATGGTGTTGTACGAGCTGGATCCTGTCAGCCAAATGGGGGTGGGGGGTGGGGTGATGGTG
>CM053766.1:54570116-54630698 GCA_028658305.1 Pachyuromys duprasi
TGTTTCAGCCATTCCAGTTTCCACTTGGTGTGTAGGTATAATATTAATTTATATTTATGAGCTATTTTTTCCTTTTTCTATAAAAATACTGGTTTTCTACTATTTTCACAAGGCAGAACATTTTGCAAGAATATGAATTTAAGTTTTGGAAGTTGCTGGAGAGATTGTTTAATCATTAAGAACACTGGCTCCTTTTTCAAAGGTCCCAGGTTTGATTCCTAGCACCCGCATGGTAGCACACAGCCTTCACTAACTCCAGTTCCAGGGGATCCAGCGCTCTCTTCTGATCTCCATAGTGTCTATACATACATGTAGGCAAGCACCCATATGAAAATAATTAAATCTTAAAAATAATAATTAAATAATTAAATCTTTAAAAAAAAAGAATTTAGGTGTTAAAATCAGACCACAATGGGTTTGAAGTCTGGAATCCACTTTCTAAATGGGTAACTGGTTGAGCTAAAGTTTAAGCTTTAGCATTCTCAGTTTTCTCTATGGGGTTGGCTATCTGGAGACTTATTTGGAAATTTAGATTATGTGAAGATGAATTTGTATAGTGGAAAGTAGGGTGTCATTGGTTTTATTTTGATAAATTTATGAAAGAAATGTTAAGTGGTAATAAAAATATCACCTGTGTAGATGATGTTCAGGTAGAATCATTCTTTGGAAGGTAAAGCTTTTGGGTATTTTAGACTATGCAAGAAGAAAATGAAAAAAGAAGGCTCAGAATGGAGCCTTATTTACAGAAGTTAGCAAAACTTCCATGGTCCATAGCAAACAAGGTGGAAAAGGAGAAGTGAATGGCTTAAGGCAGTGTGGTCATAAATGAGTCCACATGTTTTGGCCAGCAGAACAAGAATTGTCCACTCTGTATGTACGTCTGCAAATTGCTTCTTTAATATGCTCGTAATGAAATCAAATGTTAGCCTCTAATACTACGCACCTCTTGTGGCCAGCTTTGTGGTCATTTTAGTATCATTTGTTAGCGATTTCTCACTACTGTCTGTGTATGTAGTTCCACTTTTCAAAGAAGTAAAGGAGTGTTCTTTTATTGCTGATACTGTTTTTTTTAAATACTTTATTTAACAAAATACAGTAAGAATAAATGAAAACCGTCATATCAAAGTTAGACATGACAAGCCAACCTAAAAAGAAAAGTGCTTCAAGAAAAGGCACAAGAATCAGGGACCCACTAATTTACACCTGCAGGAGTCCCATAAAAGTACAAAACTGAAAGCTGTCAGTTTATATATGCGAAAGACTTAGTACTGCAGACCCCTGTGCGCCCTGTGATTGTTTGGCTATGGACTTCTCCAACTTTTAGAATTGAGCTTATCTGGATTACCAAGTTGTAGGATTTTAAAAGTATATTTCTATTATCAGTCTACTGACACATTTTACAAATATCTAATTTGATGTCCATTGTTACTAATTTTGATTCTTTTTCTTTGATTTAACTTATAAGATATTTATTTTGTGGTTATTGTTTTGTGTCATAAGAAATATTTAATTTGATTTACAAGGATTTCTTGTAGTTTTTTTTCAGTTTTCATTTTTATTTTTAGTTCCGTGATCTATCTGGAACAAAGGTTGTGGAAAGTGTAAGGCCGGAGTTGTTCACTTTTCCCATATGGATAGGCAGCTGTTACAACACCATGGGTTAAAAAGATTGCCCTTTCCCCACTGACTTGAATTCAGAATTTACCTGGCATCTTTGAAAAGAATCAGTCAAGTATAAAGCGTGTGTTTTGGTCGTTTGTCAGTATTATGCTGTTATGTTGTCCTTGTTCAGGGCTTTTCCACCCTGGTTCTGCTAACTTTTAAGACCGACCAGATGCGTCTACATCGAGTGAGGGAGCTTTTCTGGAGCTGCATCCCTGGCCATTTTTACTGTTTGCCAGTACCACCTCTAGTGTCCCAGATGACAATGACACTTGTTTACCGGTGTTCTCAGCTACTTGAGAGTGAGGTGTGCCTTTTTTGGGGCCATGATATACAGTAAGTTGTATATCCTGACCTTTTTTTCTTTTTTTTTTTTTTTGATAGTACATTGTTTCTTTTAGGTCTTGTTATTGTTGCTTTTAATCAGTTTGCCAGTCTCTGTCTTTAAAATATCAGCATGTTCCATTTGGGGTTGTAATTATACTGGTGGAATGTTTGAGAAAAACCCTTCACTAGTGCTCAGTCTTTGAACTGTGAAGCACAGTGTCTGTCACATTAGTTTTTGTTAGGTCCTTGGTGATTTGTACATTAAGTTACTTCAGTGGTAAATCTCTCTGTAAATACTAATTGTTGTTATTTTGGAGGTGGTGGGGTTGCATGTACATGTGTCCGTGCGTGATATGGAAGCTGCTGTTTGACACCACCTGGTTCTCCAGCCTGCTGAAGCAGGTTCACGGAGCTGCCAGTTCCGCCAGTCACCTAGCCAGTCACCCTCACCCTGCCTGCCTCAGCTGCAGTACCGGGTTACCACAGGGCAGCCATGTTCTGGCTGTTTCATGTAGATCCCAAGTCTATTATTTATGCTTATACGAACTGCTTCATCTCCTCTGCCCTCGATTTTGATAATAATATTTGAGTTCTCTTTTTTCCAAATAATCAGGAAATTACCTTTTTCTTATTAGAGAGCTAGCTTTAGGTTTTGTTAATTTTCTCTATTGTTTGTTAACAGCTTCATTGGAATTTTCTTTTTTCTTACCTCTTCTTTTCTAACCTAAAAACATAGTCATAAATAGTCTTCAGGTGCATCCTATCAATTTTTATCTTCAGAGTGTCAGGCAAATGGGCAAGACTTTCACCACCTGTTCTGGAGCTCACTAGACTACATTGGCCTTGAACTCAGAGATCTACCTGCTTTTGGCACCCAAGTGCTGAGATTAAAAAGAGCGCACCACTATGCCAAAGTTGTTTTTGTTTTTTGAGACAGGCTATCTCTGTGTAATCCTGGCTGGCCTGGCACTCACCGGCCTTGCCACACTCAGCTTCCACCTAATTTTTTAAGGCAGAATATCTGACTGTGCTGCTGGCCAGTGAGCTCTAGAAGTGGCAGACATTTAACAACTATGCCCAGCTTTAAGTGGTGCTAACGGAACTGAACTTGGATCTTCCTGCCAGCTCTTTAACAACAAACATAGCCATTACCCTAGCCCTCCTCCACTTCACTAATCCATTAATTATTAAGAGGGAAATTTGGAAGTTATCCTTTCCTGAGTGTGGAGTATGTGTGTGAGTGTGTTGATGGTTTTTTAATTTGCTTCCACTGTACTCAGAAACTGCACTTTAAGATTGTCAGTACTCACTTTTTAATAATGTGAGTTTGCCGTATGGTATGTCTTGGTTGATCTATATGTACTTGAAAGGAAAGCTGGTGTTATTATTAAAGTGTTCTTTAACTGTGTAGAGACCAAGATAGTTGCTGGTATTTAGATTTGTATCGTCTCTGGTGTTTTGGTTTGAATAATCTATTGACTGAAAGGATCTTAAGATTTAGAACTGATACTGGTTTGTCATTTCTCTTTAGTAATACAATTTTCTTTGCATGCATTTTAAAAGTGTATGCTGTTAAAGGTGAAATTACTGGTATTTGTTTAAACAATAAGGAAGCTTTTATTCAAACTCAGCAGTCAGTTATGATAAATGTCAAGATTATTGCAGTAGGGGAAAGAGATTGGATTCACTTATGAATAAAAGACCAAGTCGGGATTATAGCCAATAAGCAGAAAGAGAAAATTATAGATGTAAAATAACACAGGAGTAGATGGAATTCTTACTTACTACTTGGCCATGCAGGCATGCCCAGCAAAGATGGAAGCAAGGTTGAGGCCTTAATTGAAAAGAGGGCTGGGTTAGGGGTGGTGAATAATATACGCATGCACATTTTGGCTTTCTGCTGTTTGGCTGTTGTATGGTATAAGAGTCTTTATTAATGTTTGTCATAAATATTGATAAAGTTGGATTTGGAGAGTTTTTGTTTTCTGTTTGATTCCCACCCACCACTCCTTTTGTTTACTTAGGCAGTAGATCTTGAAGTGATCCAGGGGACCTCCTGAGGCAGGTTCAAACAGTTTGAAAGGTTCAAACTGTTAGGGAATGCTACTGTGGACCTGTTTTCTCCTGTTATTTTCTTGTTTTTACATATGCGATTATCCAGAGGACCCACGACATTTGCTTCCACAACATTGAATGCATAGAAATCTTGTTTTTAATGTCAAGAATCTAAATTTTTAGAAATGCAAAATAATACTCTACTGTTTTTAAGGATATGGTTTGTTAATGTTATTTAGTGCTAACGTGAAATGGGTTTGGTTTTGTTCACTTTGTATGTTTGTGGTGGGTGTGCATTTTCGTGTGAGTGCTCGCGCACATGTGCAAGTATATAGCAAGCGCTTTATTAGCTGATCCATCTCTCTGGCCTCATTTTCACTCATTTCTTTCAGTATGCATTCCATTTATTTTAGTTTCTGGTCTTTTTCTCTATTAGAAATGGTTGTCTTTTTTTAAAAAACATTTATATTTTTAATGTACCTATGCCTCTACTCTATACTCTTCCCATCAGCATACCACCTCCTATTCTCACCAGGTCATAACTTTTGGTGATCCTTGTATTTAATTGGGCTTGCTTACCAAAGTAATGGGTTAAGTGTGCCCTGATAAAGGATAATATTGAATGTGAAAGTTTTAGGAAACTGTAATATAGTGCCTTTTTGTGTGAGTTTCTTATGTCAGTAGCTTGATAGTAAATCCTTTGTTACAGGGTTCATACCTTTTTCATTAGGAATCTTGAATAACAGTGATTTCTTGATGAATGTTCATATGCTGAGCATCCCTGCTATATGCTGGAGTGTTTGGGCAGGGCATTCAGAAAGGAATTCTATTTTCCTGGAGGGCTTCAACTAGCAGGAGAAATAAAATCATAACAATAGAAAGCAGAAGATATGCAACATGCTTTGGGAGCACATATAGGCCTAGAGGTTTTCATTATGCTTTTAAAATTTAGACAGGAAATTAAAAGAAGCTAGAACAGTAATACAAAAGGGTCAGAGTTGGCAATGTAACATCAAATGGAGTTTTTTCTTATAGGTAGATCTTGTTAGGAGCAAATGCCTGAATGTTAGAGCTGTTTGTGTGTTTGAAGGGTTAGCATGCAGGATGAGAATCATCTTCAGTTTCTTGTTACTATGCTAGAAATCAGTGGGAAAAAATGAAAACGAACCACAAAGCGTTGTATTATTCAGTTCGCCTTTATCCCTACTTATGTGTCATCCATGGTTAAAGTGACAGTTACTAGGCAAGATTAATATTTCTACTTGCTTTTTCTGTTTATTTTGTGTTTATCTAGATGTTGACAAAATTTCCTTCTTTCTGTTGCAGTCTTGGCCCTTTAGTGAGTAAAGTGAAAGAGTACCAAGTAGAGACCATTGTAGACACCCTCTGCACAAACATGCTTTCTGATAAGGAGCAGCTTCGAGATATTTCCAGTATTGGCCTTAAAACAGTAATTGGAGAACTTCCTCCGGCTTCCAGTGGTAAGCAAAAACGTTTTGTCTTGTCCTATAAATCCTCCCTGTGTTCCAAGGCACAGAGAGGTGATTTGATTGAAGCCTTATTTTTCTTAGATATAAATGTAACCTAAGCAAATAAAACTTAAATGTACCAGGTGTTGGTTCTGATGGGCGTGTGTGTTGCTGCAGCGTGTTACATAGTGTTGCATGATCACAAGGCAGTGGTGGTGCACACCTTTAATCCCAGCACTTGGGAGGCAGAGGCAGGTGGGTCTCTGAGTTGAAGGCCAACCTGGTCTACAAAGTGAGTCCATGACAGCCAATGCTACACAGAGAAACCCTGTCCCAAAAAAAAAAACAAAAAACAAAACCGAAAAACAGTGTTGTGTGTTTTCCATTTGCAGGTGGGAGAGAGTGGTGCTGTGCAGCTATGTAGTGGACAGATCAGCAAAGAGACCAAGTTCTGATTAGTGTGTCATTCCAGCGTTCATTTCCATCCCACCAAAGCTTATTATGTAAAAATCAAAAAATTGAAGACATAGCTGTGAAATAGTTCAGTTTACTAGTAGCTTTAATTAAGTTTGAGCCCGTTTCAGTTACTTGTTAATTTAGTAGTTAATGAAGTTGGTCATTAGCTTTTGGCATCTTATCAGAATTATCTAGGTAATGTGAACCTGGAGTTAGTCTTGACTGCTGTGCTGATATTTAAATTAGAAGCCTGAAAATTATTGTTTCATCTGCAAATAGGGGAAATTATATTCCTAATTTGTGAGATTTTTAAATTGTTAATATGTGAATGTTGTTTTCACTCAATAATATTAATAATTTACTCTGTTATAATCAGTTCTGTCTCTGTTGCCTCTCTTAGTCTGCACATCACACAGTTGAAATTTACAGAGATTAAGTTACCACCTACATCCAGAGTTCTGACTTCCTGATTGGGTAAAGATTTGAACACTTGGGGGGCCTCTGAATATGGCTCAGTTATAAAGCATGCCTATCACGTATGAAGCCCTAGGGTCCTTCCCTAGCACTACAAAAAGGAAGCAGTTATTTCCATCTCAAACTGGTACTTTTTCTGCCAGAGCATACCAGTGCTGCTTTACTTTCTTTGAGCAGCCAATAGTCTTAACACTTCTGAAGGCCCTTAATTATAGCTGTCTTAGCTGTTTTCATACTGTTTCTTTCCGGCATTGACTTTGCCTTTAGTTGGTTGTAGCACGGTTTCTTTGTAACCATTGAGATTCTAACTTTCACAGTGAGTTACCTTTCCTGGGATTTGTAACATATGACCTGCTTTGAAGTGAGGGGCTGCATGCACATTTCTCCATTTGTTGGAAGTGACTGCATTGGAGCTTAAACCTGTTACTTTTTCTTTTAAAGAAACTTTTAAATATTGGAGTGTAAACGCACCAGAACTTAAAGGCTGTTGATAGAACGAACTCAAGAACAGAAAATTCTTGATGCTTTTCTATCTAGCGATTTGTTTGCCACACACACTACAGGCTTGGTAGCCAGCATTCATTCAGTAGTTGAACGAATAGTAACATTTGTCTCTTTTCCTGCACCCCTTTGACAGACATTTTCTGATTCTTGGTTAGATACAGTGTTTTTAACTTTGTTTCTTAGCAAGGACTTTTTAAGTGTCTTGAACAAGTTTAGCCTGTTGAATATTTGGTAGCTAGTGCAGATACGAATTTAATATACTTTGAAATTTTTATTTACTTTTCTTGCAGGCTCTGCACTAGCTGCTAATGTATGTAAAAAGATTACTGGACGACTTACCAGTGCGATAGCAAAGCAGGAAGATGTTTCTGTTCAGCTAGAAGCCTTGGATATTATGGCTGATATGTTGAGCAGGTAAATGTGCCCATTATTTCCTCCTATTGTGAATATTATAAATATTATGCTCATTATTAAAATTTTTCTTTGGTTAATGTAATAATACTTGGCTTAGATTTCTGTGGTTGCGGGTAAAGGAAATGTATGCTATACTTACGTGTCACAGATGTTTTGTGATTCTGAAAAAGTTTTGTGATTGAACTCTTTTTAGCTGAACAAATGACAACCTTTAGCAACTGTTCATACTGCATGTTTGGGGATGAGTTGGATTTTATTCATTTGTTACTTTCCTACTTTCTATGTCAGGTAGGCTTAGGAATAGACTTGAACCACTCCTAAGAAAATAAACCCTAAAGGAAATTTCAGTTTCACTGTATCTTTTTTCCTAGTAGTAATTATTATTTCTTCATTGTTATGAATATTATTTGTAGTTAATTTAGTTTAGTTTAAAAATAGTTGAGCATTTTGATATAGAAAATTGTGTGTATATTAAATATATGTAGTTAGGCTGTATTACCAAAGACACACAGGAGAGAACACTTACACGTTTATTCTAGGAAATTACAATGGAAATGGCTGAAAGGCCAAAGGGAGCCTGGGACTATATTCAGTGAAGCTTTTTATGGAAATAGTGGTACTCGGCTAACTAAATGTGCTGAGGTGTAGAATGCATACATGGAAGAATGTTGAAGCAGAGATGTTATAATCTCATTTTCCAGGATATGGAGTGAATACAAAGGCAGTCCTTTGGTGGACTGGGGTTCTGCTGAGGTGAGCAGAAATGTATGTTTAATTGATGAACAGTGATAACCCAGGCTTTTTGTCCCACATGTGATTTGCTTACCAGCACTGTTGGCACATGATGGTATGGTATTGGCTAATTTAGCTGTGCATGTTGAGGTAATTCGGAAAAGTGATTTTGGAAGAAAGTGAACCAATAAAACTGAGTATGACTGGATAGAGAAGAGAACAAGACAGAAGAAGGGTGAAGAGATTCTGGGTTTTTTGGTGTAATAGGTATTCACAAACAGGACTCAATAGATAAAATACATTGATGTCTTGGAAGGAGGAAAGTGATAAGATCATTGTATATTTTGTTTTGTTTGGTGTTTTGCCAGCCATTTTGTTAGCCAGCCTGTAGTAGGTAATGCAGGCCTGACTTCTAACAGTTATTTGAGAAAATACTTCTCAGATCTGTATATATTTTGCTTAGGGGTTTTGGTTGCATTGGTAGAGGAAGTGAGAACTTAGCTTTTCTTTTCATTGTGAATTCAGATTTATCTCAACCTCAATTTGTGCCCTATTTTGAGTCCTGAGTCTGGACATCTAGTAGTGCTGTGGCATGCTGAATCATATTCTTTCTGCTTTTTTCTTTCTTTCTTTCTTTTTTTTTTAAGGCAAGGAGGACTTCTTGTTAATTTCCATCCTTCAATTCTGACCTGCCTACTTCCCCAGCTGACCAGTCCTAGACTTGCAGTGAGGAAAAGAACCATTATTGCTCTTGGCCATCTAGTTATGAGCTGTGGAAATATAGTTTTTGTAGACCTTATTGAACATCTGTTGTCGGAGTTGTCCAAAAATGACTCTATGTCAACGACAAGGACCTACATACAATGTATTGCTGCTATTAGTAGGCAAGCTGGCCATAGGATAGGTAAGACATTTTTCAATGTTTCAAACTTGTCTCTACTTTTTCAACTGTGTGCATGTTGTTTGTGCATGCTGTGTGTATGCAGTTGAACGTGCATGTAGTTCAAAGCGCAACTCTAGTCAGTTCTCTCCTGCCACTTGTTCATGGGTTTCGGGAACCAAACTCAGGCTTGTGCATCAGGCACATCACTCTCTGAGCCCCCTCAGCAAGTGGCCACCTAAAACTTCTCGGAAAAAATGTTGTGTGTAGTTTTAAGAAGCAGTATGCTTTTCCTAGGTGAATACCTTGAGAAGATAATTCCTTTGGTGGTAAAATTTTGTAATGTAGATGATGATGAATTAAGAGAATACTGCATTCAAGCTTTTGAATCATTTGTAAGAAGGTAAGTTTTTAAGATCTTTTTATTTAAAGATATTTTTCCTTAATAGAATAGTTATTAAGATAAGTAAAGAGAAATAACATATAGGATTTCAGGTGTATTGTAATTATTTATTCATTAATTATTGATGGCTAATAAAATATTTGTAGCAAATGTCATCTTATAAAGTCTAGTAGCTTCATTTACTTTGAAAATGTGTAGCATTGTTAGAGTGAACTTTTACCTCTCTAGAAGGAAAGAAATATGAGTGTAATATAGTTTGTCTCCAGAAAACAAGATGAATTTTCCAAAGATAAGCTGCCTTTTCTACCTTACATTTTAGATCTGTCATACCTGTATTTTGAGAGTACAATTATTCTCAATCTGGAAAATTTTGACTCTCAATTTTCTTTTAAATCTTAATAAAAATTTTGTGAATTCAATATTAGCTAAATGTTTTGCCTTTGACTAATATTGTTTAATTGGTATCTAAATCCTAACTGGTTTTGGTCTGGACTTTTACCTCACAGTTTAGGGGAACATCTTTATAGTCATACCACTTTAAAAATATTTTATTTCTTGATGTATATGGATGTTTGAAATGTGTGTATGTCTGTATCATGTGTGCCTGGTACTCATGGGAGTCAGAAGAAAGCATCAGGTCCTCCAGACCTGGAACTCTAGGTGGGTATGAATGAGCCCAGGTTCTCTGCCAGACCAGCCAGTTCTCTTAACCTCTAAGTGGCCCTCTAGCCTCCATGCCAAATTTTGAAAATTGCAAATGTTGAGATTCATTTCTGTCCAGTCTATAAAGAACCACAAATTGCCCCTTTAATTTTGGCTCTTTGGGGCATATTGATTCTTAACATACAGCGAGAGAAGGCAATGCTAAGTAAGTGTTCACTAACAAGTTTACAAATGCTAATGGCTTAAGAATGTCTGTACTACTCCCACTTGAGCAACACAGTTTAAATATGTATATGATATATGTGTGGGGAATGCACATTCTAAAATTAAATGCTGTTTTTAAACATGAAGCTAATAAGGCAAAAATGTAAGTGGTCAGAAACCACTTTGCTATTATTGCTAATAACTGAAGCAGGGAGAAAAGTGCAGTTTGTGTGTGTGTGTGTGTGTGTGTGTGTCTGTATGTCTGTGTGTGTGTATTTAAAGCAACTCTTATCTTTATACTTAGGTGCCCTAAGGAAGTTTATCCTCATGTTTCTACCATTATAAACATTTGTCTAAAATATCTTACCTATGATCCAAATTATAATTATGATGATGAAGATGAAGATGAAAATGCTATGGATGCTGATGGAGGAGATGATGATGATCAAGGTATTTCAGATTATATAGAAGGAATCTATCAAAAATGTTTATAAATCTGTGATAAACACTGGTTTCATAAAAAGCCAGTGTTAGAGGTGGAAAGATGATTCTTAACTGCAAATTGTAGCAGTCTTGTTCCTTAAGAGTTGTCTTTTTATTGTGGTACTCAAGCCTAAAGTCTTAGGCATGCTGGTATAGCCATTCTGCTGTTTATATCCCCAGCCTAGTGTTGATATTTTTTAATAAAGCACTTATGCAATATAAGGGTTGTGTTTTTTTTTTTAATGAATCTAAAGATATACATAGTTTGGTTGATATTGAATATCCTAAATGTTATTTGAAGTACTGCTTAAGGTTCTTGAATAATGTAAACATTTCTGTGACTTATATGGTTAAAGTCAGACCAATTTATAGTAATGCTGTTTTCTTTGGAAGAATTATAATAAAATATTTAAATGGGTAGATTACCAAGTATATGTGTTGCGGGGTTTCCTATTATTCTTACAGTACTTTTTAGTTTGATTGTGTGAACTTATGAGTTAATTGTTGAAATGGGTATTAATTGAAGGCTTCACCCACCCCAGCTTCCAGTTAATGACACAGAGACTTATGAGGTTTATTCAACAAACTTAAGCTCTGCACAGATACTCATCTATTCTGTCCCAGTTATATTAGTCTGCTTGCCTGCCATCTCAGTCTTGCCTTGGCCTTCTGCTATAACTCTGTCCTCATGGTGAACTCCCCTCGTGGCTTCTTCCTCTCTGTTCCTCTGCCTTCTTTCTGAGACCACCAGACAAGGAATAGAAGTCTCTGCCCAGTTGTTGGCTAAATCAGCTTCTTTATTAACCAATCGGAGATAATTGGGGTACATTGTTTATACAACATTAATATAGGAGATTTTTTCATGATAATGCCCAAGTTTGGACTGCAGCCAGATCTTGGGGCATAGAAAACAGCATCTGAATACACAGTGGGCAAGACCATCCCCCAAAAGATAAATTTCTATAAAACCTGTAACTTAACTGATCTAAAACACAAGCATACCCATACCCACACCCAACTCCTGTACTCCTCCAGCAGGTACTGCCCATTTTATTTTCTACAACAGTTCTCAAACAGCGCTGTTAAATTCATTTTTTTCCCCTCTGCCTTGAATGTAGTCCAGTAGACAAGATTGCAAATACCTGCAAATGTTTAACTATTACTTTGTCATTTAGCATCCAGGGACCAGGATATCACACTTATGTGCTGTCTGTTTTCTGTTCTGGTTCTTACTAATCTCTATAATCTCTAAATATAGATATGCCTGAGTCCTTGTACTTAACTTGTAAAACTTTTATTTATTTATTTTTTGGATCTCACCTAGTTTGTGTTTAGTATCAGTATTAGTTAGGTCAGCTATATACCTTTCCTGCAAATCTGGGTTCATATGTGACTGTGTACTTGATATTACTGATTGCATAGCTAAAGCATCTTATCCCTGCGCTTTCTCCAGCCTCTCATAACCTTCTTCAGTCTTTTTCTGTCTTAAAGGAACTCCGTCATCCCTCATCCCCAGAGTTTTCAGTCACTGGGCATGACCTTATACCCATTAGTTAGCATTTTCATCTTAAAACACTTAATCATTTTCATGCATATTGTAAGTGATTATCTTCCACCTCTTAGAATGCAATCCTCATGAAGACTAGAAGATTTAACCTTGATTGCTTTGATTTCAGTGTAGTGTCTAGGATAATGCTTGCCCGCACTGGTAATGTGAAAGCGTGTTGTATTAATGAAGAGAAACTTTAGGAGTGAAGTCTATGTTCTAGCTTTTGAGTTGGTGTTTATTACCCTAAATAACCCAAGTCATTCAGCTGCTTTAAAAATTAGATGGATTAAAAATAATAATTACTCAGCCATGCTGTTGTAATTCCAGTGACTGAGACATTTGTTAATTTTCTGTTAAGCATGTATTTCTACGAAGCAATTCTTATATGATGATGTAAGAAAGAATTTGGGTTTTTTTTTTCCTTTGTTAAATAGATAAGTCTGTCTTGACAGTACCTTGTAATTTTTAAATAGGTATTGTTAAATGAATCTGCCTTGTATTTTAGTAGTATTTTGTTAAATTTTCCTATTAGTGTACTAAGAATAAATGACATTAAATCTTTTGGAGATTGGAAAAAAATGCATTCTTGAATTCTCTGAAGTCCAGCTGGCTGACCCTATGCTATTTGAAATAGAAACCATTAAAATGTTGTTGTCCCCCACTTACCTAGGCACACAGTCAAGCACTAAGGAGTCATTTTCCTGGTAACAGTTACCTAAGAATAAAAAGATCGTTGTTGATTAAGTTCAGACTGTCATGAGAACTACAGATTTTTTAGTCTTTTCTAACTTCATGTAATCCAACTGATCAGCCTGCTTGGGTTACAAAATCATTTCAAAAGACTTCACGTATCCAATCAAATGTGTAGGTGCAATAAAATTGTCAGTACATGCCGGATAGTTCAATTAGTAACGTTAGTTTGGTGATCTGTTTTTAAACAGCAAGCGTTTTCTTAATGAATGATGGATGTCCAGTCTCTTCAGATAGACTCATAAAAAGTTGTAAAAAATGTCTGTTTCCAAAAGCACACAAGGTTAAATAAGAAACTATGTATGAAGCCAGTAACAGGATTCTTACTTCTCGTAGAAAATTAATCCTAACTATCCTTTTTACTACATCTGTAACCAAATCTGTTTCATAGTTCTTATAAATGCCCATTGATTGATTTTTTTTTTCCTTCTACTGAGTCTTGATTGGTTCAAAGGTTAAGAAATTTATGAGTTTTAAAAAAAGTCAATATATTGATGAAAAGATTGTAAGCAAGCCACAGTTCATTCCTTTCATCATAAGACAGTGCTTAGCCAATTAAAACAGTCATGGTTGTAATAAGTTCTCTATTTGGCATTCTACTTTTTTTAGACAATCTATTGCCGTAGATGTTAAAGCTAGATTACCTAACTGTCTTGGGTAAAAATGGCAGTTCACTTTCTGTGTTAAATTATGTGCTTTCTCTACCATTAATAGCCTGTTCAACATTAAAACTTCCCTTTAGGGAGTGATGATGAATACAGTGATGATGATGACATGAGTTGGAAAGTGAGACGCGCAGCTGCTAAGTGCCTGGATGCCGTAGTTAGCACAAGGCATGAAATGCTTCCAGAATTCTACAAGACCGTCTCTCCTGCACTGATATCCAGATTTAAAGAGCGTGAAGAAAATGTAAAGGCAGATGTTTTTCATGCGTACCTTTCTCTTTTGAAGCAAACTCGTCCTGTGCAGAGTTGGCTGTGTGACCCTGATGCAATGGAGCAGGGAGAAACACCCTTAACAATGCTTCAGAGTCAGGTCAGTGTACACATGAGCTTTGAGAGCCACTGACTGTGGTGTCGTACAAACTGTTCTTAAGGAAAGACGGGATGCGGCATTTAGAGAAACGCCGAACTAATGCGTGCTTGTGTTACTTGGAATCCAGGATTCAGGGAATTGTCTGATACCAATAGAGATTTCAGAGCTGTGACATTATATAGCCAGCTCCACTCATAATTTGTGTGATCTTGGACAAGGTAGCCATTTTATAACATTGCTTTTATTCATTTGTAATAGGATTTACTGAGAAGTACCTACCCAGGGCTGTGACAGATGAAATGACTGGTGTACTTTTAGTGTATGCTTTAATATGTATAAGTGCTTGACTATAGTTCTTCTTACTAATAACGCTCTCCCTAAGACCCTGAACATTAAGTCACCATTACTCCATTTGATGAATATGTGTTCATACTGGGTATTTTCCTATCTATATGTAATTCTTATAGCAGCTCTGGGAAACACATTTTTGTGTGTTTTGGCTTGGTTTTGGGTTTGTTTGTTTTGGTCTCCGTGCTCTAGCCCAACCTGACCTACACTCTCTGTGGTCCTATTTTTAAGTAGTGCAAATAAATTTTGAAGCTGAACTTGTTAACTAAAGTAAATATGTATTGGGCGTGGTGGTACATGCTGTTAAACCAGGCACTCAGGGAGGCGGAGGCAGTCGGATCACTTTCAGTTTAAGGCTATCCTGGTCCACAAAGCAAGACCAGGACAGCCAAGACAACACAGACAAACTCTCTATCAAACAAAAAAATACACATGAAAAAATAAACATGGAGATTAATTATAAAAGAAGGTGCTATAAAAGAAGGTGGAGGTTGGGTGGATTGATGGATACATACATACATACATACATCACACACATACATACATACATACACACATAGAGGCAGTGAGCATAGGGAAACTGTTTAGTAGAAGCATGAGGACTTCTGAGAATTCTTTGTGGTCTCTATTTCTCAGATCATTTTTATTTATGAGATTTGTATGTGTTGGAAAGAGGGTGTTTTAATCTCTTTCTACTTTGTTCCTGCCTTTATTTTCAGATACTTGTTTATGACCTTACATCCATGACTTGTTAGTAAAGACTCTACTTAAGTTTTGCTGAACATTAGAAAGTTTAGATCAGTTATCTCTGAATTTTTATCCCTGCTGCTTGTACATTTCAGGTGTAGTGTTTTCATTGTGATAGCCAACTCAAAAGTAAACACCAGTTGGATGGATATTTCTTCAAGTTGCTCTTCATAAGTTGTGGAGGAAGTACCTTTGGATCAACTAGCTAATGTGAATGTTATAATTGCAGGTTCCCAACATTGTTAAAGCTCTGCACAAACAGATGAAAGAGAAGAGTGTAAAGACCCGACAGTGTTGTTTTAACATGTTAACTGAACTGGTAAATGTATTACCTGGGGCACTAACACAACACATTCCTGTACTTGTACCAGGTACGTAAGGAGCAATGTCTTTGGGTACTTACCACACACTTTTTATTTTAGCACTTGAGTAAGTTTAATTGTTTGGTTTACAGGGGTAGTTTGTGACAATTTGTACATACAACTTTTTAACTTGACCATTTTGAATGCATGAAATTAGATCCTTGTAAGTAAAGGGTTTTAACATTTTCTATAGGTTGTAAAGTGCCTCCCAATTTTAGAAATTACGTAATGCAGATGGAAATTTTAATAATCTTTGAGGGGTTGGTTTTTATTTTTTTCTGAAAACTGCATAGAAATGATTGAATGTTTTGTTGGCTTTTCAGGAATCATTTTCTCATTGAATGATAAATCCAGCTCATCGAATCTGAAGATTGATGCGTTGTCATGCCTATATGTAATCCTTTGTAACCACTCCCCTCAAGTTTTTCATCCTCACGTTCAGGCTCTGGTCCCTCCAGTGGTGGCTTGTGTTGGAGACCCATTTTATAAGATCACATCAGAAGCCCTTCTCGTCACTCAGCAGCTTGTCAAAGTGATCCGTCCTCTAGATCAGCCCTCCTCATTTGATGCAACTCCTTACATCAAAGATCTTTTCACCTGTACAATTAAGCGGTTAAAAGCAGCTGACATTGATCAGGAAGTCAAGGAAAGGGCTATTTCCTGTATGGGACAAATTATTTGCAACCTTGGAGACAATTTGGGTCCGGACTTATCAAATACACTTCAGATTTTCTTGGAGAGACTGAAGAATGAAATTACCCGACTAACAACAGTGAAAGCCTTGACCCTGATTGCTGGGTCACCTTTGAAGATAGATCTGAGGCCTGTTCTGGGAGAAGGAGTTCCTATCCTTGCTTCATTTCTCAGGAAGAATCAGAGAGCTTTAAAACTGGGTACCCTTTCTGCCCTAGATATTCTAATTAAAAACTATAGTGACAGCTTGACGGCTGCCATGATTGATGCGGTCTTAGATGAGCTCCCTCCTCTTATCAGCGAAAGTGATATGCATGTGTCACAGATGGCTATCAGTTTTCTTACTACCCTGGCAAAAGTGTATCCCTCCTCCCTTTCAAAGATAAGTGGGTCTATTCTCAATGAACTGATTGGACTTGTGAGGTCACCTCTGCTGCAGGGAGGAGCTCTTAGTGCCATGCTAGACTTTTTCCAAGCTCTGGTTGTCACTGGAACAAACAATCTAGGATACATGGATTTGCTGCGCATGCTGACGGGTCCAGTTTACTCTCAGAGCACGGCTCTTACTCATAAGCAGTCTTATTATTCCATTGCCAAATGTGTAGCTGCCCTTACCCGAGCATGCCCTAAAGAGGGACCTGCCGTAGTAGGTCAGTTTATTCAAGATGTCAAGAACTCAAGGTCTACAGATTCCATTCGTCTCTTAGCACTCCTTTCTCTTGGAGAAGTTGGACATCATATTGACTTAAGTGGGCAGTTGGAATTAAAGTCTGTAATACTAGAGGCTTTCTCATCTCCTAGTGAAGAAGTTAAATCGGCTGCATCCTATGCACTAGGCAGCATTAGTGTGGGCAACCTTCCTGAGTATCTGCCCTTTGTACTGCAAGAAATAACTAGTCAGCCCAAAAGGCAGTATCTTCTGCTTCATTCCTTGAAGGAAATTATTAGCTCTGCGTCGGTGGTAGGCCTTAAGCCATATGTTGAGAACATCTGGGCCTTGCTGCTAAAGCACTGTGAGTGTGCAGAAGAAGGCACGAGAAATGTTGTTGCCGAATGTCTAGGGAAACTTACTCTTATTGATCCTGAAACTCTCCTTCCGCGGCTTAAAGGGTATTTGATATCAGGTGGGTGTTGAGTTTCTTACCTATAAGAACTTACTGACAGTTGTATTGAAAGATGCCTAATGAGGAACTACCATCTTTAAAAAAAAAGGTTTAAAGCCAAGTATGTGATGAAAAAGCACTGGCATGTGTTATAATATGGAGTAATAGTCAAAGGTACTTTGTTCCTGAGAAGGATAAAGTAATTGGGTAATGCTTAAATAAATGTGACCTAGTTCTTTATAGTAAAATGACTACATTTTAATATTGCTAATTTGATTTAAAATGTAGAGAAAGACAACTCTTGAATTTAATGTGAAGACCTTGGTAGTACCTATTATGTTAAAATTGAAAAAAAATACTGAGTTTAAATATAAAATTAGAAAAGATTTTTAAATCAGTGTTTATCCAGTTAGAATAAATGGGTGATAATTCATAAAATAATTAAAATATTTAATTTAAAATTTCATAAATGTTATCGATTTAACCAGTCCGTTTTGTGAGGGGTAAGTCCTCTTGCTGCTTCCCTGGATCATCTCCTTCATAGAAGACAGTTTTTCTTTTAAAATTTAGTAAGATTGTTTTTTAAGGTAAGAAAACTGTTAATTTAGTATGGTAAGGGCTTGAGGCCAGCCTTTTGTGACAATGAGAATTTTACACTGTTGAAGACAGTGGCGGTTTTGTGACAAGGTTTTAAAATGTCATTTATGGACATTAGTGGAGTGCATATCAGTAGACTTGAAATTTCTTTTTGATTAGGGTCATCATATGCCCGAAGCTCAGTGGTTACAGCTGTGAAGTTTACTATTTCTGATCATCCTCAGCCTATTGATCCACTATTAAAGAACTGCATAGGTGAGTGGAAATAATACTTCCTGATTAGTTTTTGGGAAAGTGTAAAAGTTTGCCAAGGTTCTGTTAATTTCAATAACTAAAACTAGCACTGTGAAACTATTACTGGGGAAGTAATACGAATACAAGGTAATTGTTTTATTATGAAGATAGTTTATAATGTATTGGTTTATAAGTTGAGTAAATTATATAGGCATTCTTTATCAGCAAGTACTACCCGATGATTTTATTGGTCATTGAAGTAAGTATGTCAGCATGCCAACCTACTTGATAATTATATTTTATAATAGCTTAGTGAATAAAGCAAGTATATGTTAAATCTGTCTGACCCATCAGAAGTTTTCTCCTAGTATAAATAAATCTTACTTGAGTTGTAGAGTCTCAATTGTTGATGTTGCTTGGAACCCTCTAGCTAAAAGAGGATCCATAGAGAAGTTCCCACAAAAGGTGGGAAAAAACCTAAGAACAAAAAAGAAGGCTGGATAGTGTTAATTCTCAGAAGTATCAAGAGGAAACCTAGAGCCATCCCTTTTTCTTAAGATAGGAGTTAGCTTCTGGGATTAGAATTTTATAATTTCTTTTGTTTTATTGTCATCATCATTGCTTACCCTAATGGTAATCCAAATCCCTCAGATTAATTTGGTATTTTCTTGAGGACAGGTGTTGGTGGTACAGGTAGACTAAAGCAATATGGCTAAGTAGATTCGTGCCGTTCTTGGGTATGCAGAAAAAGGGGGTCAGAGGGTAGTGAACATTTTGAACTGCATAATGGGGGTTACCAGTTCAGAGTTAGGTGACACACATGGGTGAGTGGTTTTACTACAAATAGTTGACGTTTGAAGATGTCTGTTCCATCCTTATTGTTTGCATAGGTACACTTTTGTATTATGAAATACAGGATAGGGAAGATACCTGATACAAGTTTCCAGGGTTTCAGCATTCAGTTTACCAGCACACAGTACCTGTAGGCCCTCATCTTTATCAATTTGCTTTATTTCATATGGAAACTATAGTCATCACCTTCATTTTGTGCCTTCATTTTCCTGTTATTTTAAAAGATTGTTGATGGTAGAGTTGGGGTATAATAATGAGGAATAATTAGTGCCTTCAGTCCCCTCTATCTGTCAGACACTGTTCAAAAATGTGCGTGCTTTTCCTCCACTCAGTGATGCTCACAGCATTCTCTTCATGTATTGACGGGAAACTAAGGTTCTTGACTAAAGTATCCAAAATTTTGCAATTAATACGGGAAGTGATCTGACTCACCATCTATGTGACCTTAAGAAATTTAAAATTTTAATTTCCTTCTGCACATTTGCAAAATAGCAGACTTAAAAATCTTTTTGCAGGAGCTGATATTTGGCATTCCTGTCTTTCTCAGTGAAGACACAGATAGCATTAGGAGGTGTAGTTCTCTGTCCTTTGAATTGTATTCCTGACAATTCTGTATTGAATAGCTTAATTTCTTGCTGCTTTTAGTAAATTGTAAGGAATTTTAAGGTATTGGGTTTATTGGCTACAGGCTCCATCACTATAAAGTATTTATAAAAGTAGTGAATGAGGAGCTTTAGGTGTCCTGTTCTATATTGTCTGCATGTTAGATGTCAAGAATAAGTTACCAATGAAACATGTACATGTGGCTAACAACAATAGCTTGTTTCCATACTGCTGAAGTAAACTATGGCTCACTTAATCTTGGATGTGGTTCTTCTATGACCTTCACTAATGGAATAGCAGTGATAACCACAATAACTAAGTCAGTTTAGTGTGTGAATTGTGTTTTAATCTTACCATGAATATGTCATTTCTCTTACGATTTTTCAGGTGATTTTCTAAAAACTTTGGAAGACCCAGATTTGAACGTAAGAAGAGTGGCCTTGGTCACATTCAATTCTGCAGCCCACAACAAGCCATCACTGATACGGGATCTTCTGGATTCTGTTCTTCCGCATCTTTACAATGAGACAAAAGTTAGGAAGGAGCTTATAAGAGAGGTGAGTAAGATAGATGACATCCATCATTTACCTGTGCTTGTCTTTTTATTGTTATGTGCTTACATGTTCCTTCTTGTCTTAACAGGTAGAAATGGGTCCATTTAAACACACAGTTGATGATGGTCTGGACATTAGAAAGGCAGCTTTTGAGTGTATGTATACACTTCTAGACAGCTGTCTTGATAGACTGGATATCTTTGAATTTCTAAATCATGTTGAAGATGGTTTGAAGGACCACTATGATATTAAGGTAAGATGTTTGTGAATGTCTATACAATGATTTAGTAGACTTTGCTGTAAAAACTGTTATGCTTGTAGTTTACTTAGGTGTATAAGAAAAATTAAGCCATCTCTTAAGATTTTTCATCATCATCTTAGAAACTATGTACAGAAGTAGTAGAAAGACATTGTGACATCACTTAGTACACATGAAAAATCCAAAATCTTTTTTTACTGAAGAAGGAAGGGAAGTGGACCCCAAATGTTTAAGAAATGTTTTCAGCCTTCTTAATGAATACTGCCTACCCATATTCTTTGCCTAAGAATCAGACCTTATTGCTGAAAATACAAATATGTGACCTTTCAGCCCTCTCTAGATGAGAATCTAACCAACAGTTTTCTCACTGTCCGTTAGTATCCTGAGGAAGCTTCTTGGGCTGTATCTCAGCCTGGGTTGAGGGTTAGCCTCTGTTTACCTTTTTACTTGAGTACAAGAGAGGCAGTGTTAAAAGCAGTCAAGTAAATGAATTTTATCCTTTTCATAATGCTCTTTAATGAGGGCCTGTGACCTGGCAGAGCGAAAGTGGCTGCTGAGCTGTTAGCTGAGCCATGGCAGTAAGATTTTAACTGTTACGATGCAATCCTACACATTTATAGTCCAAGGGAGAATGTGTAAATTTCAGGTTTTGTCTGAGTTTGAGTAATGGTAACTGTCTACCTTCCCAAACTCTGCTGAGAAAGGAATTTTGCTATAATTCCATGAATTTTAGTTATATTGCACATGAGCTTTTTTGGAAACAACACTGAGTGGTGGGGCTCAGGAATAGGTATTTTAAACACATCCCCAACCCAGGTGATTCTGATGTGCAGTCAAAATTGAAAAACAGTTTTCTAGTTTTGTATTGTAGGACCCACATGGAAGCTGAAGTTTCCCTAGCATTCACCTCAGGTTTGCAATGAATCTGTGATTATAAGTGGCAGATTAAATTGAGATGGTGCTCTAATTGGCAACTAATCGTTTTTCTATTTAATAATTTAAAAAAGTGTGTCAAGATGTGGGATTTTGGGCATTGGAAAAATTGTCTTTTTTTTTATTATTCCTAATAGATGCTGACATTTTTAATGTTGGTGCGACTATCTACCCTTTGTCCAAGTGCAGTACTACAAAGGTTGGACCGACTTGTTGAACCACTACGTGCTACTTGTACAACTAAGGTAATTGTTCTTAGGCATCAGTTTAAGCTACATTAGCATGTACACATTACAGGGTGTAGAAATGAACTCTGTTATTTCAGGAAAATGTTAAAATTTTGTGAACAAGAATTTTTAGTATGTGTATTTTACATGGTTGAGGGGTCAGAATCTTGCTCTTTAGTTGGGCTGATTTTGAACTTGTCTCAGCCTCCCAAATGCTGAGATTACAAGCATATACCACTATGCCTCTGAAGTTTTATTTTGTTTCATAAAATTAATTTAAAAACAAACAAAAAGCTGGGCCATAGTGTCGTGCACCTTTAATCCCAGCACTCTGGAGGCAGAGGCAGGTGGATCAGAGTTTGAAGCCAGCCTGTTCTATTTAGTGAGTTCCAGACAGGAAAACCCTGACTCCAAAAAGAAAGAAAATATAAAAACTTTTCTTTTTCAGGTACTTTACAAATTCCACATTCCCAGCTTATTCTTTTCTCTGACATTTCAAATTTAATTTTGTTAGTACTTTCCCTTTCTGATTCACATAACATTTTGAGGAGCAAAAATCTGGTAGAATTCAGAAATGAATCTTTTCAGTATTGGAGTTGTCTTTCCTGGGGAAATGTTTATTCCTGCTTCAGTTCCACTTTGTTTGCTTTCTATTGCTGTGATGAAAACCATGACCAAAAGCAACCTGGGGAGAATGGGGTTGTTTCATAATTATAGACCACCATGAAGGGAATTTACGACAGGAACTCAAGGCAAGAACTTTCGCAGAGGACATGGAGGAACGCTGCTTACTGGCTTACTTCTAGGCAGTAGAAATATTTGTATACTGTGTTTATTGTAACAGTTTACACTAGCCAACTGTGAAATCAGTCTAGGTACTCATGAGATGAATGGATCTTTAAAGTGTGACATGCAATATGTATGTGCATATATACACAGAGGGACACATACAGAATGAAATTTTGCAGTAAGGAAAGATTGAAATTAAGCAGGGTGTGGTGGCGCACACACCTTTTAATACCAGCGTTCAGGGAGACAGAGGCAAGCAGATCCATATGAGTCCAAGACACCCTAGGCTACACAGAGAAACCTGTCTCAAAAAAAAGGAAAAGATTATTTCTAGGGAAATGAGGAATAGACTTGAGATAATTGTGGTAAGCAAAATAAGCCAGACTTAGATATACATATTTTCCTTCCTCATATGTGAATTTAGGTAAAACATAAAAATCCACTGAATGAGAACAAAAGATATAAATGTAAAAAGTAGACTGAAGTGTTTAATATTAATGTGAAATAAGACACAATTGGGCTTCAAAAAATGAAACATTTAATTCTCACTGGGGAGGAGGGCGCACAGCTGACTGGTATGAGGGAGATGCTTGAAATGAATCTAGGAGAATTAGGACTTTGGACCTAACAGATGAAACGAGTTTAGTTGTGATTAAATAAAGGCATTCATGGAAATATTTGGTGTTGAAAGAAAATGGATATTGAGTATTTGACTTCTTGGTGGGGCCAAAGTTCCCCTTTCTTTGTTTCAACTAAGTAGGCCTGGATTTTCAGTGTTTCTGGAATTGGACTTAGGTGAGGACAGCAGAAAAGGGTTGCTATCCACTGTGCTTGTAGTGTAGTGCGCCTTCTGGACATTGGGGGGGGGGGTCCAGAATTTCCCATTTGCATAACCTGAATTTACGTTGTATTTCAGGTAAAGGCAAACTCCGTAAAGCAGGAGTTTGAAAAGCAGGATGAATTAAAGCGGTCCGCCATGAGAGCAGTAGCAGCATTGCTAACCATCCCAGAGGCAGAGAAGAGCCCGCTTATGAGTGAGTTCCAGTCACAGATCAGCTCTAACCCAGAGCTGGCGGCCATCTTTGAAAGTATCCAAAAAGATTCTTCATCCACTAATTTGGAATCAATGGACACTAGTTAGATGTGCGTTCCACATGGGGACCATTACATTTGACCGCACAATGCACTGAATTGACAAGTTGACCATAGACACGGGAGAGAAGTGTCTAGAAGCTTCAGGATGTTCCACTTTTGTTTTCCTTCATGGAAAGTTTGTTCAGCTTTCTTCCATTGTTGTTTTTTTATAGCATTTACTTCAGAAATCTGTGTTTCCATAATCCAGAGGTTGTAAAACCACTAATGTTTTTAGTGGTTAGGGCAACATTTGAAATGGGAACTAAAGTTAGGATTTATGGAATGTGGAAATAGGGTCCAGTATCTGTTTGCCCTGTAATGTGTAGGATTAAAATGTTAAAATTTTATGACCATGGATTTCTTTGTTTTATAAATTCTCATTTAAAATCAATTCTGCAACACAAAGACCATGTTTCTTTTCTTGTATAACCTCTTCCTTCAGCAACATAAAGTGATTTTTAACTGGCAGATAAGAATATCCATTTAAGACATGTTATATTTCAGAGAGATTGGCATCTTAGCAAAGATAATAAAGTACCACTCTTAAGTATAAGGCTTAACAATATCCCCTTGTGCACACTGATCTTGCATGAACAGGTTTACAAATATGTATTGTCTGTAACAGCATGTACAGATTATTCACAATACAAGTTAAAATAAGCATTAGTGCAATTTTCAGATACTTTTGCACAGAAAACATTATCTGGTGAGAGAGGAGTTAATGTTGAAACTGGTTTTCTAACTGCCATTGTGAATTTACAGATGATTTCAGAAAATCGAGTCACAGCAATTTGCAACTTTTTGCTATTATAAATTATCTTACACATTTTTTCTTGGTTCCACCTTTTGTGTGCGTGTTTCCAACTAGCAGTTCTAACATCCAGACTGTTTATTCCTGTTATCTGTTTTTGTTACTGAAGGACAAACACCTCACCTGTACTTCCAAGTTTTGTTTTCAGGAAGTTTCTGAAGCTGCCCATGACTTGTTTTGTTAGCCAAAGCAACACCTCCACCTCCCCAGCCCATCTCTTGTTGAGCTAACTTCCATATTGTCTGTGCTAAGTGTTGACTATCTGCTGGGGGAGCGATGCTTTTGCAGTTGTTTCTGTTGTAGTTGAAATTCTATCCAACATTCCTTGGGCTCATGTCACACTGTAGCCTCCTTCACATTTGTGTTGCTCCTGCTAACAGTAAGAGCTGAAATAAGAGCACATTTCATTCTGTGCAGACACAGTTTACACGGATCGAAGGGAGGCAGTTGTTAAATTGAGTGATTAGTTTCGGTTAATCAGTTTGAAAACTGCACAGTTAGATGTGAAACTGTGAATTTAAATACTTGTCCGGCCGATGGACTTATGGACTTAGGTCGAATGCACAATTGTTTTAGGTGAGAAGTGGCTATGCAGTGAACAACTTGGCTTTCAGTGTCTGATGCAGAAGACATTGTTTGGTATTGGTGAGGATCTGGATTATACCTTGGTTTGGAACAGTATAAGAAGTTTATACCATGTCAAAATATGGCTGGTATTAATTTTATACCATAATTTGCATAAAACTAATAGGAATGAATTTAGTATATTATTATGTAATAGGCATTACTATGGTATAGATGTTGTGGGTAGAGTTAAGTTTTTGCTTATATGGTTTCACAGTGAGTTACAATACAAGCTCTGGTCTGAACAGAATTTTGACACACATGTGTTACGACTATCTTAGTTACTAACCTATAGTTAAACCCATACACTTTCATATTTTTTTTCTTTGTTTGTTTGAATTCAAGATACAAGTTATGTTTAGTTTTTCTGTTTTGAGTCTTGCAAGTCAGCTCACTTTCCTACATCTAAATTCTTGTGTGAAGAACATATTGCTTTAATGCTTAGAGTGTTACACTACGTATCCGTACAGAGCAAAGGAATCATATACCTCTATACACAGGCCATCGGAAGAATGTTCAGGGTTTCAGTGCTGAGCCACACGAGGTGGAGATGTGGTCCAGGTCTGGATGGAAGTAGCAAGGAGTACAGTTCAGACACACCACCACTTACACTAGAAAGGTAGGGCTTTTGCCTGGCAGTTCTCCACCAAGAGGGTCCTAGAAGTCAGTGTGAGAGCAAACTGTTGGTGATTTTTATGAATACATTGAAGTTAATTTAGATCTACTTGAAGTTTTTAAAAAGAAAGCTCAATATGCATTGAGTTTTGCATTTAGACTGTCTTATAAAATTTAGGCAGGAAAGAGTCTAACCTAAGAAGTTATTTATAAAGTTAGTAGGATTGAATGCTACTATCTAATCGTATATTTTATTAGTGATAACTAAAAGCTGCTTAGCTGCTAGCAGTTAGAATTCTTAAAGTATTGGAATATGATGGCTTTGTTAAATGTATATTTACATAATTTAATCATAATTAAAAAACCAAGTTAGTCCTTTTTAATCTATACATTCCTTGGGTAAACAATAAATAACATAAGGACATAAAACAGGTAACTCCTATAGGATGTTTTGATATTTTTGTATCTAGCTCAGCCTCAGACATGAAGCCATGATTGAAGTTCAGAATGTTGAAGCATATAAAATCTTCAGCTGCCGAAGAATTAATTTCACTTAATTTGCTCAGATGTCTTCAGAGCCACATCAGTTACATGATGAAGTACATAATAATACTTTGTGATCAAAGTGATATTTTCTGCCCATGTTAAATTTGACTGAGAATCTTCAGGAGGCTGAGCCAGGCGGATCATGAGTTCAAGGCCAGCTTGGGCTGCACAACAAGACTCTTTCTCTCGAGTGTGTATGTGTGCGTGCGTGTGTGTAAATCTAAGTTGTTGAAGTTAACTTTTTGATATTTGAATGTGAAAGTTTAAAGTTCTTAAGTAAAATTTGAATTACAGCTTTTACTTGAAATTTCATTTTCACTTTTAAGTTACTGTCTTCTTTAATCTCCATAGCATAAAAAAAAAAATTAACATTTGGCTGTAAAATGGAACACAGTGGAAATGTGCCAGCAGCTATCCAAAGCTCACCAGATCAAGCTGTTTTCTTAGAAAAAAACACGAAGTGAAATCCCATATTTTCCCCTTTTCAGTACAAAAATAGCTTGGTTTCCAAGTATTACCAATAAAGTTTGTGAACACATGTGCCATGCTTTAGGGCATCTGGCTTTCAGCAACATGGTTTTGTTCTTTGTATGTTGGAAAGCTAGCTTGGCATCCCAAAAAGGATTTGGTTTTCTTGGGGCATTTTAAAAACAAACTGATTGAAAACGCCAAAGAGGTATTTATGTGATTGTGCTGTTGGAGCCTTCAGACCTTTAAATTCTAATATCAGGTCTCTGGGGTGGTTTGGAATGTTTGTTTTGCTCAGGTCTTGAGAAGAGAGAGACCGAGGAAACAAGATTCTTCACAGATGAGAGAGGATTGGGATTAACATTTTTAGCCACTTGGTAACAGTTGATGCTCATTGAGTGACTTGGGAATGCTCACACACGGATGCAAAGCTATAGAGTTTTACTCTGTATGATACAATGGTGGCCCTATGTTTTACTAGTATGTAATAAGCTAATACTCTGGAAAGTTACTTTGCTTGTTTCATAGATTTTTCACATTTAAACAAAACTGCAATTGCTTGCTTAGGTGAGGGCAGCTAAATGTATGTACCTGTACTCCTAGTGTAAGACTTGTATCTGCTTGCAATCATTGCCATATGTAAACTAAGTGAGGCTTTCCTAAGAGATGTGGAAATAAACTCCTGGTTCCTTATCCTAGAAATAAAATCCATGTTTTCCTTCAGAATGTATACTGCAGTAGACAAAGATGTTACTTTAGATAAGGACTTTTGGATGTGGACACTTTAAGAGTTTGCACTTGTTGAGTTGTGAGTGTATTGTAAGGCGGCAGCACCCTGGCCTGTAGTATCACTCCTTCAGAGACATTGCTGCAAGTCCCCAGATGATGGGAGACTGCATTGCCTCAGTGGAGACATTTATTTATTGTGTATACAGAGTTCTGCCTGCATATACACCTGCACGACAGAAGAGGACACCAGCTCTCATTATAGATGGTTGTGAGCCACCATGTGGTTGCTGGGAATTGAACTCAGGACCTTTGGAAGAGCACTCAGTGCTCTTAACCTCTGAACCATCTCTGCAGCCCCATACCTGCGATCTTAATAAGTTCCAAAGAAGCAGATTTCCAAAAGAAAATTTTTTTTCATAAGTTTGTCCATTAACTTGCTTTCTTGAAGTAAGGACTCGTCTCCCGGAAGTATAGGGAACTTGATGTCAAATGGTGGCGTTTTTCATGTGTCCAAAGCAAAGACTGATGATTGTGGACAAAATAGCAGAACAGCTGCCATAAATTGTTTTTGAAACAAGATCACTGAATAAGTTTTGAAACTCAGTATGCTTGGAAGAAATAGCAACTGTGATAACTTAAGTGCCTTCTACACAATAATGAGGTTAGTTTGTCAGGAATTTTCGGTAAGTTTGGTAACCTTGAACACTCTTGCACAGAGTTTTCTGTTTCTAAATTTACATTTAGGGCTTCCAGATGGTTCATGAGATAAGAGTTGCTTGTTCCTCCAAGCCTGATTACCTGAGTTCGACCCTTGAGATCCACTTGGTGGAGAGAAAAACAATTCTGTCAAGTTGTTTTCTGACCTCCACATGCATACCATCATGGTGTGTGTGCACAGACACCCCACCCCCATGATATAAACGTAATATATTTTAAAAGTAAAATCTACACTTAGAGGATGTTTGCCACTTTGTTCCTGCATCAGGTATCTACAAAATAGCAACCCAGCCCAGATGAGCACCACTCCTAAAATGTGTGCTGCCGTGGCTCTTACACAGCTTACATGCACACATTGAAAGTCATGGGAGCTGGACAGAGCCCGGGCATGCGGTGCACATACATACATGCATGCAACACACATAAAAGATAAGAGGACTATACTTGCTGTTATGGACCATCAGGTGGAAGCAACATAAAGAGTCTATTAACTAGCATGGTAGTAGGGAAAGAAAAAGTTTGGTGTGGTTTAGGATATAGAGGCTCTAGTCTGGGGATCAGGGTAAGCATAAGGGAAATAACACTGCACATAACAATATTGACAAAAGCATACAGGCACATCTGTGACAAGTTCAAGGAGTCTGTGGCTAAATGGAGTAGTGAGTCTGGGATGGGCAAAGGATGGAGAATTTGAATTTGATTGCATGGACACTAGCAAACTAGAGAAAGGACGCAAAGCTAGTCAGTGATGTGATGGGATTTTCGTTTAAAGATGAGCTGTTTAGATATGAACTGGAAAGTGTCTGGCATTACTGATCACACACTGGAGTGTGATACAGTTAACCAAACCAGTATAGTTTGGTGGGTCACAGACCTGTTCCTATCCCTCTTGGGATCCAGGATAACCAAACCATTTTGAGACATGCAGATTTCTGCTTTAGAAGCAAGTGAGAAGTGATTCTATATTTTCACTTGAAATAACACACCATATCTGACCATGTTTTGGTAGGTGAGCAAATCATCCTGCCATCCAATAGCTAATTCACAAGGATGTTGAGAATAGCTTGCAGCTGAGCTGGGAGAAAGGTTAGATACGTTGTACACTCCACTACAGAGCGTAGTGTGCCAAGTGCCCATTACAAATCCTGCTGCTAATCAGCTGATACTTGCCCTCCCTCCCTTTACCTTGCCATCACTGTAGCCTAAATCATGCTGCCCTTTTTCTAAGGTAACCTTAAAAGTATCATTCTTTTAAACCAGTAGCACCAAGTATAGAAATTAACTACTTCAAACACTGCCTCACTGGTGTTTCAAGTGTATCTTTTTTAAGTAAACAAAACGATGGTGCTCAGGTACCTTTGTTTTACATTCCATACTTATGAGTCTTGTTTTAATCAGTCATTATCTTATTTGTCCTAGTTTCGTAACTGCCATAAATTGACACATTAAAATGACATGTATGGGTCACAAAGTATATATATGTCCCCCGTAGGCTTTTGAAGATTTGGTTCCCAGTTGTTGGTGCTGTTTGGGGAAGTTTAAAATTGGCCTTGCTGGAGAAAGTATGCCAGTAGGATCAGGCTTTGAGAAATAAAAACCTCCTGCCACTTCCAATTTGCTCTCTGCTTCCTGCTTTGGTGAGCTTCTGAGCTTCCAGCTTCTTTACCCATCATACCTGCCTGCTTCCATAGTTCCCCCCTCGTGACTCAGCCTCTGAAACAGCCCCCCAAAAAAGCCTTTCTCTAAGTTGCCTTGGTGTTTTATGTCAACAACAGAGCAATAACTAATGCATTCCTCTGTCCATCAACTTCTGTCATAGCCTCCGTCACTGAAACTCAGGAGGACTGCAGTGCATTTGCTCTTGGTCCTCCCTAGCTTCTCCCAGATGTAAGTAACTCAGCTGTGCAGTTTTTTGTTCTCATACTGGGTTACAGGTGCTGCCTTGAAGGGTTACTACTTAACTACCTTAACTACCTTGCCTCCATGCTCAGCCAAAAGTGATAGCATCACTTCACCAATGCAATTCCAGCCTTTATTCCCATTATTGTGGGGTGTGAAGGAAACCCCAAGGGAGTAAGGAGCTAATGAAGTCCTTAATGAGTATGTATTATTGACAAGGACCCCAGTGCTTCAGATCCATGAGAACTGGCAAAGCCTACCCCAGGTCAGGTTCCGGGAATAAGCAAATCCTAATATGTGAGCACATGATGACAGTACCTACAAAAACTACAGCTGCAGCTTATTACTCCTAAATGACTAACCTAAGACTGCCAACATTTGCTAAACCTCTCCTGGTTCATTAGCTGTACATAATATAAGTACTGAGTTTCCAGTTACAAGTGTTTGGCACTGTTTCCTGCTTGAGAGCTGCCCAATGGGTCTGGATAGACAATGCCACTTCTGCTGTCAATAGCCAAATCTACCATGAGAAAACTAAAGAGAATGAAAGACAGGCAGAAGCGGTATGATTAAGAAATCCATCCCTAGGGTGTGTTCATATAACAACTACAATGTCAATGACTCTGCTGCTGAAATGTGGCATCTGGCCATGTTCTTCAGTCAGTCAGTCAGTTGTTTTTTTTGTTTTTTTTTTCATTACTAATGCTGTTGATCACTACTTTGGTTTCTTGGGTACATCTCCATTCTTATGGTTTATGGCTTGATTTTTAAATATTTAATTTTATTGAATGTCTTTTACATATTTTGTTTGCATGTATGTATACCATGTGTGTGCCAGGTGCCCACAGAGCCAGAAGACAGTATTGGATCACCTGTAACTGGCATTAAGGACATTTGTTGAGCCTTCATGTGGTTGCTAGGACCTGAACCTAGGTCCTTTCCAAGAACAGCAAGTGCTCTTAACCTCTGAGCCATCTTTTCCATCCATATTTTGTTTTCTTAATCTGTTCTAGAGGAACAGAACCAATAGAATGAATTATATATTGAAAAGTGTTTTAGGCTGGCTTACATGATATGGTCTAGGTAATCAAACTATGCTTTTTTCACACTTTTGAGGCTGAGAACCCAGGAGCTACTCAGTCCATGAGGTTGGATTTCTTAGCAGCTTTAATGTGGTGCTGAAAGTCCAGAAGATTCCTGAAGAGCCACTAGTCTTCAGTTTATGTTGGAAGGCCAAAGAAAACTGGTTTCTAAGGTTAAAAAAAAAAAAAAAAGATTGTGGCAGTGGCAGAAACAGATGAACTTGCCAACAAGATGGGAAGTAAAACAAGCAAAAAGCAAAATATTTTTCTTTGTACCTTTTTATGTCCTGACTGTGGGAAGCCAAACCAACCCAAAACTTTCTCAGAATCTTTGATGAAACTTCACTGGGCTACAAGTGTGAGGTCTTTCTTCCCACACCCAAGCTCCTAGAATAACAACTCATGAGATTCATTAATATAATGAGTCTTTTCTTTGGCCTTTCAACATAAACTGAAGACTAATGGCTCTTCAAATATCTAAGCCATATAGCTAGACTCTTCTCTGACCAGCTAATAACTTAAAATAACCCATTTTATTAATCTACATTTTGTCATGTGGCTGGTTACCTGAGCTCTGGTACCATGTGTCTATCGTCACATCTTGCCAGTTGACTCATGAGCCTGGCTCTATCCCAGAATCTTTTCTGCCTGTCAGATGTCCCACCTACTATATCCTGCCTAAGCAATAGGCCATCAGATATATTATTCACAGGTGCTACATCCTTACAATACACAAAATATTTCTTTTACACTGGGCCACCAGGGAAGTGCTGCCCACACTTAGGCTAGGGCTGCCTATTTCAGTTATTCTAATTAAGAAAATCACTCATAAGTGTGCCAAGAGCCATGTCCTTAGTTGATTCCAGATCCAATCAGTTGGCCATCAAATTTAACCATCACAGACAGTTACCTACAGGCGACAAATAGAGATTTGTGCTTCTACACAATGACTAAGACTTTGAATGGAATTTCTGTCTACACTCGTGTGAGTCATATGGCATCTAGCCTTGAAGAAAGACTCCTTAGCTCTTCCGGAGGCTGGAAAACATGAGCCAAGACAAAGAGTGAGAAACAACACTCCTTTTTGACCACCGCCATTAATAACAATGAGATTGAATTCCACGCCAATCTAAATAGTTGGTTCTCAAATAATCCTTTTTTCAATTCAATATTTGAAACTAGAGAGGTGGTTCAGTGGTTAAGAGTACTTGCTGTTCTTCCAGAGGACCTGGTGTTCAGTACCCAGCACCCATGTGATGGCTCACAGCCATTTGTAACTCCATTCCTAGCACATTTGATGCCATCTTCTGGCTTCCTTGAGCCTAAGGCACACGTATGGTACACAGATACATGTAAGTAAAGCACCATATATTTTTAAAAATTTTTAAATTGAAAAAAATCACAGCTGGAAGTGGTGGCACACGCCTTTAATTCCAGAACTTGGGAGGCAGAGGCAGGCAGATCTCTGTAAGTTTGAGGCCAGCCTTGTCTACAAAGTGAGTCCAGAACTGCCAGGGCTACACAGAGAAACCCTGTCTTGAAAACACAAACAAACCCTACTATGCCTTAGTTTTGAAGCTGGCCATGTTTTTGGATGAATTGAAAAAAGAAAGTGCAGACATTTTAAATTTTTTTGAGGAGGTTACTTATTCTGTGATTGCAGAGAGAATAGTGAGGAATAAAAAAAGCAAAGGAATAGAAAATAGGGCTAAAATTTTAGTAAAGAATAACAAATATATGAAAGAATGTGTTATGACTCAATGAATTATCAAAAAGAATACATTCATATGACCATTACTGTGGTAAGAAACAGTAGTCAGCATCCTTCTCCATACTTGTTGCTCATCATAGTGTCCTGTCAGTGTGTGAATACTAGGATGAAGACTTTGGGTCTCACACTCCCTTTGTAGGTCAGTCAACTCCTAATAATTTACATATTGCCTCTATGTTTACAACTCTGAAATTAATGTCTCCAGTCAGAACTTCTCTGAACCTGAACCTGGTATATCCAAGTGCCTACTTGACATCATCATTTCAATATCCTACAAGCATCTCCAGTTTGATGACACAGAACTGAATTCTTGACTCTCCCCTTGTAATGTATGACAGCCTCCACCTTCCAATTACAAGTCCAGAGGCTTCAAGTCACCCTCAGTTCCTCTTGTCCTCTCACATAACATACACAATTTATGAAGTAGCCTTTTTTGTCTAGGAATCACCCATAGTTCTGATCACTTCTTGGTATCTCTATTGACACCAGCCTAGTTAGTTTTATGACCATACCTGGTCTGCCTGGGTTTTGGTAACTGCTTACCAACTCTCTGCAGTGCTCCTTTGCTTACTGCCTACAGGCTATATAAATCCCACCAGACAAGGATAAGACCACTACCACATATTTTGAGCCAAATGCAAGCTTTGTAAAACCTGGTCAGGCTCATTCCTAGGATTCCCAGAGAACGGTCACTATTACATTAGTCTGGTGCTTATAAAGTCAGACTCCACAAGGCTATGTATTTCCTATCTTTTTCCAATCAGGAGGAAGCATACTTCGTGATGTACTTCCTGCCCAGACTGTCTGGACCTGCCAGCTTCCCAAGTAATCACATGGAAACTTTATTGATTATGAAAGTCTGGCCTTAGCTTAGTCTTCTTCCCAACTAGCTCTTTTTGCCCTTTTTTTTTTTTTTTTAAAGATTTATTTATTGTGTATGCCTTATGCCTGCAGGCCAGAAGAGGGCACCAGATCTCATCATAGATGGTTATGAGCCAGCATGTGGTTGCTGGACATTGAGCTCAGGACCTCTAGAAAAGCAGCCAGGGCTCAAAACCTCCGAGCCATCTCTCCAGCCCTCATAACCAGCTCTTAAAACATAAATTAACACGTTTATATTAATCTACATTCTACCATGTGGCTTGATACCTCTCCTTGGTACTGCATGTGCGACTTTCTCTGTTTTTGACTGACATTCTCGCTGCTGAGATTCTTTCCCAGAGTTCCTGTCTCTTCCAAAGTCCCGCCTTTCCTCTTCTGCCTCAACTATTGGCTGTTCGGCTCTTTGTTAAACCAATCAAAAGGTGTTGGAGGGAGTGTTTACAAAATATGATGCATCCGTAAGAATAACACCGAAGTCTGGCCTGCAATGGGCTGTCTGCTGGTACAGAGACCAGCATTTGAACAATAGAAAGACAAGCTTTATACAGGCTCAAGAAGATCACCCCAGCACTCAGAAAGACAAGCTTTATACAGTGCTCAAAAAGATCACCCCAGCGCTCAGAAAGACAAGCTTTATACAATGCTCAAAAAGATCACCCCAGCGCTCAGAGGCACTTCTGTCTGATAGATAGCAATTCTTAAAACATAACTTCTAGTCTCAGCAGAGGAATTCGAGCGGTCTTCCAGGAAGTGAATCTGGTTACACCACTCCATAATCTAGAGCGCTCCTGTTTACTTAGAAAAGCAAAAGCTTCCATCCAGCCTGTAGTCCCTCCAGGATCCAGGGGCCCGGTTACCTTTCTGACTTAAGCTACTCTCCGTTATTCACTCGGCTGCTTCTCTCCTAGCCTCCTGGTTGTTGCCACGTGATGCCAGGTACGCTCTCCACCTCAAGACATTCACCCTGGCTCTTCCTTTGCCCGAAACACTGTCTTCCAAAAGTGCTCTGCTTCAGCCAGATAGCCAGCATGGTCTACAGAGCAACTCCAGGACAGACAAAACAACACAGAGAAACCCTGTCTCGGGATGGGTTTTCGGGGGAGGAAAAAAAAGAAAGGAAGGAAGGAAGGAAGGAAAGAAGTTGGAAGGGGAAACCTCCTTCTAGCTTATGTGTGTTTCCACAAACTAGTTCTTTCATTTTTGGCTCTTATTAATGCCTTATTACATGACAATCTTCATGACCTTATAATGCACAACACTAGCTATGACTGCATATCCTTACCCGCGTCTTTCCTGCAGAACGAAACTGCCTTGACCAGTAAAACAAAAGAAGAGGAGAACAATCATTGCGGAGAGACACGCAGACCTTCTGGGTTCTTTTTATACTGAGAGACAAGAACAACTTTGATGTACAGTTTGGTGTATTTCAAGGGCAGAGTTGGGCGTGGGGGAGTGTCCGGTCTTATCTAGAGCTTTAGAGGTCATAAGGGCTCCGAGCTACCTGGTGAACAAACTTCCCTCAAAATGGTACATAAAGGCATTTTTAACTTCAGGCTATCTGATTGCCTTGCAGTTTTCCCAAAAAAGACTTTCAGCCTCCCAGCAGAGGATTAACTGAGTCACAGGTTGCCCTTGAATTTAGGCTTGTCCTTAAAAGCTTTACAGGGTCATTTATATAGCAACACAAAACCTCCAAATGGGCAGAGAGTTTTGTATGCTGACTTGCATGTTATTTGTTAAGAAAAAATAAACACACACACAACTTTCTACATCTTTATATGGCCGCATTGATTCAGATATGTCAAAATGACCCGGTTATTGGTGTCACTTTAAATTTCTTTTGTTCTGAGACTACTTGTATCTCTGTCTTGCTTTCTCTTTATTTTTCTCTCTCCTCCCTAAACTGATGTTTCCTAACTTACCCTCCACCACAAACCCTGTCGGTTTGTTGGTTTGTGCCCTCTAATTTGCAAAGAACAATGAAAAAACAAAAACAAAACAAAACAAAAAAAAAACCCTGAACTCTGTACCCTCTATATCCTCAGCTGTAGTTGTAGAAAGTAATCAGGTCAGAGCTTGGTGGCACACCCCTTTAATCCCAGCAGCTGGGGAAGTAGAGCCAGGCAGATTCCTGTGAGTTCGAGGCCAGCACGGTCTACAGAGCAACTCCAGGACAGACAAAACAACACAGAGAAACCCTGTCTCGGGATGGGTTTTCGGGGGAGGAAAGAAAAGAAAGGAAGGAAGGAAGGAAGGAAAGAAGTTGGAAGGGGAAACCTCATAAGAGAACCTGGCACTGAGAAGGCTTGTTCTTCCTGGCTGCGCCCATTTCTCCATACCCTTTGTTCTACTGTGGGACTGCCCAAGCAGCCTTCCCCAGTCACATTTACTGACTATATTTTAGAGCAAGACACTGAGGAACTTTGAAAACTGGTTAAGTTTGAATTCCTTATAAACAGCCAAAACCTGTCTTGTTTTATTACTTCTGAATGAGAGTGAATTAAAATATGTTAATGGCTAGTTGCAGACCTAGGGCTAATTGCCTGGCTGACCTTGTGAGATTAATTATGAGTTCAATGCTATCATTACATTCTCTGGTCAGGAGGCTCTGAACTGGTGCTGCCTGGGCTTTTGACTCCTGTTGGAGAGCTTTTGAAGTTCTAGGAGAAATCTTTCTACCCCTGCCTCCCTGGGGAGTTTCTTTCTTTCCAGTTTCTTTTGATGGTGGTTTATGTGGGTGGGTCTCAGATTTATGAGAGCAGAGACTCTTGGTGTCATAGTTTAGAGACACAAAGACAGAGATGCTGAAAAAACTTTCGATAGAATTAAAAACAATTTAGAATAATTTGTTCAATTCCTGAAATGCCTTGAGTTCTTCTTATGAGATTGGCGCTTTTACAGAGAGTGGAAACATAGGACCTGACTTAACAGCCTAATTGCAAGGAATTTTGTAAAAGTAACTTTTATTCTCCTGATGTAATTATTGTCTTGGAGGCTTACTGCCTCTATCTGCTAGCGTAGGCCTAGTCCTGGTAGCTTTTAGCCTCCATACAATCTAATCTAGGCCTAGAATGTTTTCTGCCTTTGAGACTTACTGCTGAATAAGCTCACCCTTTCTAACTGTTTCTGAACTCTGGGCTGGCTGGTTCTGGCTGTTTTGGCTCAGACTCCTCTCTGAGCTAACTGAGCCAAACTGGCTTCTCTCACTTCTAACTGGCCAGCTCTGCTTGGCCTCAAACTAAGTCTAGCAATCTGTTCTAATCTTCTGGTTTCTTCTCATTCTCTGGCTCATTCTGCCTTCACCTGTGTCTAGCTTGTTCTCTCTTCAACCTCTCTCTGTAAAACTCTCTTCATAAAAACTGCCACTGAATTCCACAAACTGAACCGCCATGAACTCAGTTCCATTGCACTACCCCTGGACTCACACTGACTCGACTGAACTGCCTGAAATGAACTGACTAGAACTCAGAGATCTGCATGCCTCTGTCTCCTGAGTGATAGGATTAAAGGCATGTACCACCACACCTGGACCTAAGCTTTATAGTAGTAGTAGTAGTAGTAGTAGTAGTAGTAGTATCTGAAATTTACCACACTGGCCTTGAACTCAGAGATCTGCTTGTTTCTGTTTTCTGGGGTTAGGGTGTTTTCTGGGGTTAAAGGTGTACCTGTACTCCAGCTGGATCACACAGACCTGGAAGGTCTCTTACTGAACCTGGAGCTTCTCAATTTGGCTAGACTGGCTGACAATAAGTTCTGAATATTCACCTCTTTCTGACTCTCCAAGTAGTGGGATTCCAGATACCACCATGTGGCTATGCCCAGATTTTTTTTACCCCCCCCCCCCCCGCAGCCCCCGGCAGGATTTCTCTGTGTAACAGCTCTGGCTATTCTGGATCTCCACTCTGTAAAACAGGCTTGCCTTGAACTCAAAGAGATCTGCTTGCCTCTGCTTCAGGAGTGCTGGGACGGGATTAAAGGTGTGTGCCACCATCGCCTGGATTTATGCCCAAATTTTTCCATGAGGGATCAGAATCCCAACTTGGGTCCTCATACTTTTGAGGCAAATACTTACACACGGAGTCATCTTGCTAGATCAGTGGTTCTCAACCTTCCTAATGCTGCAACCCATTTGTTTGTTTCCAAATAGGGTTTCACTTGTAGTCTTGGCTGTTCTGGACTCTGTTGTAGACTAGGCTTGTAAAAGTAACTTTATGGGCCTGTTTCAGTTGTCATCTGGGAGGCTTACTGCCTTTGTTAGAAGCTTCATAGCCTCCACACACCCAAACCTAGGCCTAGAACGTTTTCAGCCTCTGAAAATTACTCTTTAATAAGCTCGCCCTTTCTAGTTCTTACTGAGCTCTGGGCTGGCTGGTTACACACAGCTGTTCTGGCTCAAACTCCTCTCCCAGCTGACTTATTCAACCTGTCTTTTTTTTTCCTCCTCCAAACGCTCTGCTTGGCCTCAGACTCCAGCAATCTTTTCTAATCTTCTGATCTGAGCTCATCCTCTGGTTCTCTGGTATTTATTTGAGTTCTCTCTCTCTGCAACCTGTCTCTCCATTACTGTCCCAGTAAAACTCCCTTCTCTCTTTCTGTCTCTGTCTTTTCTCTCTCTCCCTTAATTGCCCCTTTTATTTCCTCTCTCTTCTCCTGTTTGGGATTAAAGGCCTGTACCAACAAAGCTGGACCTAAGCTTTTTTTTTTTTTTTTAACCTGAAACTTGTTCTATACCTGGCTGGCCTTGAACTCAAGATCTGTTTGCCTTTGTATCCTGGATTAAAGGCATGTTGTATTCCAGCCAGATCACACAGACATATAAGGTTTTTGGATGTGATCTCTTGCCAGAACAGCCATGTTCTGAATTAACATTCCTCTACATAGGCTGGCCTGAAACTCATAGAGATCTGCCTGCCTCTGCCTCCCTGAGTACTGGGATTAAACGTATGTGCCATCATGCTTTGATCCTTTAATACAATTTCTCATGTTGTAGTGACCCCCAACCATAAAATTATTTTGTTGTTACTTTATAACTCTAATTTTCTACTGTTATGAATCATAATGTAAATATCTGGTATGCAGGATATCTGATCCCCGTGAAAGGGCCATTAAACCCCTAAAACGGTCGTGAATCACAGGTTGAGAACCACTGTCCTAGACCCTATAGTGCTACTGTATAGAATAGAGGCCTAAGTGATAAGGTAGCAAATGATCGAGGAATTTAAAAAAACTCAGGGTTTTCGAGAATGAAGAGAATTTTAATCAGAGGATGGAGAAACAGCAAGAGCAAAAGCTCTGGTTCAACAGTGAGCAAGGGTATTCAAAGAGCAACAAGGAAGCTGTAGAGGAACTGTAACCCAGCAAACATAGCCGCTCTGGCAATTATGGTATGACTCAGCCCTAGCACACACCTTTAATCCGAGAGTTTTCTGCTTGAATTAAATAAAAGCAACCCTAGGTCAAGAGGCAAAGCAAGAAGCAAGTTGACAGAAAATAAACATAGGAAAAAAACAACAACATTGGGAGTGGGAGGAAGTCAGGAGGAAGGACAGAGGTAGAGGGGAGACATTCAATTTGAGTTGGATTTTTGTTTGTTTGTTTTCCAGTGTGGAAAACAGGGGCATTGCTTCTGGGACATAGGCTGAGTTAGAAGGTCAGCTGGGTGCTTTCTCAGGCTCTCCGAGCTAGCAGGCTTTCATCCCAGCTTCTGAGTCTTTATTGGTAAAACAACTAAGATTTTGTTAAAAACAGCATTTTCTTTCTTTCTTTCTTTTTGTTTTGTCTGTTTCAAGACAAGGTTTCTCGGTGTAGCTTGGCTGTCCTACAACTCTATTTGTAGACTACGCTGGCCTTGAACTGACAGAGAGCCACCTCCCAAGTGCTGGGACTGAAGGCATATGCAGCCAGCACCTGGCCCCAGCCTCTTTCTCCATCCATCCTTTTTTGCCTTTGACTGATTTTATTGCCCCCTTTTATAAGGCTCCTTGCCATTACACCAAGAAAATTAAAGATAATCTCTTACCTCAAGTCCTTTCACATAATCACATTTGCAAGGACTCTCTACCCTCAGAAGGAAACATTCATGCATCGTGGGGACTAACACTTAACGATTAGGACCTCTGGTGAGCCATTATTTTGTATACCTGTGGTGATTTGGAGCTAAGAAGTTATAGAATCTACACTTTATTTTTTTAATCTCTTTTTCTGATTCTCTACAGAGGAAGAGTTTGAAGCTGGAGACTCATTAGCAGTATGTTGACTTGAATGAGAAATATCCCCGACAGGCACACATATTTGAGCACTCGGTCCTCAGGTGGAATTCTTTAGGATAGTTATGAAACCTTTAGGAGGTGGAGTCTTGTGAAAGAAGTATGTCACTGGAGTAGGCTCTGAGTGTTGATAACGTGGCCCATATTTTCTGTTCTCTCTTCTCCCTGATTCCTATGTGCTGATGAAATATTATCAGCCAGCTTCCTGCTCCTGCAACTATGTCTTCCATGCATGTTGCACCGTTCTCACTGTGATGGATTATTTCTCTCCAGAATTATAAGCCACGTGGAACCCTTTCTTCCCTGACTTTTTTTTTTTTTTCTCAGAGTCTTGTCATAGTAACAGAACAGCACCTTGTATGGAACTTGGTGCTGGACACTGGCATTGTTTCAGTGATAAACAGACTATGATTTTCAATCCTTGGTAGTATTTTGTGGAAATTTTGAAATGTGGATCTTGAAAAGTCGTTGAATGTTGTGGAAAGAGCTTAAGGGGCCATTCTTCTGCAAGCTTAGAAGTCAGTGGTGCTGAAAGAAATGTGGACAGCAGAGGCCCAACTCATGAGGGTTCAGAGGAAAAAGCAAGGACTCTGTAAGGTCTAGCCTAGGAGACATTTCTGTAATACTTTTGCTAAAGATCTGGCTGCATTTTGCTGATGTCTTGAGACTTTGCGTGAGGCTAAATTCAAAAGTAATGGACTAATTTCTTTGACAAAGAAAATCTCAAGATAGTATATCATTGAGTCTGTAGAATAATTGTTACTGATTAATCTTAGCTTTACAATGAAAACTAGCAAAATGGGGCAGAAAGAAAAAGTTTGGAGAAGAAGAGGATACTATGAAGTTTAGGATTGCAGTTAGAGCCAGACGTGGTGGTATAGGCCTTTAATCACAGCACTCAGGAAGGCAGAGGCAGACTGATTACTATTAAGTTTGAGGCCAGCCTCGTCTGCAAAATGAGTCCAGGAAAGCCAGGGATACAGAGAGAAACCAGGTCTCTAAACCCCTTTCACAAAAAAAGAGATGGCAGTTAGTCTGGCCCGACACCCCTGTTGCCCTGTCGGTGATGGACCTGATCCCTCTGGAACTGCGAGCCTAGCTTTCTCCGTATCTTGCTTTTGGTATTTTACCACAACAGGAAAGTACAAGGAGCCTGTGATGGTAGTGCCGGTGAGGGATGTTGGTTCCCTGAACCAGAATAGTTGGGATATGGGTGCTGAGAAATGGTTGGGTTCTGGATCTTTGGTGAAGACCGGCTTGCCTATGGATTGTGTGAGAAAACAGCAGAGACCTTCTTACCAGCTCTTCCTCAGGTTAACATTTGTTCTCATTCACATTATTTCTCATTCACATTTGTTTGCCACTTTAAATTTTTTAGTTAATCCCAGCATTTGGGAGGCAGAGGCAGGTGGATCTCTGTGAGATCGAAGCCAGCCTGGTCTACAGACTGTTTAGGACTGCCAAGGCTACACAGAGAAACCATAACTAGAAAATTCAAAACCAACTAACTGAACAAAAACTTTCAGTATGACTCTGTTATGCACTCTTATTTTTAGATGCATTTTATATAGTACAGAGTGGAGAGTTAATTTTTCATGCTTTTATTTTTAGTGTTTTGGAGCTAAGGTTTTTTTTTTTTTTAATTTTTGGCTCTCATTGCTTGAACAGTTTTAAGCATAGACATTGTTAGTTATGCTTATAATGGTGAGAAAGGGAAGCAGATGTCTTCTGATGTCACCTATATTTTATAAATAAGTATAGTAATCACACAGTGAGAGAGTGTTCCATATTTAGTTTAACAAGAATCAAATGAGATAACAGACAAACACACACACACACAATTTCAGATCAGCACATGTGAGCTCTACATGGTACTAACAATCATGACCCTTGTCTCTTAGGATTTGGAGTCAGTGCTCCATATTGTGTCCAAATTGACAATTTTAAGAAGCCGCCCCAGGGGCTGGAGAAGTGGCTCAGGGGTTAAGTGCACTGTAAGAAGAGGTCCTGAGTTCAATTCCCAGTGACCACATCGTGGGTCACAACCATCTATACTGAGGTCTGATGCCCCCTTCTGGCACGAAGATGTACATGAGGATAGAACACATAATAAGTAAACAAATAATAGCAAATAAATAAATAAATCTTAAAGAGGAAAAACCCAGGCAAGCAAACAAAGAAGGCAGGAAAACAGCAAAGATAGAAAATAAAGGGAGGGCTGGAGAGATGTCTCAGCCATTAAAAGCTAGACTCACAACCAAAATTATAAGTGAAAATAAAGGGGGGGGGGACCGTACTCTATCTAGAATACATTACTTGTGAAAACATTTACTTCTGAAGCATCCAAGAGTCATGTCAAGGAGGAACACGGGGGTGTGAGATGCTCAGAAAGTAAAGTACTCACCATGTGAGTGTGAGGGTTTGAGTTTGGATGCCCAGAACACTGGTAAAGCTGCACACAGTAGTGCAAGTCTGTGATCCCTGTGTCCTACCGTGACATGGGAAGTGCAAACAGGAGAATCGCTGGAATCCCAGTGTCTGGCTAGCCAGCCATATGCAACAATGGACAGGAAGAGAACCTGTCTCAAACACAGGGAAGCAAGGATCCGAATCCAAGGCTTTCCTCTGTTCTTCACGTACACACTGTGGTATGCATGTACCCATATTAAAACACAAGAACACACACAGATTTTTTAAATTTTAAAACAAAACTATCACAATTAAAGAGAATTACTTTTTTCATTGTATTGCAAACAAAATGAGATCATCTAAATAACTGACATTTTTTCCCTAGAGAACTATTTTAATGGGCAGATTCTAGAAGGTTACTTTGGAATATATTTATTTGTATATTTTTGTGAATTACTTATTCATGCTACATGGGCTTATGTATTTAGTAATATTTTAATATGGTCTACTTATATGGTAAACTTTTCTAAAAGTTTGGATACGTCTGTTTATAGTTACATGGCTCCTACAAATAGTAAAATGGTTAACCTTTGGCTTTTAAAAAATGTTTTCTAAATGTTTAACTTATATGTATGGGTGTTTGCATTCTATACGTGTGCCAGAGGAGGGCGCTAAAGCCCCTGGCACTGGAGTCACAGATGGATGTGAGTCATCATGTGGGTGCTGGCAATTGAACCTGGGTCCTCTACAAGAATAGCAAGTACTCTTTACCCCTATATCATCTCTCCAGCCCCTCTCTGGCCTTTTAAAGTAAATGCAGTATTGGTAATACAGTAATTAAAACAGTTCATCTTTGACTGAATGAGTTTCCATCTTCCGAGTTAATTGAAAAAGATTTAAACAGTATTAGAATTAGTGCGTTTTTGGTTTGATTCATCTGTTGGATGATGATGAAGGAGATGATGATGATTATACTTTCTGGAGCTCACTCTGTAGCCCAGGCCGATCTTGAACTCACAGAGAGCCGCCTGCCTCTGCCTTTCTAGTGCTGAGATAGAAGGTGTGCACCACCAGCCCTGGTATCTGTTGGACTTTTTTTTTTTTTTTTTTTTGAGTCAGGGTTCTATTGTGTAGTGTTAGGTGTCCTGGAACTTGCTCTGTAGACACGTTCTTTTGTATAGAAGCAAGAGCATACATGATGTATGGGAAAAGCCTGGCTCATTTAGGGAAACTTACAAGTAATCTTGTATGCTGGAAGCTGACATTGTGCTATGAGAGCAAATGAAGAGAGTTCAGCAAAAAGCAACTCATTAGAGACCAGGCAGACTCCAGGGAAAGGATTAGATACATTTCTCAAACTTTTGAAATTGATTTCATGAAAAGAGACCTTGTCAGTGAGGCTTTGCTTGGTGTCAGATGGCTCAGTTTGCCTTTGATTTCTCTTTATTGTAGGGCCAGACCTCTTCTATTGCACCGAAATGAGACTTCAGAGAGTTAAACACAACTGCTACATTGGTTATAACACAACCTTGTACATCTGGTCAAGTGTCTTAGCTACATGGATTTATCATTTAGAATGCATGGAACAAACTTTCAGCTATCAAATCGCTACACAATTGACAAGAGGGTGTCTAGGGCTGCAATGCCTAGGGCTGCAATGTCTATGTTCCCACAGTGAAGGAGGAAGGGGCATGAAGCCAAGTAGATGGGCCTGAAAGATTCATACAAGCTGGGTTGTGAACCGGGACCTGTTTTGGGTCTCTGCCGCATGTAACAGTCATGGCAAGCATGAAGGTGTTCTAGAGAGATGCTGGGCCCCTTCCTGCAGGTATCAGACTGCTGAGACAAGAGACTCCCAGAAACTGACTTTCCCCAGGAATCTCATGCTGGGAAAAAGATAAGGCTGAGGCAGAGTGCCTGCCAGAGGAGGAACCTTTGTAGGGAGAGTTGTCATACAGTTCTGACAATTAATTAGATCATCTGTAGGAGAGACTGAAGCCAGGACAATGATGTTGGGTGAGATCACACCTCGATGAAGGGCCATTTAGTAAAGCATACGTCTTGCCTTCTATTTAAAATGAATTCACATATCATAACTACAAGGATGGCCTTGAGGTGTGGGTCTGGGCTGTCACCAGACCTTTTTGTTCCTCTCCGGATTGGAATTACCATTCTTTCACTGCTTTTTCACCATCCCTGTCTCTTTAATTTGCCTACTTGTGGCTGCTGAAGCCCCATCCCCTAATGTTGTGGAAATGAATGCTAAACTCTAGAGGGCTTCTCTACCCCAACTAGTTCCCAAATAATTGAGACAGAGACCTTTCAGAATTAAAAAAAAAAAAAAAAAAAAAGCTTTAAGGCACAGTAACTGGGCAGATAGTAACACTCTAAGCTATTTCGCTCTTTCCCAGCTACCTACCCCAAGTGACTACCGGGGCTTCTTCTGTTCTGTCAGGAAAGCCCTCATAGCCACATGCATGTGGTCCAGACTGCCCTTCGGCCATTTCCTTCCCTCAGGCTTCCTCTCCTGCTACATCTCTCCTCCTGCTTCTCCTCCTGCTACATCTTCTGCTTCCCCTCTCTCTCTTCCAGGTTTCATGGTCCCTCTGAGATCCAAAGCCTGGGAACCAAAGCCCAGGCTACTTCTCTTCTGCCTAGCTATAGGTTGTCAGCTACTTCATTTAGCCAGGCAGAGAATATTGGTGAGCAAAGTTTACTCATTGCTTGTGTGAGTGAGAATGTGCTCTTCTGGATAGCAACCGGATCCTGGGTGTCACTATTCAGCATTAGAATACATAGCACCAGACAAACCTCTGAAATGCAAGTTCACTGGCACGTTGGGATACTAAAACACATTCACAGCTTTTGCTAGATATTGTGGACAGTGTTCTTGCCCAGAGGTTCAACAGTAACAAAGCTCAGCTCTCCTGGCCATCTGCTTTGGAAAAGTAGATCGATGTGGTAGTTGTCTTACCAAGTCACTGTGCTGATTGCCATGTTCCATGAGATGTCTTACACAAAGACAGAGCCCTGGAGAGACTTGGGTGAGAGCATCACCATTATGATTGTCAGCCATGCTGTTTCTACCTAATCCTTGCCTACGCTGGGAAACCCAATTCAGAATCACAAGTTGTAGAAGTGAGAGATAGAACCTGTGTCTTTTCTCATTTAAAAAAAGTATTTTTGTTCATTTGCTTATTTATTTAGAGAGAATGAACACATATGGAGGTCAAAGACAACTTCTGAGAGTTCTCTCTTTTTCAGCTTGTAAGTTCTGGGGATTGAACTCGGGTCAGTAGGTTTAGTAGAAAGCACCTTTATTCCCTGAGCTACCTTGCTGGCCCCTTTATTTTTGCTGTTGCAAGGCTAAACCTTCATGAGAAACTGAATAAATAAAAAATAAAAAGGCGGGGCTGGAGAGATGGCTCAGAGGTTAAGAACCCTGGTTGTCCTAAGTTCAATTCCCAGGAACCACATTGTGGCTCATAACAGTACATAGCAAGATCTGGTGCCCTCTTCTGGTGCACAGGCACACATGCAGGCAGAATGCTGCATAATAAAATAAATAAATAAATCTTTTTTTTAAAAGGCAATCAGACATTAGAGTCTTTTATAACAGTTAGAAAAAGGAGATTATTTCTAGCTCTGGAGTCTTCTTACTTTTTCTCTCCGTGTTGCATGTTCTTTAAATAAGCATAATCAGTATTCGGAAAGAAAACTGCAGCCACATCCTACTTCGGACATTGTGACTTGTGGAGGCTAAAGGTCAGCAAAGTCACAGGGTTAGTAGGCAGGAGGGGATAAAACACTTGGAGAGAATAAATGTCTCACAATACCCCTGCTAGGATGCTTGTGAGCTGAGTCGGGTGGCTGCAGTGTGTGTGGGCGGGGGAAGCCTGTGAACAGAGACGCTTTCTACTCTGCAGTTTTAGGACCCCTTCCCGGCATCAGTCGAGAAAGTACTTGCTTCAAGTACTTTAAAATATTATATTACATTTTGTTACATATATCAAACCTCAGGAATCAAAGACAGACAGGATTCTGTGTATCAAAAAGCCCACACTCTGCATTTGGTTTTGTTCCTGCCAGAGGTATGAATAACTCGAAGCTAGTCTGACAAGGAGGAGTTAATCTGGGAAAATTTTTAGTCTTGTAACTGATGTTTTAAAATCCTTTGAACTCTTTCGCCAAATTCTGAGACTTAAAATGCAAAGATAAGGCTGATTATTTGAGTGATAGCCTGGAAATTCTTCTTTTGCTGTCTCTCCGGATTCCTGTGATGTTGTTGCTTCTTGTGAGACTAAGATCGCACTCTCTCTTTGCTAATGAGAACTCAGAGCTCTAGGGATCGCAGTTCCGAAGGCTCATTACTCAGGTTTGATGTTATCATTGGCTCTCAAATATTTGACGCTAGCATGCTGCACGTTTGCCTTATAGCTTTCCTGTTTGCCTAACATTACGCTAATTTACCTGGACTGGGAGAGGAAGTGACCTTTCCTTAGAGTTTCCTGAGGTAGTTATCTTAATTTTAGGCCTGGAATCCTGGAGTGCCCCTTCCCCACCTTGCATTTTCAGCTGTGTCTTCCAGAAGGTGGCGATAGAATATCAGAAAATTCAAAGTAAGACCTGCTAGAGTTCTGCCCCCTCAAGGCTTCCCAACCTCAGAGCCCCTGCCAGGGTTGGACTACTCTGCAAGGAAGCTCTTTCATTGCAGCATTTGACACTCACATCGCCCGCGCATGTGTGTGTGTGTGTCATGAGAAAGAGAGGAGAAAGGACTTTTGAGCCTAATTTTCCTCCCTTTTTTTAAACTTAGCTTCTCATTGTTGGCACCGACACGGAAGCATCGACTAGACTGACCTCTGATTGCAAGATGGTGGTTTTACCAACTTGATTGAGGATGATGGTTTTGAGTTTAGAATTTTGACTTCCAATATAAACCAATATGGCAACTATGTGCTTTAGGGGATAGTAAGATACCACTGGCTCTTTTAGAGATTGCTTTTACTTTCAATATTTATTTCTTTATTGACAGGGTCACCAGGTAGTCCAGGTAGGCTATCACTCATGGTACCCTATCTCTGCCCCCTGAGTGCTGAGATTACAGGGAATTTGCTACCATGTCCAGTGTGTATTTTTATTACTAATTGACTCATGGTAATTGTAAGTATTTCTGTGGTAGATGGTGGCCTTCTATATGTGTGTACAATATGTCACAGATGGGGTAAATGGCTTACTTTAGACATTGATTATTTCTTTGTGTTGGGAACATTCAAAACCCTTTCTGTTAGATGTATTAAAATACTGCCTTAATCTGTATTAGCCACAGCCACTCTACTGTGCTGCCAAATGCTTGGAGTTGTTTTTCCTCACCAACTATTCCTCTGGATGTAGCCCCTGGGTACTCACGTAGGGGCTAATTTCCAAAAGCTTCTTGTGTTTACTCTTCTTTTTTTATTTATTTATTATGTATACAATGTTCTGTTTGCATGTACACCTGCATGTCAGAAGAAGACACCAGATCTTATTGTGGATGGCTGTAAGCCACCATGTGGTTGCTGGGAATTGAACTCAGGACCTTTGGAAGAGCATCCAGTGCTCTTAACCTCTGAGCCATCTCTCCAGCCCCCGTGTTTACTCTTCTGCCCAGTGGTTTTCACGTGGCTACTGGGCAGTTCTCCCTCTGAGGACAAGTTCAGATAAAAGAAACAAGAGGGCCTTGGCTCAGAAACAATTTAACACACCTAGATGGGTGTGGACATTTGGAATCTTGCATGTTTACCTAACAATTGATTTCTAGTATTTTAATCAAGGAAGAGAAAAAGTCATTGTAATGTTCGTCTCAGCTGCCTGTTTATAATTAGCTGCCTTGCAGACCCCATTAAAACGTCTTTTTAAAAAATTGCTTTGAAGCTTTTATTATAATAAAAGCCTTGTGATTTAGTAAGAACAATTCATGGTAAAATTGGGATAGATATATAAATGAAAAGTTAAGCTTAAGAAGAAAACCCAGATATATCCAACACACACACACACACACACACACATACCATAAACACATTATAGTATTCTACAATTACAGTGTTGTATAATTGTAATTTCTGGACTCCAGGTCATTCTGTTGCTACTTTCCTTCTCTGCCATAAAGCTTTTAAACTGAGAGAGAGATGGCTCACCAGTTACCAGCCCTTCTTGTTCCTGCAGAAGGACAATGGAATCTGTGTTCCATTCCAGGTACCTACATGGTAATACACAATTGTCCATGACTCCAGTTCTGGGGGATCTGACATCATCTTCTGAGCTCCTCGGGTACCAGGAACACACAGGAAACATGGATGTACATATAAACAAAACACTCACATAAATAAATAAATCTACAAAATTAATTTTACTTTTTAAAAGTAAAATTGCACCAATAAGTACATATTTAATTCACTCCTAATATAAATATTATTAAGCATCTACTTTCTGCCAGGTCCTGTATTAAGTATTAGGAATGCCAGACCTACTGAGTTTAGGTGTGCTAATAGATGGGCAGACGTGCTATCTCAAGGAGCTTGTGCCTAGTGTGTACTCACAGATGAGTCAACAATCAGTGTGTGTGTGTGTGTGTGTGTGTACACACGTGTGGTGGGGGCAGTCAGAGGACATTAATCCTACTGGGTGAGCATAAGATCACTACCACAATTTTTGAGCCAAATTTGAAGCAAGCTTTATTAAATACTGGCCAGTAAGATGGACACTGGCCAGGTCCATACCCAGGATTCCTAAAGAATGGCTACGAATTATGTTAGTCCAGTGTTTATAAAGGCAAAATCCACAAGACTATGTAGTTCTGGCCTTTGTCTAATTAGGGGCAAGCATACATCCTAACATACTTCCTGTGCAGTCGGGGCAACCAACCTGTTTCCAGAAATAAAAACACATTACATATTATCTTACATGAACAACAGCCCCTACCAATCCAGGAAAGTATCTGTCCCTGGGCAAGTGGGCCATAGAGGTTAGAGGTATTTTTGCTTTATATATCTCTTTAAATTTTTTTTTCTATGAAAGAGGTTTATTAAGTGGATAAGAAGAGAGGGGAGCAGGGGGAGTAGAACATGACGGGGGAAAGAGAGAGAGCAGGGGGGCGCCCCAATAGAGAGAGGGAGAGAGAGAGATGAGAGCAAGAGAGTGAGCTTAAAAAATTTAATATGCATTGGTGTCACATTCCCTGGAACTGAAATTACAGACAATTATGGGCTGCCATATGGTTGCTGGGACTTGAACCCAGGTTCTCTGGAAGAGCAGCCAGTGCTCTTAAGCACTGAGCCACCTCTCCAGCCCTGTTTTATAGATATCTTGAGCACAGTAATTAATCTTTTTTGTTTGTTTGTTAGTTTCTGGGTTTTGTGGGGGGGGGTTGTTGTTGTTGTTCATTAATTTTGTTTGAGACAGGGTTTCCTTGTGTAGCCTTTGGCTGTCCTGGACTCCCTTTGTAGACCAGGCTGTCCTAGAACTCACAGAGATCTACCTGCTTCCACCTCCCCCAGTTCTGAGATTAAAGGCATGTGTCACCATGCCCAGCTCAGTAATTAAATATTAAAACATAGCTTTAGTGTTCACAAGGACAACTTGCAAGAGTTAGTTCTCTCCTTTCATTATGTTGGAATTCAGACTTGGGACAAGTGGCTGATGTGTCTATTTAATATACCAAAGTGAACATGAACTCCAGGTTCTCCCAGTATCCCTCAGTCCCCACCTGTTACAGGGCGTGGCTGGCATACCTTGCCTTCTATGCTGAACTTTTCGGTTGGGCTTCCTCTCACCCAGAGGCTCTTCACTATATAATCCAGACATTTTGGTTTTCTATCTCTGTGAGTGTGCTTTCTCTCTTTCTGCCCCTCTGCTTTTCTGTCTCCCTGGGCATGGCAACATCCCTGGCTTGGGACTGGTGAACTTGCCAGAGAGCTGCTCCCAATATACCTGCCTTTATATGCTTTAATTTGGCTTGAATTGGCTCATTTCATCATAAGAGAGTACCTATCACATTATACGGTTCCTAGTATTGAATTTAGGCTCTCAGACTTTGTGGGAAGTTCCCTGCTTTTAAATTCTAGAGTCACTGTGTCACTTTGGGTGACATATATAAGCTCTCAAAAGCTTAGTTTCCTTTTGAGAAATCCTGTTGGCTGGTGAGTCTGCTCTGGAGATTCTGTAAAGGTAATTCAGTAAAGGCAATGTATTCAGCACAACTCTTAGCCTAGACCCTCTAAGTTGGAGCTGCTGTGACCATCTCTGTTTATTTTCTTTCAGCTGTATGCCTTCTGTTGCTAAGCACTAAGCAACTTTTGTTTGTTTTTCTTCTTTTTCTGTGGCTCTGAAGATGAATCCCGTACCTTCTGTTTCTTTGACACATTATTCCCAGGAAACACCCTATTTTTCCAGATACAGTGTGTGAGGGCTAAAGTTATGTTTTAAGTTATAATTGCTGTGCTTAAGAGACCTATAAAACAAAGATGCCTGTAACCTGTAAGCTCTACTTGCCCAAGGAGAGATAACATCATGGAATGTTGAGGGTTGTTGTTCATGCAAGATAGTAAGCTATGTGTTTTCACTTCTGTAAACAAGGTTGGTTGCGCCAACTGCACAGGATGTGCTTAATCACATGTAGGTGGGAGGTACATAGGCAAGGGATATGTATGTTTGCTCCAATTGGATGACACTGGAAAGTATGTAAATTGTAGGTTTTGCCTTTATAAGTGTTTGACTAATGTAATTTGTGTCCATTCTTGGGGAATTTCAGGTATAGATATGGCCACTGTCCATTGTACTGGCCAGTATTTAATAAAGCTTGCTTTAAATTTTGCTCAAAAGTTGTGATAGTGATCTTATTCTCACCTGGTAGAATTACCAAGTACTCTTTTTCTAGAACTTGCCTCATGGTTTCAGATCTCTACTGAAGCGTAGCTGATTGACTCACCAGATGGCAAAGGGGCTTGGGCAACTGTCACTTTCTTCTTGCTGAAGGAGGGCACTGCGATCACCCATGGGTGTGCCATCCGGCACTCTGACTTTTGTTCTGTTAGAGAGGCCTTTTCAGCTTCATCATTGTTCTTGTGGCAGACCATGCTTTAGTTAGAGAGCTTCTGTCAGGTCCCAAAGAAATCCAGGACAAATGTGTGTGGTGCCTATTAGGATGCCAAAGTGTCAGCTTGGGCTCTAAGCTCACTCGGTACCTGTGGCTCCTCAGCACTTCTCATCCCTACCAGGCCTCTATCCTAAACCTCTCCAGCCCAGGAGCTTCCTTTCTCTTCCCCAGCTTCTCATTTTTTTAATTAACCCTGCCATTTCAGCCACTCTTGATTCTCTCTCCATCCCCTTTCTTTGCTTCCTCTCCTCTTCCTCTCTTGCTCACTCTCTCCTCTCTCTCTCCTTTCATGGGCTAGTTCAGTCTGTCTACTGGTCATCTTTAGTGAACTTCCTTCTCTCCCTGTTCTGGACTCTTCCAGATACTTCTGACTCTACTTTCCTTCACATCTATAACAAAACAAAACAAAAACCTTCTCCTCAACCATACCTAGGAGCAGTTATGTCCTCATTTTCACTGTTTCCAAAACCCTTCACTTCTAGATGCTGGGTGTACAGTGGACACAAAATAGTCACTGGTGTTTCATTGAACCCGGTCAAAAATGGAAATTTACACCTCTCAAACTGACATGCAGAAAAAAAGGTATTTACAAAATGAGCAAGTACCATAGGAGAAGTGCCATGGCCAGTGCAACAAAAGCTCAAACTTGGAGTTTTAGGAAGAGAAAACCAGTGACACACAGGCATGGAGAGACACAGAGACGATCTGTGTTTTCTGTTACAGTGAGAAAGAGAACAACTTTATTTTACAGTTTGGTATATTTCAAGGGCAGAGTGGGTTACAGGGAGTGTCCGGCCTTATCTAGAACTTTTAGAGGTCACAAAGCCTCAAAGCTTCTCGTGAATATACTTCCCTCTAAAAGCCACCGAAAGGCATTTTCCTGTCACTTTAAGATGGTCCAATAGTACTCTGCAGAGACAGGTAAATGCCAAGGGGAAGGTTTGCCTCTGATGGAAGCTTACTGACCCTCTGAGTAGCAACTGGAAGCATTATAAAGAAGAAAAACTGTAAACTTAGTTTAGATAGAGGGCCCACTGCAAATGTATGTTCCCTCAGTTTTGGAGGTGACCATTCCTTAGATGGAGGTGTGGCCAGGTTGGATCCTTGTGAGGGCTGTGAGGATGAATCTGTTGCCCTTCATCCTGCCTCTTGGGGTCTGTGACAGTCTTCTATTCCTTGGCTTCTGTTGCATCAACCCACTCTCCACCTGCACCTGCTCATGATGGCCTCTCCCTGAGGGTCTCTCCCACCATTTCCCCTCCCTGAGGGTCTCTCCCACCATTTCCCCTCCCTGAGGGTCTCTCCCACCATTTCCCCTCCCTGAGGGTCTCTCCCACCATTTCCTTTTAGAAAGGCACCAGTCCTACTGGAGTAGGACTTACTTACTTACCGTACTCCTTCCTAAGCTCATCTTCGCCAACGAGATATACAACGGGCTCCTTTTCAAATGAGGTCACATTAAAGGACAAGGGCGGCAACATACACATTTTGAGAGGATGCACCTTAGCCTCTAACTGGAAGGGAAAAAGAATCTCCCCAAAAGAGGAAATGAGGGAGACAGTTTAGGTCTAAACTCTTAATGCTTTCTCATTTAACATACATTCAGGAATGTGACCCTGGTTTGTTGTTTGTTCTGCAGCTTGTTAATTACTTATTTTTCCTCACCTCTACTCCTCTCCATCCTCTGACCCTTGAAATTCATCTGAACTGCTTTCTTGTACCAAGACCTACACATTAGTGAACACACTGAGGTGTGTCAAGGGTGCTGCTCACTTGCCATTCGCCCTCCCCAAACATCTCTTTCATGATTCTGGGTCATGGTTGTAGCCTTTAAAATAGACTTGCTAGTGTAAGCAAAGCATTCCCCAAGTTCCATGAGCTGTTACCGGCAAATGATTGACCCCAGGGAGGGAGTCGGAGCCCGCCCAGCTGGGTGGAAGTACGGGAGCCCTGAACTTGTGATTGGCATCCAAAATGAGGACAGCCTTGTGGGACATGAGGCTAACCTGGATAGATAGCATCAGGAACAAGTTGATATGGGTGTCCTGTCATCAGGAGTGAGCACTCAGGTGGAGATACGCTGCTAGAAGATTAGATGAGGGGAAATGGGGAGGAGTTGATATGATCACATTTCAGTGTCTGCCTGTATGAAATTCTCAAGAATAATAAAAAAACAAAAACGAAAGATAAGGGAATTGAATTGAATTGCAAGATAATTCTAAAGCCCGGAGGACAACCTTCTGCATAATCTGAGCATAGCAGCTACAAGAGATTCATGCGCCTTGAGTATACTACTCAGAACCAAACAAGACCATTGCTCTTTGGTTTATGAACTAAATTTCATAGGGACAATGAGAGGGCCAGCAACATGGCTCAGATCATTTGTTGAGGAAGTTCAATGAACTGAGCTGGATCACAGGAGCCCAGAGTGGAGGGAGAACAGAGTCCTCAAAGTTGTCCTCAGACCACTGTACATGAAGTGGTGGGCATATGACTTCATGTGCACAAATCTTGGATCTACTGTTTCTTGTCTGCCACAAAATGAGGTTCATCACTTTGATGATAAAGTCCGCACTATAAGCCCAGGCAAAGCTTACATACTGGCATGTCTGGTGGAGAGTTTGAAGTAATGACCTCAGAGCCAGATTATGGATGGTTTGGAAACCACGTTAACAATGTAGTTATGCAGCATATATGGGAGCCCTGGGAATATACACAGAGCTTAAACCCACATGAGCAGGGATGTGCATTGACTGGGTTACTCTGCTGCTAACTTCAGGGATGGTATCTGTGGTCAGGACCTTTTAGGAAGCACATACACATGAATTTTCAAAAGATGGATAGGAGCAGACAATTGAAGAGGAGGAGATGGAGCTTAGTGGAGGAGCACTTGCCTAGCATGGTTGAGGCTTTGACCTTCACTTGGAAAAACGTAAAGTATTCGGGATGATGGCACACACATTTAGTCCCAGCACTTCGGAGGCAGAGGCAGAAGGACCTCTTAGTTTGAGGTCAGCTTGGTTTCCGGTCTACAGAGCAAGTTCCAGGATAGCCAGGGCTGCACAAAGAAACTCTATCTTGAAACAACTCTCAGGTACCTCCTCCCTCCCCCACCTCACCCCAACACACACCAGAAAGGGATAAAAGCAGATGTGGTGACATCTGCCTGTAGCCCAACGTTTTAGGAAGCTGAGGCTGGAAGATTATTTGATACCAGACTGGGCAACATACCAAGAAACATCACATTTGATAAAAAATTAAATAGGTGTGGAGCCTTCCGTTGGCTATTATGAGGCTGAAGCCTTTGTTATTAGCCCGAATGCTCTTACAGTAGAGAGGGAGAGAGCTGTTTGCCCTTTTCACCATGTAAAGACAGCAGGGGCTGTCTCTGAGGATACCTCCGCAGTAGCGTGCGCATGCACACACATGCACGCACGTGCGGACGCACAGACAACTACAAAAGCAGTGAGAGTAAATGCAGTTTCACCTAATTGTTAAGTTGCACAACAGCAGCAACAGAAGCAGCCAGAACAGCAGCCAAGCGGGTGTGGCCTGGCAGAGGCTCTAAGTCAGATCAGCCGATCCTTGGTTTTATACACCTGGGACCGTCTCCATCCTCACGGACCTGAGAAATCATTGTCTCAAAGCCGCACGAGTGTACGGTTCTAGGAGCCCAACATCTCTGGGAGTCTGTTTCTGCCGTCCAAACACTAAGCAGTCTGGCACCAGCACCTCTGATGGCGTCGGAGGTGGTGGCAATGTCACCATAGGGCAGAGGTTCCGAACCTTCCTGGCGCTGCAACCCTCTACAGTTACTCATGTTGTGTGACCCCCCCCCACCACCATAAAATTACTTTTGTTGCTACCTCATGACCATAACTTTTATGAATCACAGTGTAAATATCTGTGTTTTCTGAGGGTCTTAGGAGACCCCTGTGAAAGTCATTTGACTCCCAGAGGGCTGTGACCTCTAGGTTGAGAAAATTGCCCCAGGAAAGGTGTGAAGAAGCCTTAAAGAAAGAAGTGTTTCAGAAGTATTAATGCTTCTTTACTGGGAGTGGCACACTAGAAAGACGTGCTGGTGTGTCTGACTCAAGCCTAAGGAGCTGTCACGTTCAGCGCCCACATGAAAGGCTGGGCGTGAGAGAGACACAGGAGGATCCCTGGGGTGTCCTGGCCAGCTGCCCTGAACACATTAGTGAAGTTCAGGATCAGTGAGCAACCCAGTCTCAAAAACTTCAATTACACGAAAGGTGATTTAGAAAGATATCTGTTGTTGAATCTGGCCTGCACACACACATACATGGCACATATATGCACATATGAACGCACACATACATGTACACATAAACACATGTGAGCACATACATGAGAACACACATGCACACATAAGCACACACATGTGCACACAATGAACATGCACATATCCACATGAGCGCACAGCACACGAGTGCACACACAGAATCTACACATATGAACACATAATGCACACATGAACACACACAGCACACACATGTGAGCATACATATGCACACATGAATACACATGTGAGAACACACACAGGCATACATAAGCACACACACAAGTACACACATGACCACACACATGAGCACAGCCACACACCCGAGCATACACATGAGCACACACATATACACATAACATGGATGTTCAAGTGTGAGGTAATAAGTCTAGTAAGTCTGAATAAATTTATCTGAAACATCAGTGTCTGAGCAAATGTCTTCTGAAACGTTTGTGGGTAAATTTTAAAAGTCGCTTTATTTTCAGCTCTGAATTAGAAGGAATAACTGGGAAAATCCTTGGAGACAAGCAGGACGACAGGAGATTCCAGATGTGTGAGGGGTTATGGAGACTCTCATGGCACTGCTGTGAAAATGCTCCCTCCTGTGCCATGGAAGCCAAGGCCAAAGATTTTATGTGAGGGAAAAATTCCAAGTGATTAATTATGCAGAAACCGTTATTCAATCAGTGTGGTCTAAGCTGCTTGTTGTCTTTTTTTCCTTTCCTCCTTCATCTTTCCATCTGAACTGATGCCCTGCACTGAGAATTGTGCCCCCTGCTAGGGTCTGTAAGGAAGGCTGGCTCGAATTCTTATTAAAATCTTGATACAACTCAAGTAAGACAGATGAAAATTTGACAAAAAGCAAAGTCCAGGTACTGTGTGTGGATTGTTTCATGGAGTCTGTCCTGTCCTCTAATGTCTTTAAGTATCCATGATCGCTATGCAAATTCTTTATTCTTAGGTATTAAAATATTTCTTTGGTGCAATTATTTCTCACCTGAAAAAATATTTTATCATAGATTTCCACCTTTAGAAAAAACTCGATGGTTGGAATTATTTGAATATTTCTGAGACGTGCCATTTTGATTTGGCTCTTCTGAGTGGCATTTCTTAGATTCTCTCACTGGGTGCTAGGGTACACTCACACATTACCTGATGGCAGGAGTCACTCTGAGAAACTCAGCACTAGGCCCTTTGTCTTTGTGTGGACATTAGATGTTCTTACACACGCTTGCTGGGTCAAGGTCATATATCCCATGAAGATGCTTGACACAATCAAGACCTTACAGGGCCTTTTGAGGTTAAGATATTCAAAAAAGTTCTTTTGGAGAAGCAAGACCTTATTATGTAGGCCAAGCTAGCCTCCAACTGGTGGCCCTCCTATCTGAGCCTCCCAGGTACTAGGATTATAAGCATAGGACACCATGCTATGCTGCTTCGTGTCAGCTTCTTCCTTCCTTCCTTCCTCCCTTCCTTCCTTTTTTATTTTTTTGACATGGGTACTAGAGAACAAATTCAGAGTTTTGCTTGGAAGACGATCACTTTACTGCCTAAGCTATGCCCCCAGCCCATTTCAGACTCATTTAATAAGTTGTCCTTTTCAGTTCCAGGCTGTGTTGGTTTGAAAGAAAATGGCTCCCATAGGCTAATAGGGAGTGGTGTTATTAGGAGGTGTGGCTTTGTTGGAGGAAGTGTGTCACTGGGGGTGGGCTTTAAGGTTTCAGAAGCTCCAACCAGGCCCAGTGGCTCACATATCTTCCTGCTGCCTATCCACCCAAATGTAGAGCTCTCAGCAACTTCTCCAGCACCATGTCTGCCTGTGTGCCACTGTATTTCCTGCCATGACAGCAATGGACTAAACCTCTGAACATGTAAGTCTTCCCCAATTAAATGTTTTTCTTTTAAGTGTTGCTTTGGTCATGGTGTTTCTTCATAGCAATAGATATTCTAAGACAAAGACAGCACATATCATACTGGGAACAAAAACTGCTCCTTCCAAAGCTCTAGCTTCTGGCAGGCTTTCAAAGATATTGCAAAACCAGAATTTCAACATAGCTCTTCTCTGGGCTTGAGCCTTGAGCCTGGGTGAGTCTACATATGTGGATTTCTTGGTGTTTGAGATTGTAACATTTCTGTGAGGGTAGGGAGCACTGGTTAGCTGTCTTCACACTTATGTAGCATATAAATTCAATTTGCCTTTCATTTTACTCATGATGGTATGAGTGATTCCATCTAACTGGGATTCCAGCTCTAGGCTCCTACATCAAAGAGACACATGGAACATGATTTGTGTGGCCTTGCACAACTTCTGTCACTTGGTGAAGTTTAAAAAAAGTATAAGGAGCACACTCAAATAGTAGACCATGTAGTCTAGTCACTTTAGAAACCAGCAATATGCTGGGTGGTGGTGCTGCACACCTTTAATCCCAGCATTCAGGAAGCAGAGGCAGACGGATCTCTGTGGAGCAAGTTCTAGGACAGCCAGAGCTTACACACAGAGAAACATAACAACAACAACAGCAACTCACGAAAAAAAAAACAAAAACAAAAACCAGAAACATACTTGCTGATTGCCATTATCAAGCGTTATGTACATATAACTGTACTGCTTTACTTTGATGTGACTGGTACTACAATGGTTTTATTTTCAGCAGCATCACAACACACGTGTGAGTTCCATGTTACACACTAGAATGTTCAATGGCCATGACTTCACTAGGCAGTCATAATCTTTATCTCCATTATGCCCTTATGGGACTACCATTACATATTGGATCCACCATTGACCAAAATGTTATAGGATTTAAAGCTGTAGAGCCAAAGGGGCTTCAGAAGGAAGGGCTCCTAGAGAGTAAAAGCCTTCCTCTCTTCCTGTGGAGAGAGTCACAGAAAGGAGTGAACACTGCCCATTGGACCAAGCAAGGCTCCACGACCAGGTTTCCTGAAAAAAAAGTCTAAGGATCTTGGTGCTAAGTCTATGTTGCCCTGGATGTATCTCCTACACAAAAATAATTCTGTTTAATGTTGCCCCAGAGTTTGCCATTGCTCTTCCATTTAACTTATGCCACAGGCTTCCTCTTAAAATAGAACTAGTTCTGGAAAAGCTAGCCAATCAGAGTCACATGAGAATTAATGTAACTGTTTCCTGGAGTGTGTGGGGTTTCTTGGAGATTACAAGGCCTAGTGGCAGAGCCACCTCTGAAGCCTCTGTGGGTGGGAAGAAAACACCAAGAAGCATCTGAGCAACAAGGCAGTGCTGGGGCCACCGTGGCCCTGGGGAGTTGGTCAGATGGTGTTCATTGTTGATTGCACTTTAATTCATTCTGTAGCACTAGTATGAATATCCTCCATTTCTAATCACCAACTCTTTGTAAGCCACTGGTACATGCTGACTATTGAGTAAAGCAATACTATCAAAAGCATCTTTCCTATGGCTTAAGTTTGCAGCTCTTATTTTACCTCATCTCCTCATCAACTAGCTTTGAAATGATGAGGCCTAAATGCAGAGAACTCACTCACTAGGAAGTGGCAGGGCTGGGATTTAAGTCTAGTTTTTCAGGAAGTGTCCCTCAATCCTAGAATGAAAAAAAAAGTAAGTTTCGATCTTTAAAACAAATATTTAGTTTTGTCTTTTGACACTCTGTTCCTGAATTTTAAATTTGCTTTTTTATGTCTAGAAAAAACCTAATATTATGAAGTTATAATAATTTTTTTAAAAAGATTTTTTTTTCTGTATATGAGTGCTCTATCTATAGACCTGCATGCCAGGAGAGGGCGTCAGATCCCAGTATAGATGGTTGTGAGTCAACATGTGGTTGCTGGGAATTGAACTCAGGACCTCTGGAAGAGCAGAGAGTATTCTTACCTGCTGAGCCATCTCTCCAGCCCCTCTCCTTTTTCTATACAGTACTTTATAAATAAAACCACTAGGTAATTTCTAATGGGGAGAGATCAAAGGAAATCAGATGCTAGATTATTGGATAAACCAATCTTCCTTAATAAAATCAGAAAAACTAAAAAAAAAAAAAAAATACAAATGACCCACCCATCGGACATGAGAGATTGCAGACCCCATAACAGATCTACAGATAATCAAGGACAGTTTGTTAAAACATTGACAAATATATGCAATCTGCATATACATCTTAAGCATATGATTACACACACATACACACACACACGCACCCACACACTCACGCACGTGTGCACACACACACACACGGTGGCGCTGTGAATAATGACCCATGGCCTTGTTAGAGGAAGTGTGCCACTGGGTGTGGACCCAGAGTGTTTTTTCTCTCTCTCTCTCCAAGCCTGTGGATCAGAATGTAGCTCTCAGCTCCTGCTCCAGCATCACATGTACTCCCGTGCTCCCTGATCATGATGGGTGAGACTTCTGAAACTGTAAGCAAGTCCCAAATAAATGCTTACTTTTATATGAGTTGCCTTGGTCATGGTGACTCTTCACAGAAATATAAGAGTGACTAAGACACAAGTTGGTACAGGGGTACTGCTGCGTCAGGCCTGACCATGCTGTTTGCTGGAGGGATATGTAGTATTCTGAATATTAGAAAAGCAGTTGAATGCTTTAAGTAGGGTTTAATGGGCCATCCTAGTAGGATTATAGAAAATTGTTGCGCGCACCTTTTGCCGAAGAAGGATGACGCAGCAACACAGGATTCTTTCAACAGCGCTTTATTATGAAGCTCTTGCTTGCAGATGGAGAAGGACGCTAAACCCAGGGAGCGTTCTGCTTATATAGCCAACTGGGTGACCTGTCCGTCTGTAATTGGTGCTCACCATAAATCCTAATTAACATAAGGGCTGCGATTGGG
>CM053766.1:54630798-54652131 GCA_028658305.1 Pachyuromys duprasi
TCATAAGTCTGCGCAGGTGCAGAGACTCAGCAGTCGCAGGCAAGAAGAACCAGGAAGCAGGAAGCCAGCGCCATCTTGTGATGGCGGCACGGCTCCTAACAGAAAAAGGTGCTGATGAGGGTGATTTAGACCACAGGAGCCCGCTGCAGCTCAGAAGTCTCAGAGGGGAAGAATATTTTTTTAGTAAGTGGAATGAAAACTGTTCTTGTGATATTTTGGCAAAGAATGTGGGAGCTCTTTTCTCTTGTCCTAAAAATCTATCTGGAGTTATATTGAAGCATTTTGGATGAAGGGCATTGGCAGAAAGGATGTCATTACAGTGCGAGACCAAAGAATTAAAAATCAATGGGTATTGCTTTAAAGTTTAAAGCATAAGCCTGAACTAAGGCCAGCAAGGTGGAGACATGTCCAGCCACTGTTGGGAAGAACTAGCCTCACTGCATTCTTTTCCTGCGTACTAGAGATACAGTTGCTAGGAAACCGGCCCCTCTCCCCTAGGGTGGCCAAATAAAGGAAAGCTAGACAGTTAATGGTTTGGGGGCCAATTAATTCAAAATGCAACATCCCCTTTTGTGTTTCAACCAATAGATGCTTGCCAGGAAGGAATCCCTCTGCTTTGGGCACTCTGGGAGGGAATGCACTCTTTAAATCACCCAACTAACCTGAGCATGGGGCTCTCAAAGAGGTAAGGATGTATGAGCCCAAGCTGTGGCTTGTAATAAAAAGATCCTCATGAGTTTTGCAACGAACTTGACTCCTGGTGGTTGTCTTTTGGGGTGTTGCGAATCAGGCATAACAACAGCTATTAATTGTGTTGTGTGGTTATTAGCAGTCATTCTTTTGAAGATCTATAGTGATGAGCATAAAGAAATACAAAATATACAGTGTGAGGAGAAAAGGAACACTAAGAAGTATAATGGGCCTAAGACCAGTGCTCAAGGAGATAAAAAGTTTAAAGGAAAGCTTGATGCTAAGTAGAAGAAAGGGCGTGGTAACTTCAAGGCACCCCACCCAGCTAAGTTTTATCTTCTGGAAAGGAATAAAAAAAACGCTTAAATATGGGAAGAAACCATCAAGAATAGAAAGCTGACGAAAATGCAATTGAATGAGGGGGCCAAGTTCCAGCTCCATAGAGCAGCAGAACAGGGCAGCTGCAGCCACGGGATCTGGTTTTAGGGTCAAGGGGTTGAAAGAGGTTTTGGAATCTCCTTTCCTGGCTAAGGAATGCTGCTGAAGCCAGGTGTGTGTCTGCATGGAGTCCCAGAGAGGCCATTGGATGAGGCTTTTGAAGGTAAGGCCTGCATTGCCTTGGAGACTTGAAGATGTTAGAGTTGCCAGAGCCATTGGGAACCTGACAGGAAGAACTGCAGACAGGGTGTGAAACCAGCCCAAGAGAGAAAAGTGTGTTACAGCCAACAAAGCTGAAAGGAGGTGGAGATCTGATGAACACCAGACATGGACATGCAGAATTTGGAGTTTGCCCACATGATATTCAGTCCAGTATTCCCTTTCCTGCCTTTTGAAATGGTCATGCATATCCTGAGCTATCGTATGTTGGAAGTATGTGATGTGCTTCTTTATTTTCAGTTTACAGGAGCTACAGTTAAGGGATTATCATGAGTCTCAGAGACTTTGAACTTTGGACTTTTAAAGGGTGTTGAGACTGTGATAGACTAAGAGGACTTTTGAAATTGAACTAAATGCATTTTTGCATTATGGCTACAAGCCTATGGGGCCAGAAAGAAGAATGTGGTGGTTTGAATAAGAATGGCCCCATTGTCTCATATATTCAAATGCTTAGTCCCTTGGGAGTAGAACTTTACATTAGAATTAGAAGGATTAGGAGGTGTGGCTTTGTTAGAGGAAGCATGTCACTGGGGGCGGGCTTTGAGGTTTTGGAGGCCCAGACCCAGCCTAGTGCTCTCCACCCCTCTGCCCATCTTGAGTATCAGGATATGGCTTTTAGCTAATGATCTAGCATCATGTGTGTTGCCATGCTCACTGCCATGATAATGGACTAAACCTCTGAAACTATAAGCAAGCTCCCGATCAAATGCTTTCTTTTGTAAGACTTGCTTTGGTCATGGTGTCTCTTCATAGCAATGGAACAGTGACTGCGACACATATTAATACATAAATATATTTAATGTTGCTATATCTACTAAATGGAATGTGAAAACATGTATTGGGCCTGACAGAGACCATTGCTTTCATGTAACTGAAGTGATTTATTTTTTCCACAACTTTAGCTTGGCAGATCACAGTAGGAATGAATTCTCTCCCTGCTAATTGGAAAACATACTTCTGAAAGAGCAATAGATCACTTTAATTAGAAGTTAATTTTCGCATGTTAAGATAATGGCCTCTGCTTTCATAATCTGGGCCAAATTTGTTTAGCATGGGAAGCAGAAACTACCTGGGGTTGGTGTTCCTGGTTAGGCCTGTTTGTTCATGAGGTATATTCACCTCAGGTGGTGAGAGCTTGGGTTAGCCTGAGCTACAATGTAGAGAGACATGTGTGGTCATACTGCTCTTCTTGTTTCCACCCTCTGGTAGGCCCTCTTACTGGCCTTGAAAGTGACCAGAGCCTCCAGGAATTCCTAAGTTTGTCAAACTCTGATGTGCAGGCACCATAGACTGAAGACACTAAGCACTGACCCCTGGACCTCCTTTGGTCCTCCCTTCCTCTCTTTTCTCACCTCCTATCTTTTTTCATTCTGTTGTATGCAACCCCTCACTTTACCTGCAATGTCTCTCTCTTGTCCCTGTTGGTGATTAAACCCAGGCTCTCTCAAGTGAGTGCTGGGCAAGTAAACTATCATCATCATCATCATCATCATCATCATCATCATCATTATTAAGCTGGCTAAAGCTTTGTACTTGCTCTATAGCCTTTAATTCGCATCCCTCCTATGTCAGCCTCACAGGCAACTGAGATGACAAGCCCGTGTCTCCAGCCAAATCTATTTCAATTCTTTTTTTTCACCCTGGTAGGATCCTTCTGCCTGATTAGGAGGAAAGATGAATATATCAGAAGAGCACAGGGGATTTGTAGAGTGATTCAAGCATCCAACCTTTGAGATGTGAGCAAAAGTCCAACTGGGCTTTACCTCCATGCCCCACTCTTGTTTTTTTGTTTTTTGTTTTATTGTGGTCACAGTGTTGACAGAGGTAACTAATACATGTCTACTACCCCATTTCTAAATTATAATAACACAATGACTTAACATAGGTCAGGAGTGTGTATCTCTACAGGTCAGGAAGGTGAGATTCTGATGGAGATTCATAGTTCTCCAATGTCTTGTCAGCCCTGTTTTGTTGTACACATATATGTGTGTGTGTGTGTGCTCTTGCGTGTATGTGTGTGGTGGAGGAGTGTATTTGAGCATGAACGTAAATGAGTGCATATGTTCGTATATGTTCCTGTATGTCCTGAGGTGGACATTGTTATCTTCGTATGTCATTCTTTTCCTTATTTTTGGAGACTAGGTCTCTCACTAAACCTGGTCTCAACTGACTAAACTGGAGTTCACTGATGATTGACTAGACTAGCTCTAATCAGTTTGAGAGACCAAGAGATTAAAGGTGACTATTATTAGTGCTTAAGGCCTAAAATAGTTGGGTGGGGAGGTCCAGTAATGCTCTGAGGGGAAGAATTCGCTTTACCACATTCTTTACCCACACACTAGAGATACAGTTGCTAGGAAACTGGCCCATCCCCCTAGGGAGGGATTAATGGTTTTGGGACCTTCCTATAGCCAATCAATTCAAAATGCAATGTTTCAACCAATAGATGCCTGCTAGGTAGGAATCACCCCTGCCTTGGGCATTCTGGGAGGGACCAGAATCTTTAAATTACCCAACTAACCTGAGCATGAGGCTCTCGGCTCTTCACCATTTCGGCGGTGGGGGCTGTGAGCCCAAGCTGCAGCTTGTAATGATTTATAATAAAAAGATCCTCATGTGATTTGCAATGGACTCAGCTCCTGGTGGTGGTCTTTTGGGGAATCGTGATTCGGGCACAACAAGTTGACCAGACTGGAGCCAATCAGTTGACTAGACCGGTTGGGCATCAAGCCCCTCAGATCTTTTAAATGCTTTCCAGCATTGGGATTAAAGACATGTGCTGTCACATATGACTTTTTCTGTGGGTGATGGGAATCCAAACTCAGATTCTCATGCTTGCACTTTACCCAGAGAGCCATCTCTCTAATCCTTAAACCTTCTTCTTGTGGCTTTACAAATATTGTTCTTTCTGCCATGTCTGCTGGAATCTACACATAGTGGGATGTGAATGATTAGTGATGTTCTTCAAACACTAAGGAAGACTGTGTACTCAAGAGTGAAAATACAGAAAGTAGAATATGAACTTCTATGTGTATTATCCATTTACCAAGTTTTGTCCCATCTATGAGTACAATATCACGTGCATCATGTTTTGTCATCCTACTCAATCTAGGCAAGAAGAATGTGCAGGAGGTTTCACCAGGTTTTCCTAGCCTAGGGCCCCACAATGTCTCTCAAATCACCCCTCAAATTATCGCATCAAAAATCACCCTTGCAGCCAGACTCCATACTTTCAATATTTTAGGTATATGTGAACCACGAAAAGTCTGCGGGTCTCACTCTTAGGTCAAACTTATCCCTTCATCTCTCTCTCTGTCTCTCTTTTTGAGACATGATCTCTCTGTGTAGCATTGGTTGTCCTGGACTCATTTACTTAATAGACCAGGCTGGCCTCCAATTCATATAGATCTACCTGCCTCTGGTTCTCAAGGTGTTGTGATTACAGGTGTGCACCATCGAGCCCAACTTTCCATTTCTTTCTTTGTTTGTTTCTTTCTTTCTGATTTACTTATTTATTATTTGTACATTGTTCTGGCTGCATGTGTGCCTGCATGCCAAAAGAGGGCATGAGATTTCATTATAAATGGTTGTGAGCCACCACATGGTTGCTGGAAATTGAACTCGGGACCTTTGGAAGAATAACCAGTGCTCTTAACCTCTGAGCCGTCTCTCCAGCCTCTCCATTAATTTTTTATCCAAGTGACCCAAAGAGAAAAAACAGGTGGCTTCGAGTTTCTGGCTAGGAAGTATTCACCACAATGGAGTTCAGAATTAATGCAAATCTCATTATCTCCAAATAGCTATGATATTGAGATAGTGTTCTTGGTTCATTTTGGCTTGTAGCTCTGGGAGTGTGGGTTGTCCGCAAGCCTCTTCCTGTTAATGGGGTCAATGCTGGTGATTAAGGCCCCACATTTGCAGTTTTATGATAGTGTGAATCAGAAAGGGCTTGCTTGGAATCTGTAAATTTTATATTACTCTACAATTGAGAGTTTAGGATTTCGATACGTTACGACGGGATGTGTACGAAGACATCATTCTTGTTCAGCTATGGAGAATAAGAACTATCTTCAACGGTGAATCATAAAAGAGTATTCACAGTTAAGTCAAATTGCATCCAATTCCAAACATCTACTTTTTTATGTCTTTATTTCAAAAAAGTAACATCATGCTTCAATGGCTCCCCACAAGATTTCAAATTCAACAATATCAACAATTGAAAGAACAGTAAAAAACACTTCGAGTAAATTAGTCTTGTGTTGATTTAGCTTCTTTCATCAAGAATTTTATTCATCCTTTGAAAATGTGTTTCATTGAGGTATATAACTCATTTACAAAATAGCACCCATTTTCTGTTTGGATTTCTATGAGCCTTTGGCAAACTCACTCGAATGTCAGCACAACCGCCTCACAGTCAAGATATGGAAAATTCTGCTGAGTGTTTTGAGAAAAAGGCGTTGGCACTAGCCTCGGATAGCCCTTCCAGAGCAGCCAGACGCTCAGGCTGCTGCTTCCCAGGACTGTGCACACTCCCATTTCTGATTCTCTCCCTCCCCTCTCTTCTCCTCTCTTGGGTCTTACCACACAGCCCTAGCTTACCTGGAATTCATTATGTAGACCATGCTGTTCTTGAACTCCCAGAGATACACCTGCCTGTTTTCCAAGTGCTGAGTGTGCGCACCACACTTAGCTTGTAACAGTCCTTCTCTAGTCCTCCAGAGCTTCAGAGCTCCTTCACAAATGATCTTCTCAGTTCCTTCTTCCTCCCGAGGGTACTCTAAATTCTCCTGAGCGTGGAGGACCTGCTTTACCATGGGGGACCTGAGACAGTCCTTTGCCAATCTGCTTTCTGCTTGATTTACTTTTCTGTGCCTCCTTGGAACCAGGGATCTATTTCTTTCAAAACCCTCTCAAGTGTCCTTCACAGTATTTTGTTCAATAAGTGCTAAGAATAGACATCATTTGTAGAGTGTAAATGAGCATAATTTTCTCAAGGCCTAGACTCACTCCAGGCAACCTCGGTAGGACCCATTCTGCACTAAGAGCTCTAAGCACACACCCATCACACACAGGGACCCATTAGCTCATTTATCCTTTCAATCTCACTTCTTAGCTGACTAGCACAAGACCGTTTCTCTCTGAGACATTGACCCAGAGCCTTGGCCGCACCTGTCTATTAGTGTGCTCCACACTAAATTGGAATTTTAATGCTAATAATTAACTAGAATAACGTCTCTCTTGGATGGAAGCCATTTCATTCTCTCTTCTGGGCTGAAATGCTCTTTGAAGAACTATCAGGACCATGAGAGTAGAAAGAAATTTCCATTAGCACAATATTTTAGGAGAGGTAAAAGAAGACATTCAAGTTTCATGAAAATATTTCTTAAAAGTTATGAATGTCCTGAAATGGCATTAATTAACCCCAAATGGTCATGCTGTTGAATCACATGTTACCAACATAATTTCACTTGTAATTCAAGAAGTCCTGGCGGAATAAGCTTGGTCCTTATATGTACATATTGCTAACACAAATAGATAACTTTTTAATAAGATGCAAGGAAATCTACAAAAATAAATTTTATTTAAGTCTAGTAGCAATAGTTTTCTTTCATAATAGTCTATAGAAATGTTTAATGTATGGTAAGCCAACTATTTGATTTTCTCTTGTGGTTTTTGTTTTTTGTTTTTGTTTTGTCTTTGAGAGGAGGCCTTAGTATGTAGCCTGGGCTGAGATGGAACACACAATCCTCCTGCCTCAGTTCCAAGATATACTAAGATTACAAGAGTGTACCACTATATCTGGTCAGGAGGTAACCTTAAACCAAGCTCAGAAACTGTAGAAATGAAAAGAAAGAAGGTGGTGTGTTGTAAATAAAATTGGTATTGGACTAAATAATGTTTATTATTATTTGCCCTATAATTATTTTGGTGATATTATTTAACCAGCTATCACAATTAATAAGATACAGACACATGTTGATTTTATAATTGCCATACTTACCTTGGGCTGGGTAGATAATTCCACCTATGCTATCTCAATAACCTCCATCCATCTCTCAGCCCCCATCTAAAGCCACTGCCTTAACCCTTCCTATCTGGGCTACCTTCCATCCATAACCTTATAAATACTTGCTTATATTTTTTATCTTTGTGTTTCTCCATCCAGGCCATCTTTGGAGTCCTTCCTCCCAGCACATGTGATTTCTTTTCTATGCTAACCCATTGTGGCATCCTCCTTCCTTCTCTCTTCCTGTATGTCTGTTTCCCATGATTCTCTTGTTCCCAAAGCCCAAACATCAGCCACACCTACCCCATTCTGCCCTTCCCATGTTTTAGGCCTTTTACTCAACCAATTAGGAATAATGTCTTAGGCAGGTTCATACAGCAAGGATAGGTGTATCTGGACAGTAACCAGATCTTGAGGGCCAGCAATTAGCATCAAAATACAAGCAGCAGACCAACCCCCAACAGTGGTGGTTGTTTAATCTTTGTCTAATATAATTAATTGTTGAATGATCAAGAATTTGTTGTAGGGTGGGACATAAGCCAAAACAGGAACATTTATTGAGAACACACTAAGCTGCATTGCTATACAAGCCTGTAATTCTAGCACCAGGAGTCCAAGGGAGAATCCCCCTCCTCTCTCTCTCTCTCTCTCTCTCGCTCTCTCGCTCTCTCTATCTCTCTCTCATGCACACACACATACACACACAGGAAGTCAAGATATTTCATTGACTATATATCAACATCACAAAATGCCAGTGTCCAAATACATATATTGTTGTTCAGTTTCCCTAACCACAGTCAATGCTTATGTCTAGCTTCTTGTCATGAAATGGGGTTACAGACATGATCTTTTCAGAAGCTTTTTAAGTGAGAACACTAAAAAAAATATGATGAGAACAGAGCAGTCACATTTTGCAGGTTTCTATTTTGACAAATTTAGTTTATCTGAAAAATCTAGTTCCCATGGGTTGTGAACTGCTTGGCCCTCTGAGAGTATGGTTCTCTGCTCCCTTCACCAGGTAATGATGGGGACTGACACCCTCCAAATTGGGTCTTCTCTTGACTATTGGAAAGCTTCCTCTAGGGTAAGCATCAAGATCCAGACTGACACTACTAGATGTTGTAAGTGACAGAAACCCGATTTGTAAGCTGAAAGTTCAAAATGGCCCCTGAGATTTAAAGCAGGCCCAGTGGTGATGACAAAGACAAATATGGTTGGCTTGCCCTGTGTCAGCTTCGTCCTGCACCCCTGCCTTCTTTCCCACACTGCCAATGTGTCTGTCTTTTCTCTTTTTTCCTAAAAAGCAGAGCTGTGTGAATTCATGAGTGAAGGAGCAGGCTAGACATGTGGGGAATACAGGGCTTCACACCTAGCATGTAAATGGCTGCTGAGGTCTACCTTTTGAAATTGATTGCTTAAGGAACTTTATCTGGTAGGCATTTAGCCCTAAGGTTGTAAACCTGAGATAAACGTAGGATTAGACAGGCCTGAGAAGATGTTGCCTGTGTTATTGTTTTTTTTTTTTTTGAAGGTCTTCACTTTTTTTTTTTTATTATTTTTTATGTACAAAGACTAGCATGATCAGTTTCCCTGGGTAGACAGTCTTGAATAATCCATTCAAGGTCACTTAGTCAACTTAATGAAGCCTATGTTCTTCCCGTACTGACAGCAATAGTGACAAGCACATGTTCAGCCTGTATTTCCGGATCAGACCCTGGCAGTTAAGAAGACATGGCGGGAGTGGGAACCCTGGCCAAACTCCCGAGGGTTACTCCACTACAGCTGCTGATGGCCCATCTTGCCTTCAGACAGCCAAGGAGGAAAAGGTGTTTGATTGTTACTCTTTAATTGTTGTAATAATAATAATAACAACGATAGTAATAATAGCTCAAATTTGTAGTTGCTCACTATGTTCAAGGCACTGGGTGAAGTTTCCATTATGTATTGATTATTCCACCAGGGTACTCATAATTTTGTTAAAGTAAAGGATCTTAAATATGGAGAAGCTCAGTAATGTTAAGGGAGCTGGTTAGAGGGAGGGTATGTTTTGGAAATTCATGCACTTAAATGCCATGTCATTTGTGGTAGATGCAGATGTAGGTGGAAGACCGTAAAACATGTGAGCTGCTCAGTTTTCCCTTCCTGGTACATTGATAGAGCCAGAAATGAAATGCAGACATTAATTCAGGTCCATTAAAATCTATGAGATCAATTTGTTTCAGAAAAAAAAAGAGATTGAAATAAAACAATAGTATTATTTTGGAAAACAGAACATACATACACACACACAGAGACACACACATGTGCACATGTGCATGCACCTCTGATTGTATTACAAAAATGCAGAATGCCCCAACCCATGTTTGAACTACCCTTGTCAACAGCAACACACAATCTCAGCGTGAGGGTGAGCCCAAGGATGGCCTATTGTCTCCATTCCTTTGGCATCTGTCCCTATGGCATCCATCCCTATGGATGACCATTCACTAGGACACCAAGACCAGCCTAAGGTAATACAAGCCCAGGCCAGCTTCAGGCTGTTCCCACTTGTCTTGCTCCTCTTTTCCTGTCATGGAAGCCAGTCTGTATTCATTGCTGCTCTAACTGCTTCTAGGGAAGACAGCAGATGTTGTCATGAGCCAAACTGGGTCACTTCAGAGCTGCAGTATAGCTCAGTGGTAGAGAATGTGCTTGGCTTGTTTGTAGCCCCAAGCTCAATCCCTACCATCCACACAGACCCACTTGCGCTATTTATATTATTGCCAGATCAGCTCCTTTAAATTGCACTTAGGAACTATGGTTGAGAGATATCAAAATAATATTATTTTGTCATCATGGTCATTGAAAGTGGTTCCCTGTAGTGGAGGGAAATAAGCCATAACAGCCGTAAACTCCACTATAACTATTGGTTGGTACTTTTGACTGAATTTGCCGACTTTTATAAAATGATCTTGTCTCCACTTCTGAGATACCCCGCCCCCCCAAGGCATTTGATGGTTTTCAACTTCAAAAACTGGGTCATTTCTAAAAGTGGATTTCTTTACCATAAACTAGGCCTGATCTGGGAGCTACTTTCCCTGGATAGGATTTTAAACTTTATTTTTAAAAAGCTGACTGTCTTCATATTAAAAGAACAGGCATTTCTCTCAGGTAGTGACTTGCCTGTATTCTAGTAGTGCGCAGATCACAGAACATGACCCACCTAGAGGCTTTAGGGTAGTCCTTCCTTACAGGAAGTGTGGGTTTCTGTTTTAGACAGGTATGGACTTTGGGGGCTCATTTGTACACCCCAGTAAAGAAGAGAGGGAAAGCAAGTAATTACGTCCACAGCAAGTTTTGTAAGAAAACCCAATGGGGACAGAATGGAAAAGAAGCTAAATGCCCGTTGGGGGTTAGGGAACTTTTGCTTTGGAAATGGAGATGTTCAGAATGACTGGAACTACTGCTTCCATGGCAGTGTAAAGCATCCTCTCTTCTGTAGGTGAGCAGTCTGCTTGCCTCTGCCTTGGGTCTCCTAAGGCTGAAATCCAGATTCAGGCTGAGCTGCACTCTCCAGGGAGAGTCTGGAGACCAAACGGGCCCCAGCCGCTCCATGCAGCAGTTTGAAGGTCTCGGTTTTGCTGGCTCTCATAAGGCAATGTTCTCAGCTCCAGGCTGGGAACATGTAACCCTGTGTCTTGACAGCCAGGACTACTGGGGTTCTTGTCTCCTTTATGCTTTAACCCCTTTTCCTTCCCACTTTCTTTTTTTAATAACAGATTTATTTATTATTTACTTTATGGAAGAATGCTTTATCTGCATGTATACCCGCATGCTAGAAGAGGGCATCAGATCCCAGTATAGATGGTTGTGAGCCACCATGTGGTTGCTGGGAATTGAACTCAGGGCCTACAAGAAGAGCAGACAGTGCTCTTAACCTCTGAGCCATTTCTCCAGCTCCCTCCTTCCCACTATCTATTTCTTCACTTTCTGTTGATCTCTCTGTCTCCATCCAGGAAAATGCCTCAGCTTTAAAGTCAGACAGGATTAGATTGAATACATGTCGATAATCTAGAACAATCTTTCTATTTTAAGGTCTGTGATTTTAATTACACCTGCTGGATTCCTTCATAATGTCACCAACTTCCTTTCTGACTGAGTAATCTGGAATGAGCATCTTGAGAAGCCTGTTTATCTAAGAAATGACTAGCCAGCTGAAGACGGGTGGATAATGAAACTTTATCCAGAATTCCACATCACTGCTGCCACTAGTGTTGGTGAGTTGTGATAATAAGACCATCATCTGGACCACAAACTATGTGGCCAGCATCCAGAAATAAAATGTAATCTTTAAGTAAATGAAACATGTATTTACTGAGGTGATCCACTATTTGGGCCACTGAGCTGGTTCAGTGGTAAAGGTGCCTGCTGCTAAGAATGATGACCTTAGTTCAATTCCTGGGACCCACAGGATCGTAGCAGAGAACAGACTCTTATAGTTGTCCTCAGATTTGCTCTCTCTCTCTCTCTCTCTCACACACACATGCATACAACATGAAATAGAATAGAATTCAAGGTGTAAAAATAAAAAAGAATCACTTTTGTGCTGGCTCAGCCATCAAATATGTGAGATACAACTGTTTCGTGTTCAACCATTTCTGCTTCCATGCCTGTATCTCAGCAGAATCAGCAGACGTTCTCCAAAGCCCTGGCCACAGTGATGGGTGAGGATGGCTCACCTGGGCCAGCTGAAGTTTATTCTCACAGAAGATTGGGGGGAGGAGGGAAGGTTGTGGGGGAAAGCTCCTGGTACTTGGATTGAAAGATGCTTTTTGGTTTTACCAAGGAATAAAGAAGATCTTTAAGAATCCATTCTAAAAGCCAATTCTTTCAGACAGCAGCCAGTGACTTCCATTTTCCCACCTCTATGTTCATAATTCTCACCCTCTGAATCTACAGTTTTTCAGTCTCTCAAACTGCAGGAAGGTTGCCAGGGTTAACACCATGGAAAATATCACTTCATAAACGAACTTGACCTAAACCATTCTGTAAAAGGAACTTTTATTCTACTGTTTCAGTTGTTTTCTGGGAGGCTTATTGCCTCCTTCTGGTAATATAGGCCTAGTCCTGGAAGCTCCTAGCCTCTGTCCAATCTAACCTATGCCTAGAATGTTTTCAGCCTCTGACACTTACTGCTGAATAAGCTCACTCTTTCTTCTTCTTACTGAGCTCTGGGCTGGCTGATTTAATTAAGCTCTTCTTGCTCAAACTCCTTTCCCAGCTGGCTTATTCAGTCTGGCTTTTTTCTCAGCCTCTGAACTAACTCAAGCAACCTGCTCTAATCTCCTGGATCCTCCTCACTCTCCGGCTTGTTCTGTCTTCACCAATGTCTAGTTTGTTTTCTCTTTATCCTGTATCTGTGTATCTGTCCTAGTAAAATTGCCCCCTTCCCTGTCTCCTCTCATGAGGATTGGGTGTATCCTATTCTGTCAAGTCTTTCTCTGATTCATCACTGTTTCTGCAACTCAATTAGACATCACTTTCAAACATGGGTGCTTCCTTCTACAAACTAACTTTACCTTTATTGTTTGGGATTAAAGGCATGCACCATGATGCCTGGATCTAAGCTTTTCTTTTTCTTACACTTGCTCTATACCAGGCTGGCCTTGAACTCAGATCTGCTTGCCTCTGTCTCCTGGATTAAAGACATGTTTGTATTCCAGCCAGATCATACAGACCAAGAAGGTCTTTGGATGCGATCTCTTGCCAGAACAACAACCATGTTTTGAATTAAAATTCATCTACATCATTCAGAGAAAATGAAAAATTCACATGGTTTTTGCTTATATGTGTTCTTTCATGGATTCTGGTGTAGGTAGGCTAAAATATGGATATGGATCATAGCACAGTGTTTCAGTCCACAGACTAACACAGTTGACTCACTGGTAAATACTATTCAAGTTGCCCTGCTCTGCTTCACTGATTGCTTACTGAATGGGGGATTGATCTACCCAGTAGAGACCTCCAGACACATCGCCTGACTACTGAACTATCAAAGATAAAAATATGCTTGATTTGCATGTTGGGAATCATATACAATTTGTTTGAAAGCTGGTGTCTAATATCCCATTCTTTCAAGAATAGTTCTGACATAACTAGAACATTTGATTGACAGAATGGCCCTTGGCCTACATAGAATGTATTCTTACTACAGACTGCCACTGGGCTTTTTAAAAACCTCTCTTGTTTTCTTTGTAGGATCCTGGGGATGGATTTTTGTGAAAAGAGCCTTAAATTTGGCTGAGTTTGGGCATTTATAATAGTCTGGTGGTGAAGCAGAGGACCTGTTCATGCTGAGTTGCAAGCTGTAACAATGACCACAAAGCATTAGCATCAAACCAAAACAGGCCTGGCCTGTTCCAGTCACTGCCATATGAGTAGAAGTTACACCTGTAAAGTATTTAGCATGTAACTAAAGGCATAAAGGATTTGAGAAGAAGTACAACCTATGGTATCTCAAACTGGGATCAAATGTGTGCATACTCAAGCACTCACTAGCTTTATAAATCTGAATGGGTTTACCCCTGTGAACTAGTTTCCTATCAGCAAAAAAATGAGGCTACTTCAAAGGTTTAATGTCAAAATTCGATGACAATGCAGGACAAATGATGGATAATGAAGTGAGTGAAGTTCCCGGTAGGTCTTTATTAATAATGTTGGTAGAGTCAGTCTACCTATGAGCTGCTTCTATTACCAAGATGTGTATAAGCTACAAAAAGCATGGTTGTCGAGTTGGCTATGAGAAAGAAGAGAATTCTAATTTAGGAAGACTCAACATATGGGAACATCTTAATATTTAAAACATAAAAGGGTTATGATCAGGGTTGTCTTGATCCGTGGGAGGTGAGTTCAGTTGCTGAGAATGAGAGGAGAATACATATCCACATGGCTTTTGATCGTGTGACCATCACATGATCAAGAAACTGCTATGTTATGTGTTGTGCTTGACTCACTAATCTGGCTCAGCATTTGCATCATTCCTAGTAGCAGAAACAACCCACACCCATTTTATAAATAAGAAAACGGACATGCATCGTTTTTATTGTGACAGTCACACAGCTAGTAAGTGTCAGAACTGACATTCAAGACGCAGCCCCATCTGCACTGTGAATACAGGGTTACCTCCATGGTCAGCAGGCAGCTGACCACGGCTCTGGAGACTTGCTGTTGAAGACAGTAAGAAAGCTGCAAGAGAATAAGAGAGAGCCCACAGTTGTCAGCCTGGCTGTCCCAGCCCAAAGCCATGTTTGTCAACAAGTATATAATACATGATTATGAAGGCCCCTGACATTTGTTATAACCAATGTCACTTGGCCCTCACTTTGTTAAGCAGGGCAGCCAGAGAAATTTAAAGCTAATAAGTACAGTATCAGACATCATATATTGCCTTCTTCTGTGTAAGGCAATAGGATCAAGCTCTACAATGACCCACAAAAATTGTATTATTATAGATGAGCAAATAGGATGAGTGGTGTGCCTAACTATGGCACAGTCAGTCACAAAAATGGCAAACACTAGGTATATCTAAAATGTTAATGTAAGGCAGGGAATTGGGGTGTCACTGGAGATCTGTTGAGGTGGGTAATAGATACGGGCCCATGCGAGATGCTTTTGGGCCACTATGCCCTCCCAATCCAGCCAAAGGGGCTTTGGAAGCTAAAAGTTTTGGGATGGTTTTGAGGACGAAAGGCTAGCGAAAGCCATAGTCACAAAGGATCCAAGTGTCAGTTGCAAAGGGCCTTGCTCCATTAGAAGAATTCAGTAATAGGTGCATAACAAGATAGGTATAATAAAAATATGTCCATATTTATAGAATTTTCTCCCATTTGATGAAACAGTCAAAACATCTCCTCAGAACAGGCACGTTTCTAGAGAAACACCTAGAGAACAAAGAAAAATGGGACTCTTTCAGGTTAGATGGTAACTTGTCAGCATAGCTGTAGCAAAGAAAACAAAAACCTTTTAAAACTTGCCAATTGACAGAGGGTATTGTGATGAGAAGTGAGGAGGACAGAACACAGAAACTGCTCATCAAAACTCTTCAGTGTGACTCCCACACATCCTCTCTGGGTAGCTGCATTATAATACAGTAGCTTTTTTTTTAATGCCCTAAAATGCTCCACAAAACAGAATGTTTTAATTATCACAGAAAATACTTTGTGATAAAGACTGAAGTCTGTTTAAAACCGAAGTACTTCAAACTGAAGATGGGTAATGAAACATGTTTCGATGCTGGGCCAGCCTGTGTGTGGGGTACCCTTTTCAAAGCTGAAGTAGCTCCAGTGAAGAAGCCGCAGGTGTGTGTGAAAGTGTGGGTTCTGAAGGTGCAACCTGGGCAATTGCTGTTGGTTTAGAGGGCTACAGCACCTCCAGAATATAAATGATGGTAAGTGTCATAGAGTCTTTTCCTAGTGTTGTGATAAAACGCCCTGACAAAACCTTCTTGTGTGTGTGTGGTGCGTATGTGCTTATTTTAGTTCACAGTTCAAGGTGCGATCCATCATTCTGGGAAGTCAGAGCCACATGAGCATGAGGGAGCTTTGCACAGCACCTGCAGTTTAGATGTAGAGTGTGATGAATGCATGCTTGCTTGTGCTTAGCTTGCTTTCTCCACTTTATGCAGTTTAACATCCCTGCCTATACCTTATCACCTGTAATTCAGATGCATCTTACCACATCAATCAAGATAATATAATCAAGATACTCCCCCTGTCTTAGGTAGAGATTTATTGTTGTGAAGAGACACCATGACCACAGCAACTCTTATAATGGAAAACATCTAATTTGGCTGGCTTACAGTTTCAGAGGTTTAGTCCACTATCATCATGCTGGATGTATGGGGGCATGCAGGCAGACACCGAGAGTTCATCATGATCCACAGGCAACAGAAGGATCCTGTGTGCCATGCTGTGTAGCTTGAGCCTAGGACACCTCAAAGCCCCTACCTTCAGTGACACACTTTCTCCAGCAAGGCCAATTCTATTCCAAGCAGCCACACTTCCTGCTACTCCCACTCCGGAGGGGACAAGCATTCAAACATATGAGCATATGGGGGCCATACCTATTCAGCTCCCACCACCAGACGTGCCTTGAGGCTATCTCCTAGGTGATTCTATATTCTCTCAAGAATCTACTGCTAACCCCAGCCCTTACAGTAAGGGAGCCTCTCATGGGCCAGTGTTTACTTCTCTTCTTATATTTTCATAACTCTAATGTTCTCTAGCTCTCCCCCAAATTATATGTTTTGTAGCTGATGGTCTGAGTTAAATAGCAATGTCTGAGAGCAATAAAACCATACAAAAACACTGTAAGTGGGAAGCAAGCCCTAGGAGGTCTTTTGAACAAGAAATATGCATTCAAAACAAAAAGGCAACTTTAGGTTGCCTTAATTATGACATCATTATACAGTAACACAAGCCGAGATAGTTATAATTCAATGTGCATGTATTAAATGGTGTAAGAAGGTAATAGCATTAAAAAACAAACAAATAAATAAAAGTTTCTCCAAGAAATCCTATGATGGGATAGAACTCTCTGCAATGAAGTTAACTTCCTCCTGGGTCCATTTCTGCTCACTCCCACCAACTCTAAAAGCAAGAGTTTTGTGCAGCACTCCATATTATTTTCTGTTATTTTAATGGGGAGGTAAATATCTGCATCTATTTTGAACTACAGATGGCATAATATTTGATATGATTTAATATCTGTGTTTTAATGGCTGCCCTGCCAAGTGGAACCGTTGCTTATGTTATGGCAGGAAAGGCATGTTCATTGCTTCTTACTAATTACATTGTTATTCTTTGTACTGATCCTCAGCGTCCCTTCAGCAGCAGTCCTCTCTGTGTCCCCGAGGAGACCTCAGGTGACCGTGGCCTTCAGAGACTTGCTCTGTGAGCTCTTATCCTGTAGCATCTTGTTTTGCTCCCTCCATGTTTGTGATATTAGACAAGTTTAAAAGAACAGGAAAGCCGTCTTTTCTCAGGTGGCCTTCTAAGCGCTTCTGAACCCCCGAGGCTGAGGCACAAAACAGGGACAATTTAAAGGGAATTGGGAAGTGAAGGGACTCACCCGAATTCCCCGGGGACTATGTCTACATTTGTCAGCTTCTCTACAGCTCGTGGAAACCTCTGTGAAGAGGATAGGGTGAAGACAGCAGTGCCCTCCCGTCAGGCATTTCAAGGACAGAGTGCCGACAGCAGGTGCTTACCAGTGCTTCTCACTCCTCTCTAAACCAGAACAGCACTTCACATGCTACTTTGTGGTTTGACTTAGGAGAAGTAACTCTTTAAGATAAGTAAACAAGCCAGCGCGCTCAAACTAATAGGCAATCATATAAATTTTTAATCTTTAATTGTTAACTCATACGGAATTTTGGAAACTGGGAGTTGTGAATTATATCCTTTGAACAACGCAACCTCAAAGCCATAAAATCACATGTACATAAATAGTTACTGTTGATGTCTGTCTACACTCAACGGTTCCTCAAAGCCCATGTTTTCATCCATTTATCCCTTCCCGCTACTCCCTCCAACTCCTCCCCTGACCCCACTCATCAATTCATGCTCTCTTAGTTTTTAAATTATTGTTGTTACATACGCACACACACAAATTTATAAATACAACCTTTTGAGTTCATTTATTGCTTTTTTTATCTATATATGTTTATGGCTGACCATTTGGGATTGGCTCACCTGTCAGGGGGCTCATCCACGGAGCAAACTGATCCCTCCTCTCGCAGTGGTCATTAATTGACAGAAGCTCTTCTAGGGGTGTTTTATACAAAATACAAACAAGGTTGTTGCATTAATCAGAGTTCTCTACAGTAACAGAACTTGCAGAAATGATGCTACAGATATATAGAAAGGTCATTAGAGTGGCTCACAGGTTGTGGTCCAGCTAATCCAACAAAAGATGCCTATAAACAGAAGCTTCAAGAATCCAGTAGTTGTTCAGTCCCCAAGGCTGGATGTCTTTTGAGGTTAATATAAAGGTGTGGTCTATAATGTTTATTATTAGCCCTATAACTATTACAGCAGTATTAGCTAGTCCACTATTTTAACCAATAAAAGACACAGACACTTGATAGATTTTAAAATAGTCTTATCTTACCAGGAGCAGGGAAGATATTAACCCTCTAAACTACCTGTACCTTCCAACCCTATCCCAGTCTACCTCCCATCCATAATTCCATGAATACTTGCTTATTCTCTCTGCGCCAATTCCTGCATTCATGTCAGCCATGTGCTTCTTTCCATGCTAACCCATGCTAAGCCGTGTTTCTTCCTTCTTCCTGTACCTCTCTCCTTTCCAAGATCCTTCTGTCCCCAAAGCTCTCCAACCTTAGCCCATGCCTACCACCTTCTGACTTGCCCATGTGTAGGCCTTTTAATCAGCCAATCAGGGATAATTGGGGAACATTCTTTCTCATCACACAGATACAGGAGATAGTTCAACATTCATAACAATGCTCACAGCTTGGCCAGAACCAAATTGAAAGGCACTGAAATCAGCATCTGAAAACATAGCTGGACCTTCCTCCAACAGGTCATCAGTACCTATAGGGATCCTGGAGAAGCAGGCTGTACTGCCAGTGAAAGAATGGACTTCCAAGCAAGGTGAGGGCAAGGAGGCAAAGAGAGCAAGCTTCCTTCTTCTGTTATGGACTCAGGAATAGCTGCTCACTGACCACTCAGACACGACTCAAATCAACTGTGGTTTATTGAATGCTTAACAGAACCTGACAGTCAGAGCCATAATCTGGACCAGGGAGCCAGACTATGACATTGGTGTGCTCCTAAGGCAGGTTTTCCTGTTTTGTTTTTTTTTTTAAATACCAAAACAAAAACAAACAAATGTAACCAAGTAGCAATCAGGTAACAAAACCAATAACTGAGGTGTAGGAAGCAAACTGAAACTAGGTAACAACCAGGAAACAAAAACGCAACCAAGTATCCAGATAAGAGGCAACATTATATCATTTTGACTAGTTAGACAAAGCATTTCTAACTGACCTTTAATTTGATTGGTTTTGCAGTTCGAGGACTTCATAGAGTGTCCAGGTAACAATGTATACAAATTTTGAGAAATGAAAGCATTGAGACATAATCAAAATGGAAACTTGGAGGCAAAATGGCTTCTAATATGCTAAAGGCTACAGCAGGTGTTAACAGAAGAGCCATAGTTATGCTAAGAAATAAAGTAGGTGTCAACAGTAGGGCTGTAGAAGTTAAGCAGCTTACAACACTTCTATGTCCTTTAGATGGGCCTCTGCCTCCAGAAGTGAGGCCAGGTTAATGGTAGATATTCCCATCTCAAAAGAGCTGGATTAAAGCTGCCTCTTCCCACGTCAAATGATCAAATTAAGAAAAACATCCATCACAATAGTAGCCAGATGCTTGGCATTTAGTTAATTCTAGATATAGTCAAGCTGACAACCAAGATTGAACATTGTAGTCATATAACATAAAAGCCAGAGAAGTTTAGATGAGACTGTGTTGCAGTAATGTAACCATGGAGAGTATTATGAGTTATTCCAAGATCACTTGTAAATTTTATTTCACTAAATTACTTTTAGTAATTAGATGCCAGATTGGTGTACCCAGTTTGGTAAATCACCAGTGAGACTGAAACTGGGATTTATTGATATTATAGATGTTGAGCTTTAAATGACCAGGTTTTATTTGATATGTTCCTTAAGGTAAACCTTCAATCAGGTGTAGTATCATTTGCATCATAGCTGTATCTTACTTAACTGTAAATTTCATTATGGTGATTTTGGTGAGGGCAATTACAGGCTTTTAGTGTTGAAATTTAGAATTTTAATAAGAGGGTAATAAATTGAGCTTTGGAAGGCTTTTGTTTGTGGTTAAAATTTTGAATTCATGTGATTAATTTTTTTTCCCTAAAACACTTAAGCTCTTTCTCCACCTTATATTGCTTAGTGCAGTGTGAGTACATAAAGATTCTCAGTAAGCACTTATATTCTCAACTACATTTTTCCATAATTAGAGAGTCCTGCATTAATTTCTCACATTTATTATGGAAAGTGCCCTTTGTAACCTGATACTCCATTATAGAAATAAATTAGTTGTTGATGAATAGAACCCTCATAACTAGAATGCTTTAGGAACACATCATAAATTTTTCTTCTTAGCACATTTTAAAAGCATTAAGATAAATGGCAGAAAACTCACTGGATGCTTATGACTTTGGTTTATGCTTGTGGGCTAATGGGACAAAGGGCTAAGCCATCAATAGCCCTTACTGCATTTAATTAGACCGGATCTTATTTGCTATCCTAGAAATAATGTATCTCTTTTCTTTCCTCCCCTAGGACAAAGAGAGGACACCATGAAATAGCTACCTTAAGTGCAGGGTTGATAAACATTCAGAGAAAACAGAGCTCACTGTAGAAGGTGAGCTAGGAGTTCCTGCCTCTGTGTATGTCTACTGGCTCTTGATCCCTGGGTTCAGGCGTGAACCCTACTTCTTCCTTGTGTCATTCCCCCACTTTATCTGTGTCTCTGCCTGAACCATGTTCTGAACTTGGCAGCTACAGAGCGATGACCAGGAGGCAGCAACACTCACCTGTCCATGTCCTTGTTTAGAGAGAACAGCTCTACTTGTATTTCTGAATTACAGTTTTTTAAAAAACACCTTGCAATCATCACTACTTGTTTCTGTTTCAAGTTTGACAGCTCAAATATGGCACTTGATTGTGGGCTTTACAGAGTGCTGTGAATTCTTAACAAGAGGAACTCCAGGAAGGAAGAGATGTTTAACAGCTCTGTATCAAGTTATGTGATAAAAAGTGACCTCTGTCTTAGACACTAAAAGGAAGAGCTGAATCTATCTGTTCTGGCCCTAATTTCTTTTTTTTTTAAATTATTTTTTTATTTTTTTGTTATCAATCACAGGTTAGGTACTTTGCATCCCATGCG
>CM053766.1:54669095-54709023 GCA_028658305.1 Pachyuromys duprasi
ACATGTAACATAAGATCATGCAGATGAGGGTAGCTGCGGAGGGCAGACTGCTTGTCATAGTATGGAAGAATTGTGACTGTAATGGAAACCACATGTTTTATGGTATTTTTAGACTAGTTAGTATTAGCAGGTCAGTCACATCTTTCTGTTGATATGACTATTGCAGCTGCCTTTTTTAAGTGGTTTCCAGAGAATTCAGAATTTGTCCCAGATGCTAAGAGTATAAAACCAGAAGGACATGCCCAATAATTGCCAGGTGTTCTTCTGGCACATGTATGCATTTGCCAGGGTCTTCATGAAATGGGGACATGGCTAAGCCACTGTCTTGCTTAGTGGTGGGGTGGTAATGAGGTGACATAAGTCATGAGCAATGACTTGAGTTCATCTTAGAGACATGAGAAGAGACATGCAGACAGGAGGGTAGCAGAATCGTGTCTGGTTGCCTTGCGTAACTATTAATATTGGTTGGCATAGTTTGATTATGATTATAAATTTTGGTTTTAGGAAGGGAAGACATTCAATTCTACCTTCCTTAAGAGTTCCTTTGAATGTCACAGTCCTTGTCTTTCAGATAAAGGTTAGATTTCTTGGGAAAAAGAAATAATGGCTATTTAATTGATTGCTTTTTCTCACTTAAATTGTGCTTCTCCCTAAAATGCTGATTCTCACTCCCTAGAGAAAAATTTAAGGTAGTTGGGAGACTTAGACTTTGAATCTAATGATGATATTAGAAGTAGTGATCTCAGTTCTAGGGGAAGTCCAAGAATTGATTATTTCTAACTTTTCCTTTACTCACCAAGATGAAGGAAAGGGATAAAGGATTTCTCAGTTGAGTTCCTTACTAGTAGAAAGACAGAACCCCATCCATCTATTGAAAATGAGGTGATGTTAACACTGAGATTTGCCAAAGAAAAATCAGTGTCACAATTTTGAGCCAAATTTGAAGCAAGTTTTAACTAAATAGGATGGACTTTGTTCAGGACCTTGCCCTGGAATTCCCAGTTGAGTAGCCCTAAAACATGTGTTACAAAGGCTTTTAAGGACAAACCCACATAGCCACCATATTTTGCCATGTGTATTTGTTATTACCCAAGAATTACAACTCTTGGGTCTTATATTCCCCCTTTCATATCATTGGTTAAATCCTTGACTCTGTGATGGGTACTTGTTTATATTGAGATCTAATAACCATCAGCTTCGTGGTACCCAGATAGGAATTATCAACTAGCTAAGGTATCAACGATGCAGGAGCCAACAGTAATTAGCAGAAGCAGTAGAGCCAATGGCCCCATGATGGCTGACGCCAGAGCTACTATATAGAAGGAGCCTGGAAATAAATGGGGCACAAGTCATTAATTTCATTTCAGGTTCTCTTCTTGTAATATTTGAGTATAGTCAGATTATAATCCTGTATGGTTTGTATAGAAATAAGAATTTCTCTTAAAGCCATAGGATATCTCTTTGCTCTGCATAAAGCAAGCAGAGTGTCTTATCATACTGTGGAACTATTTCAGTTAATGAATCTACCAGTTAATAAATCTGGGCCAACTTTCCTGGTGTGCCAATCAGCATTATTGATAGCCATTTGTCCCTTATGACAGGAAGTTTCCTTTTGACTTAGTATTTCAGCTTGTTAGGGAGACAAAGGATGACATACTCTCTTCTGTAACTGATTTCTCCTGAAACTAGGGCACCGTAGTTGGGGCCCAACTACTAGGCTGAAAGGCTAGTCAAAAGGCTGGGCAATAGGCATTCATCAGAAGCATCTGGTCAGCCGAACCAGCTGCAAGGCCAGGGAGCAATCACGTCGGCCGGATCGGTTTTTATCAGCTTTCCTCAAGCTCCACAGCAGCTGCAGTCCACTGGTGATTCCTGGATGGTGTCTGACATTCGAGTGAAAACCTTCCGAGTCAAATGTAGACGATGGATAGCAGTTAAAATTTAGGAACTTAGAGGCAAATCTTAAAATTGGGACTTTCAGGCCCACTGTCCTGGAAATTGGGGAAACTTACTTATCTGGAGCCCATTTGACCTGTGAGAGGTGATTCCAAGTCTTATGACCCCTGAAGCTTACAGGTAGTTTAGTTTACAGAAAGAGGAAGGGGTTTTAGATGTGTACTGAAACCCACATTGCAGAAAAAGCAGCTAACAAGTGTGTGTAAAACAGCTAGAGCAGATTCACACCTTCATGTCATAGCAAAAGCTATGGCTTTGAGTTAAAAAGCATGAATAAATTTTCCTCTGTCCAGACAGCCACAGATGTTTTTAGCCCAATGAGAAGTGTTCTTATATTTAGAAGACAACCAAAGGAAAATTAAAATCCTGAGTTTATGACTGAATAGAAAGTAGTCAGTGCTCCATGAGCTTATCACAACTCTAGAAATATATGAACTTTTGAAATCTCAGTATAGCAATGGCTTCAAGGAGAAAGAAATCTGATGCACTTCCAATTTTCATGTCTTAAGTCATTTTTGTACCTTTACAACTTGTATTTATATATCTTAAATAAGTATATATTCATATACTTATGTACTTCAGAACCTTTTCTTTCCATCTAATCGTTTACCAGAGACACCAGAACAGTCATTGCAAGGCAATGGGAAAACACCTGAAACATATTTATCCTTTAATATGAAACCTATTAGCAAGGCGAACCTGTCTGTTTTATTTAAAGATTTATTTATTATTTATTATGTATTCAGTGTTCTTCCAGCATATATGCCTGCATGCCAGAAAGGGCACCGGATCTCATTATAGACAGTTGTGAACCACCGTGTGTCTTCAGGGAATTGAACTCAGGGCCTTTGGGAGAGCAGCCAGTGTTCTTAACTTCTGAGCCATCTCTCCAGCCCCCTGTTTTTATTTGCTTGTTTCTGTTTTCTTTTAACAAGGGACTTATTAGCTTTAGATGAACTGACTGCTGAACTAACAAGGTGGCTACAGCTCTGGGGGAGAGAGCTGGTTGCCTGCTGCTGCCAAGCTGACAGCGCTACAGTTAGCATCGTCACCATCAACACCATCCGCGCTCTGAGGCCTCCAGGGTTGTGGGCAGAGGTACCAGGCCAGCTTCAGTCTTCAGCCACCAGGTCTAGAAGGTGGGAGGCTTGCCTGTGGAGGAGGAACATGGGGGACTGATCTTACTTTGTCTAGGCAAAGTGGGGGCAATCAACTTTCCAGTGTCCTGTTTGTCCACAATTTGGGCAACATCCTGGCAGCAGGTGGGTGTTTGGGGCAGTCTTCCCCAGTGTTTAGTGTTACCACAATCCAGGCGGAGTTGTCGCTGTGCCCCATTATCTTCTTGGAGATCTTGAGGGTCACTGCTTCGATTTGGGAGTCTGTCTGTCATAGTGAGCTTAAAGATAATGCCATATTCAGCAGGTTTCTGACAAGTTTGAGGACCACTATCTAGGAGTCATATCTGAGGTAAACAACCCTTTCTTGTGCTTTAAGCTATACCTTAAATACATACACATGAAGCTAAACAGTGCTTTTTTTTCTGCAGTGGATTACACTAGTACTTAACATGACTATACGTATAGTTTTAAATATTTTAAAGCTTACTCATATTTAACAGTGTAATAAATCCCTTTTCATTTATACAGCCTGTACAGAGATTGGCTTTTAAGGACAAACCCATACAGCCGCCACTGTATTTTGCCGTGTGACTTTGTTCTTTCCCAAGAATTACAATTCCCAGCATTCCAGGAAGTGACCTGGTCCTTGGGTAGGTGGGGCCTACAGGCTAACCTTGGGTCACACAGTGGGTATATGCCACACCAGTGCAGCATGCTCCAAGAACCCTGTGTTGGTAGAGAGCAGGAGCATGGGTCCCCTTCACTCGGGGTCAGAAAATAGCTGAGTGATCTCTGTCATGAGGAATCACTTTAACACACATTCCTGAGGATTTCCACATCTCCTCTGTGTACTCTTGTGGCTAACTAGTTTGGGAATCCTTTGGTGAGTTTTGGCACACACCCAGCAAGTTCCTGTAGCCTGGGGTGGGAAAGACTTGCTATTCAGTATTTTTACTTTGGGGTCATCAGCCAAAACGCTGAGATAATTGGAAAATCCCTTCTCACCTCACAGAAATTTGTAGGTTGCAAGTTGCTAAGGAGAGCTTTCTGTGCTGACTGCACACTGAGACTCCCTCATGAGTCATTTTGAACAATGTTTCCAGATTGTATGATCTCTGGGAATTAGTGCTTGATCTTCAACCATGTCTGCAAATGTCTCCATGTCTGCATCAGCAATTGTTTGCTAGCTAAACAGAAACATAACTGACATGTCTAAATTGGTAGAAAACTCTACAAAGCCATTGCTAAGTTGTGTTTCTTCTTTGCAAAGTTTGGCTCTGTGAATATTTTAACTCTTTAAGGCCTCACTCCTTGTTTCAGGTAGAGGGATCTGAAATTGGATAAGAGCCCAGACTCCAACAGGAACCTTGAGTAGCTTCACAGGACTGGGAGGGACTATGCCTGCAGGAAATGGTCAGAGCAGAGGCAAGAAATCAAGTCAGGAGGGGTCATGATGGGGCTGGCACCAGCCTATCCTCATCATTTCAAATGAGCTCAGGGGCTGAAATGACTCCAGCTCAAAGAAACAGAGATGGGTTCCTGGGTCAAGGGGTCAGTGCAGGCAGCAGGTCAAGACAGATCTAAAACCAGCTTTCTTCCCAAAGATGTCATTTTCCCTGCCTTCCCCTTCCTTGCTTTGTAAGTTGGGAAATGTTTAATTACTTAAGATGTCAGTTCAGTTAATAGAGGCCACCGATAAAAGGCCAACCCCAAGGTAAACTCTTGAATGTTAAATACATGGAAATGAATTTGAAAATATTCCCCACTGAGCCTGGTGGAGGCAGCAAATCACCAAGAATTCGGCTCAGGTTCAGGCTGCTGTGGCTGGGAGCAGAACCCGGGAGAGTCTCTCCCTTTGGGACCACTAAGACGAGCTAAGTCCAGAGAGACACATACAACTTTAAAAAAGACTAGTTTCTTTGTCCATGACCTTGGTTGACTGGAATCAGATGCTAGACATGTTAGGAAAATTAGGGGGAAAAAAACCGATGTGCTTACATTTGGTCCCTGCCAGGATTCCCAGCTGTAGCTTCCCTTCCCTTACCATTTCCCCTGCGGGGTGGGGGAGGCGAGGGAGTACTCATCAGTCGTTTTTGTTTGTTGTTTGCTTTTTTCCCTCGTTTTTCTTTCTTGCTCCGCAGCCCTCTCCCTTTCCAGTGAAGAGCAGGCTCCAGCATTGCTGTGGAGTCTAACCACTGGAAAACAAAAATACCTCAAAGTGCACTGAAAACTGTCGCTACAGCTCCCAGGAATTCAGTCCTGTCTCTGGACGGCCGCCTTCTCAACCAGACACACTTGGTGGCAGTCTTTCCCTTTCAGCAGAGGACTTTGTCCTTCAGTGGCTGCAGGTCTCCCACCATAAGGCACTGCGGACTCTCTGGCGTGTCTTGCAGTGGGATACAGCGGCAGATGTGTTTAGGGCTGCCAACCCACCTCTTCTTCCTCTCCAGCGATTTTCTTATCCAGCGGCTTAGGGGTTAGCGTGTCTTTGTTCCCCTTATCTGAAAATGATGTTCTGGGAAGAATTTTAAAGTTGAGCTTTGGAAGGGAAGAAAGAGCAACCACGTTGCTGGTAAGAACTAACACTTAGCAAACACACACCATGCATAGATAATGAGGCTCTGAGATTCCTGTACATTGACTCACTGGGTCACCCCAGCCACTCTGTGAACTAGAAGCTATTATCTTATGGTGTGCTTATTTAAGGTCACATAGCCAGAATGTGGGAGAGGCATGGTCTGACCTTAGGAAGTCTGGTGTCTTCCTCACTCTTACCCTATTTGAGAATGACCACGGTCCATTGTCCAAGATGCTACAAACACTGTGATAAATATTATAATACCTTGTTTTATTTAATATTCTTAACTGGCCTCTGAAATAAAGTTTTCTAGCTTCCTTTTACAAAGGCAAGACAGAGAGGGTAAGTGACCTGCTGAGATGTCACACCCAGAAAGCTGCAGGGCAGGGTTAGAACTGTGGTTTCAGTGATGACAAAGTCCATGTTCTTTCCGCTTGCACATTCATGGATCCGGAATGCCAATTACACAGAAATGCATCAGCTCATTCTGGGTAGGCAAAGAGAATTTCCTAAACCTAGACATTGTATCCTGCAGGCTTGTGTCCTTGCAGGGAAGCCCATGCAGAAGCCCTTCTTCAGTGTACAGCACTCTGCATTTGACCGCCTTCATCCCGGTAATTCTTGCCACACTTGGGTTGTCACCTGTGAAATGAAATTTATTGTCCTTGCATTCCTGTCTGGGAAGTGGTGTCACACTTTTTCCTCAGCTGCTATATTTAATAATTCTTAAATGTAAATAATTCTGCCTTTAAGAAAGTTTCTGGTCTGTTCACCTGTCTTATATTAATACTGTCCCTTTTAGATTATTTTCCACTGTGTGTGTTTGTGTGAATGCACATGTAATTATTGTTATTGTTTCCAAGGAATCATTAACATTTGATTTCCTCTCTCATAATGTGTTCATGAGGCTACCTAGGTTTAGTGACTGTGGTATGGAAATCTGAGTGTGACACTTTCCTGCTTCAAGTCTGTCAATGGCAGGCCGGGAGGACTTTCATCATTTTTCTTCACTGCAGGACACATGCCTCTCTGATGGTCTCTGGGGATGCATGGTGCCTTTTCGAAACACACAGGAAACAAATAAGCAACAAATCGCTCTTTAATCTCAAGGGCAGTATGAGGTTTAAAGAAGCATTTTTCCCCCTAGATCATTCAAGGCACTGTTGGGGTCTGGAATAGGCTGAAGGAATGTTTATTCTGCAGAAGTCCAGCATGCTGGGGTCACCACCTTTACAACATGGCAATGATGACAAGGGGGAACTCCAAGGCCCATTTTAAAGCCAGAAAAGGGAATTCCTATTGTGGCTATGTAACCTCAACTTAGATTGGCTGGTGCCCATGGAGCAACTCTTAGGCCTGTTCTGTTTAGTAAGAAAATGAAGCCCATCAGGGAGTTGGTGAGGCTTATTTAGCCAGGCTCTCTCAGTACTTGTAGATATATGTTGCCAATTAATTTTGGTTCCTACTTGTATTTAAAGTGATCCCCAGGGCCAGCCTTATTTTTTGAGAAAAGAGCTGGAGACGAACTTGACACACAGATAAGGGAAGTGAGGGCCAAACAGCACTACCAGTTTCTTGGGATAGTGGCTTTATGCTAACCTGGATAGAGAAGTGGGGGGGGGGGTGCAATATTTACTGAGCCCGGGTCACATAGGTTGACTGGATTGAAATCTTGCTCATGCACGTGGTTCACCATAGTCACATACCCACAGTTATTTGGTTTTAGTTAAAGAACAATGCCTGTCTATTGCATTAATCATGTTAATATACACTTGCTGGGCTTTGCCTTATTAAACTTTGTTATTGGGGGTTGACCTGGTGCTATGTATTTTAATGTTATTTATTGGCCATGAAGATCTTGTCCCTGCTCAGAAGAGCACATTCTCTTGTTCTGTTGTGTAAACCCTGTTCTACCTAATTTAAAGCTGATTGGTTAATAAAAAATGCTGAAGCTTGGGATTTTACAGAGAAAGGAGGTGGAATTTGGAGTTAGAAGGCTGGGGTGGAGGGACCGTGAGGAGAGAAGGAGGAGGAGACAGGATTGGAGAAGAAGGAAACAGACCTTCTTCCCATGGGTTAGCGTGGGAAAGGAGCATATGGCCAGATCAGCATGGATGGAGGACATGGAGAACATTAGTAAGTATTTAGGACCATGGATGGGAGGTAACTGGAGATTGGGGCTGGGAGATAACGTTACTTTAGAGGGTTAATATATGCAACGCCCCAGGTAAAAGCTATTTTATAAAATACAACACCAAGCGTGTCTTTATGTGATTGATAGTGGGTTAGATACTATCACTGTATTAATTATAGTCTAATGATAAACATTTATTAGGTCATACCCTTTAAAATTACCACAACACTTTGTGTTTTTTAGTTGCATTAAGAGTTATATACATTGTGGCCAGGCAGAGAGGTATATACCTTTAACCCCTTGGGAGGCAGAAGCAGAGGCAGGAGGGTTTCTCTGAGTGTGAGACCAGCATGGTCTAAGTAGTGAGTTCCAGGACAACTAGAGCTATGTAGAGAGATCCTGTCTCAAAAAACCAAAAAGGAAAGTTATATACATTGCAAATTATACCTTGTTTATGACTGCATATTTTAAAATCCTGCTGTGATTAAAAAACAAGCTCCCAAATATTGCTAATAATTAATGATTTTTAAGTGACTCCCTACAACATCTCATTTCAAAGTTTGGGAAATTCTGGCCTATAAGATCATCACTGGACACTTGTGAACCCAATTCATAAAGGAAGGCATGACCGTGGGGTGCAATGAGAGAGGGTACTTCCACAGACATAGTGGTCAATGAACATTGCTGCAAGGTCATGAGAAAGTTCTGCTCATGAACCAAAGCTGCAACTCTGTCTCCTGAGCCACACTTTCGTTATCAAATTTTATTTACTGGAAAAGCGATGGAACTAGAGGAAGAGAGGAATCCGGTTGGAAGAGTGTGAGATGTAGAGAGAAAGTCAAAAGCAACACCCCAAGGGGAAGGTCGGATGCGGCCTGACCCATCTCCCCAAAGTGTTTCCCACTGGGATGTTCTCAGAGATCAAGGAGAGGCAGCCACACTACTGATAGCTCCTTGGCCTGTCAGTGGCTTCTCTCCCACCCATGTTTAGCTTCCCAAGGAAGAACGAGTGATTTAAACAGTCTTTTCTGTGTACTTTCTTTTTAGTTCAGGAAGTATTTGCCCTTAGTGTTTGTATATGGGAATGTGAGTTCTGGCAGGGGTAGAGCAGGCAGCTGGCTACTGGGGGTGGGTTGGGGGAGGCAAATAATTAGTAAAGCTGGTCTGCTTGGTATAGCACCCAGGCCCTGTGTCTGCATCACTTGGTAATGATGGTTAGCAATACTGGGGGGCTTGACTATAACATCATCCTGGGGGTGCTGTGTAGCCTCACTCTGTAAAACACAAGAAGTTTCTTCTTTTCTTCTCTCTCTCTCTGTCTGCACCATTCAAGAATTGCCTCAAGTTTCAGGTACTATGCTATCCCTAAGTAGCCCAACAAAGATAAAAGAAATTTGTCCTGTATTCTCTGGGTGTGCATAAACAATCCAGATGTAACCAGTGAAGGTGTCAGCATGTCTCTCTGCTTCAAAATCTGCATTTTAATACTGCACTTGAAGGACAGGAGTAAGTGCCCATGCCTCATGACTAGGAACTGAGAATTCTGAATTGAGATTCTTCCTCTATAAAACAACAATAGGAAAACACAGGTTCTCCTTAACATCAAGTGCGGTGAAGGGGATGAAGATGAAAACCAGGTGACTTGTGTGAAAGATATAGTTGGCCCTGAACATACTAAATAAACAAAGACGTGAATGGGTGTTATTGTTCTTAGTGTGCTCCCCCCTCACCCCTGTGTGAGCCACTGCATCCTACATATGTGAAAGTCATTATGGGAATAAGGCACTGGTTGTGTACTGCCTAGCAGCTGTTTTGGAAGAGCTTAATCATTCCACCAGACAGATGCAGTCAGTGAGAAACAGTCATGGGTAGATCTCTTTGGTAGGGACAGACATCTGGCACTTCCAGCAGTACAAGTCGGAGGGCATAAATCAGAGAGCTCGGGCTGAGGGTAGAGGGGTCTGTCTTGTTGGAGGCTGATCTTACAGCATTCTGAGATATAGGAGATATAGGAGAAAACAACCAAAACTAAAGTTCCTGACGTCTTCTACTTTAGGATTTTTTCATGCAGCAGTTTAAATGAACTAAAAATAATTCTCAGTTTTAGTCATTTAAATTATATTCTTTCACTGCACCCAAATTTTAAGACAAAGCTGTCCTTTGTATTCTGTTAACTATACATATTGTGAACATCCTATTCTGTAGTCTATCATCTATCAGTTTGTCCATCCATCCATCATCACTTTTGTACTAAGATATGATTGATATATAAAAATATAATATTTAATGTACCTAAACTCCTGAGTTTAGGGGTAAATATACATATATAACATTATCTTACCAAACATCTACCTAAATTCCTACTGTGTTGGTTCGAGTGACAATGATCTCTTATGCTCATGTATTTGAATACTTGGCACCCAAGTGCTGTAACTTTTTGGGAAGGATTAGAAGGTGTGTCACCAGAAATGGGCTTTGATGTTTCAAAAGTTCCCACCATTCCCATTTTCTCTTTCTCTGCCTCTTACTTATGTCTGAAGACATGAGTTATCAGTGCCAAGCCCCAGTGCCCCAGTGCCAAGCCTGCCTGCTGCTGTGTTCCTCACCATCATGGCCGTGGACTCTGACCCTCTGGAGCCATTTAACCCAAATTAAATGCTTTTTTCCCCTGTAAGTCACCTTGGTCATTGTGTCTTACACTTAATAGAAAAGTAACAAAGACACCACATTTGCATCATCATTACTATTTGTGGGAAGAGTATACATATAAGATCTATCCTTTTTAGAAAGGTTTAAATACATTATATAGCATGTACTTTTTTGTGTGTTTTTTTTTTTTTTCAGACAGAATCTCTCTATATACCTTTGGCTGTCCTGGAACTTGTTCTACAGACCAGGCTGGCCTTGAACTCACAGAGATATTCCAGCCTCTGCCTCCCAAATGCTGGGATTAAAAGCACACACCACCACATTTAGCTATATCTTTTGTAAAAAACTGTGTCTTTCTATGTCAGTCTGGCTTTAGATTCACATTGTAGCCCAGGCTTGCCTTGGGCTCATCATTCTCCTGCCTCAGCTTCCCACATGCTGCAAACCTCACACGTGTGCCACTGACACATAATTGTTAGCTAACTACCACTCAACTGTCTGCTTCTGGAAATTTTAGCTTTCTTTATTCTTATGTGCAAGGGAGACCACTAGTATTTGTCTATCTGTGCCTGGCTTGTTTCATTTAGCGAAATGTTTACTGGGTCCATTCATGATATTGCTAATGACAGAACTTCCTCTTGTTGAAGATTAATAAAAAAGAGGGGAGAGTGGGAGGGAGGAGATTCTTTAATGGCCCATTTGTCTATAGTAGATGCTGAGGTTGACTCCACCACTTGGTTATTGTAGATAATGATGCAGTGAATGCAGAAGTGAAGACCCTGATTTCACTTCCATCATTGGATAGGGAGTGCAAGATCAACACCTTGCTCATATGGTAATTTTATTTTTAACTCTTTGAGAATTTTTGCTGCTATCTTCCAAGGTGACTGCATCAATGTAGGCTCCAGCCAGTGGTGTATCATGGTCTCCTCTCCACAGCCTCACAATGCTGACATGCTTTAAAATACCTTCTTTAAGATCACAATGATAACTTAGTCCTGTAGTTTGATATTACCTGTACTCTGACCCCTGAATTCTAAAATACATGTTGAGGAAGACATAGTAACATGTAAACAATGGAAATTAAACAAAAATAACAATAAACCAACCTGTACTTCATGCTTCTTCCTTGGTGGTTTTCCCTGAGCCTTGACTATAAGAATTATATTGTACCTGTATCATTTGGCATTGTGAATCCACAGTTAGTTACCCTCTAAGAAGTATTGAGAAGAGGTAGGGGGAATTGAGACGAGGTAGGGGGGATACCAGAGGAGTTGGTAGGGTGAGGCAAGGAGTGATGTACATACAATATACATATGTAAAAAATTCTCAAAACCACAGGAAGCATATTAAAAGAATTTTGCTCATGTAGATATCTACCTGAATTTCCCCTTCTTCTTATCTTAAAAATGAGTCTCTCTTTTTCCTGGAAGAGATGGACTCTATTTCTGGTAGGATGTACTTTCTCCACTACCATCTCGAACCTCACATTCAGCTACTACTGATTCACATATTCAGAAGCCCATCACATAGTGATCAGGAGCCTACTGTGTGCTAAACACTGCTCCACGAGGGAACAAGGAATGAGGCTGGCAGTGTCCTTGCCTTTATGGAGCCAAAGGATGTGGTTTATCAACAAACAAGGACAACTCTGCCTGGATGATGGAGTTCCATGAATAAAACGAACAGACAGACATGATAAAGGCTAACATTGGAAGGAGACTATTTGGGAAGACCTCTCTGAGGAAGTTGAGAAGCTGAGACTCAAGGTACGGAAGGAGGAGCCAGCCCTGAGCAGGCCTTGATCAGCGCATTTTGTGCTAGGGCATAATTTAGTTCTAGTGTGGCAGAAGGACCACTTTACTTCCTTGGAGACCAAGGAAGTTCATTTTGATGCTGCTGAGAATTGCTGGGTATTTGGATTCCGGGACAGTATTCTGCCCTTTAACTGATACCAATGGTGGGTAATATAAGATTCAGACACTTTGGTCTCTGCTGATGTCTCCCTTTGCCCACACTCTCAAACAGAGAAAATATTTTAAGATTAGATCTGGCTTCAAGGCACTGCCTTCTCATTCATCATAGTGTCTAGCTAAGCTCCTAAAATCTCTGTCATGATCTGTGCCCACAATGCTCACCAAAGCCAATGCCAACACAATAATGCCTCACCACAGGGGGATAACAGATATGATGGGTTCATATCTTCAGATGCACACTAGAGTCTGGTGATTCATACTGGGCTGAGGAAATTTCTATTGAAAAGAAGGTGCATGAGTGTATAGACCAGCCCTCTGATTCTCTTGGATGGGCCAACTTTGAAAGAATGAAATGGGGCCACTTCTCCTCTTCTAAATCAATGACATGGAAGAAAGAGACATCTGTTTATAAAAATATCCACTAGATGGGAAAGACCTTCCTCCTTCTTGCAAAGTGATGCTTCATGAACACTTTTTCATACAGATTTCCCCAGAGAAAGACACCCAAAGGTCTTGCCTGTTTGTAGGTGTCAGTTTTAAAAACTCTTTCATTTGCATTTCTTTTTATCTTTTTCTCCCTACTCCACTCCAATCCTTTCCAACACTCCAGTGTTAGGTAGGAGAGAGGAAGGGTTAGTGGGAGATGGGGCGTAGTTATCTTAGCTGTTTCCTGCTGGTTAGGGTCATTGGGTTCCTTGGCACTAGTCCAATCCTCGTATCTCCAACTTCTTGCCTCACAACTGCAACCAGAAGCAGCACGGGAGAAGCAGGAGCAGCATTGTTCTTTCTCTGAACTCCACACTCTCTGGGCTCTGGCATTTATCAATCTCCAGAGTCCTCAGATTTAAACTATCTGCAGCTGGCAAAGAGCTCCTCTCAGAGCCCACACAAAACAAATAGCCTGCTGCTGTGGACCATCTGAATCACATCCCTTACCTGGGACCAAAACAAAAACATGTTTATACCCACCATACCTATTGATGAAGCTCCTTTCCATCATTTTTTGTTTTATGTGGCTACCATTTCTGGAGGCATTTGAAACACACAAGGATAACTGTTTACCATCTGAAAGGAGCAGATGAGCTTGAGACTTATTGCAAGCAAAAGGAACAATTTCATATCTCTGATAACCCTTAGAAGCTTAGTCACCTCTGACAACAGCAGTGGTTCTCAGCCTTCCTAATGTTGAGACTCTTTAACATAGTTCCTCATGTGGCAGCGATCCCTCCCCCACAACTGTGTAATTATTTTTGTTGCTACTTCCTAACTGTAATTTTGCAACTGTTATGAATCTGATATGCAGGATATGTGACCCCTGTGAAAGGGTCATCCAATCCCCAGAGGGGTTATGAGCCACAGATTGAGAACCATTGGTCTAGAGCCTACTCCTCAAGCCTACCCAGGGGGCTGACTTTGACTTCAGAGTTCTACATACCACATGTCTCCATCAACACGTTGCATATTTCTTCTTTGGGGGGCTAATCTGCATGCATTATTCATTTGCTTCTTTGAAACAAGTTAATTAAACATCTACCATGAGCTTGAAACTTGCTGAAGGATACAGGGCAAGAGTGACAGGGGGTGATGAGGTAGACCAGAAGGACTAAGGATCACAGAAGAAAAGGGAAATCTGATTCTCCTGAAGAGCACCAGAATAATCTTTCTGTTCTTTCTGGTCTCATCTTCTACATCCTCTCCCCTGCACTCCCTGTATCTGGAGAGCCATTGCATGCCACTTGTCACTTCCTACCTAGTCAAACTTCCAGCTGTACAGCAATTTGAAGTAACCTTGTTTTTATCCTTCTTGCCTGGCAAGATCCTGATCTGATTATTTCTCCCAAACATAGCTGTCCTTCAGTTTCTTCTAGCTGCTTTCTTTCAAGTGACCACACATTTCCTGTTTATGGAGACAGAGAGTTAAAGTCTCAGCTGGATGAAGACTCTGGTCTGTCCTTGGGCTTTTTTTTAAAATCACTTCTAGGCTGGGAGAAAACGCTCTAGGAAGCTCACAGGCTTGTGTGGGAATTGAATCTGCTCCTGAGTCTTCATTAGACTGGCTCTTCCAGATGATTTAGGGTGGAGCCAGCAGTACCAAACCAACTATCCAAAAGAGGACATTAGCATGCATTCCCCAACCCAGGCCCTGTACACCTGCTAGAATTTTAATAATTTAAGCTGTGACCTTCAACATTTTTATTACACATCACTTTACTATGCCTTGACTTACTATGCCAAGTGGGGAAAAACACTCTAATAAAGTCTATGGGAGACTTCTAGGGAGCAGCTGGGATTCTTAAAGATGGACAGTGTTTACTTCCACGCCAGCTGCTGCAGTGTTTCTCTTATTTGGGATTCATTTCCTCATAAAATGAACTAGTAAGCTCACACTTTTCTTGTGTTTTAAGGTTTCTGATATGTATTCAGTACATTGCCAGGTGAACCATTGGCTGTTCCCTGACTTGAAGCATAATCCATCAGTTTGGGAGTTCTCTTTATAAATAGTGACCTGGAGACCAACAGCTGCTGGATCTCTGACTCATGCCTCTCACTGAACAGGGAGCAAAATGGAGCTCATTTTCCAGAAATCATACATGGTCTTGAGTCACCTTAGATGAAGGACCTGGGTCTTTGGGGTTCAGGTTCGTTTATTAAAGTGGTGACACACTGCACCAAAGATTCTTTGGTACCCAAGTAATCTCCCTATGGGTCTTCTTGAGAGTTCCTTAAGTTGAAATATTTTTCATTTACAATTCTTTCCTTCCTTCCTTTCAAATTCTTTCTCATTCTCCTCCTCGTCTCCTAATTTTTGAGAAAGAATCTCATTATGTAGCCATCATTCGCCTGGAACTGGCTTTGTAGATATGGTTGGCCTCAAACCCATTGTGGTCCTCCTGCCTCTGTTGGGATTAAAGGCATGTGATATCATGCCCAGAGCTGTATGTTTATCTTATTACCCACAATAAATGTGTTCCTTCTAGAAAAATAAAAATAAATAAATAAAAGGAAACTATAACATTAAAACCCCTATGGCCACAGCTTGCTTTGCTTATAAGTAAGTTTGTTGATTAATGCCAGACACTAGCATGGAAGCCTGATAGCACAGACAGGTAGAGAAAACACCCAGCTGACCTTACTCCTCAGCTGATCTCCCAGAAGCAATGTCCCCCACTTTTAGACAACCTCCTTCAAACTGGATGTACTTCCCTTCTACATCCTGTGCATCTCTCTATCTGTCCTCCTGACTTCCTTTTCCTCTCTCTGTTTTTCCTTAATAATTCTATGTTCACTTTCTGTCAGCTGGTTGTGCCACCTCTTGACCTATGGTTTACATTATTTAATCCTGTTTACAGTTCTCAAGTAGGAAGCTCTTAGATGAAAGGTGTGTGCTAGGGCTGAACCACACCACAACTAAAAACAGTTTTTATTCCATTAAATAACACAATCTATGGGTTCACAGTGTGATCAAAAATCCTATTCTGCCTTTTTCAGTATGCATATCAGTACATTGTATTACACATGCTGCATTCACTTTAATGTCAGTCTGTGACATGTGTTAATCTCTTTTCCCTCTGTCAGTTCCTTTCCATTGCCTTATTTTGAGTTTTTTCTATGTCATTTTAATGGACACACAATACTTGCTTATATAATTAAATGTTTCTATCTGGTATACTTAACATTCTGAATTCTATAATAAGCATTTCTCATGGCAAAATCTTTGCAAGAACTCTCAAATTGTTTGTCATTGAGTCTCTGTCAGAGAAAAGTTAATGCCCATGTGCCTGAAAAATGAATTAATAGTATCAACAGTAAGAGTTGGAACTGAGTCTAACTCAGCTTCCCTGTCACATAGTAATGCTTGGGTAGTCCTAGGAATGGATGCTATGTTTATATTATTCCATTATGCTTATTTATGAACAAATCACATTGTTATTAATTCAGAATATTTAATATAGCAAAACCCAAACATGGAAAGGTTCACCTGCAAATCCAGCACTAAGCAGGCAAAGGCATCAAGGGTCACAAGTTGGAGGCCAGCCTAGGCTACATTGCAAGACCTTGTCTCAAAATGCCAAAGAAAGGTGGTTGGAGAAATGGCTTGTCAGTTAAACTCACTTCCTGCTCTTCCAGAAAGTCTGAGTTTGCTTTTGAGTACTCATGTCCAGTGCTTACAAGCTCCATAACTCTAGCTCCAATTGGATCTGATGCCCTCTTCTGGCCTCTGTGGGCACCTGTACACAAATAGCACAGATACACTCGAATGCATATAAAAATAATAAAAGCAACTCCGGAAAGGACCCAACTGATGTGGTAGGGTTGGTATTTTGCTATCGCGTATTTTCAGACGGGAAGGCTGAGTCCCAGAGAGTGGAGAAGCTTCCCACTGCAGTGTTTGAGAAGACCCTGATTCTAAGTACAGTAGCATGCAGAGATGGGGGAGAGGTCTGCTCGGGCTCTGCTGCCTGCTCGGTGCTTCATTATGACCCCCAAGTCATCCATCCAGTATCCTTCTCATGTCCTTTCTGCTTCCCTCGAATCCAGACACAGCAGAGTAATTTGCTTTCCAGACAAGCTGGCCGGTTCTTTCTAAACATCTCTGAATCGGTGCTTATTGTAGCTTTTGAGCCAGAAGAAATAGAAGCAAAGGTCAGAGCAGGAAGAAATGGCCTCAGTGAACCTGGTGGCCAGGTACACTCCTTGGGTAGGGCTGTGTACCTAGAGGGAGGAAGAAATGCTTGTGAAGATGAATGCTCTTGGGCCCTGCCAGGTGTAGCTCTTGGCCTGCTGCCACAGCTGCTTCTTAGTCTATGCAGAACGCACTTTTATATCCCTGTATCATATTCTGTCATCAGAAAGCAACAAAACTCACACCCTCGCACACTACGGAGAAAAGTCAAGTTGGATGCGTTTGTCGTTTTACCGTAGGTTTTTAACGTTTTGTTTGGTTCCCCTTCACTTGCACTTCCTGACACAGAGAGCATAGATGTCCTCAGAACGTGGTTACAGAGGCAGCTGTCTGCAGAACACTGAGCCCTTCTCTCTTTGAAGCCCACTGCAAAGGGACAAAGCAGGAAGCCGCGGAGGTGGAGGGAGAAAGATGAGCGGAGACAGCGCCCTCTTGTGGAATTCAGCTTCCCGGCTAATCTGCCTGGCAGCAAGCTATCTTTTGCAGCTTTTTAAACCAATGGGTAATTTTCCCACGTGGATTTATGTTTGAAGATATTCCTAGAAGGTTTAAGCACAATTCCTGGTTGTTTTTAATACTAATCAACAACTGATAATCTCAACTCGGTGTGCAATTCCAATGATGGCATTTTCTTTTTCGAAGAGCCGGATTACCACCGAGGAACTGTCTTCCAAATAGGCATGTTGTCATTATTTTTTTGCGTTTTGGCGCAAAGCCTTTAAAAATATGTTTTTGTAATTAGATTTAAAAAAAAAACTTATCTCTTTCACCTGGGCAGGGTTTAAACAAAGCCCAGACAGTTTAGGGCTATTTTTAGTTCTGATTACTTATTCAGCTAAAATAATCCCGGGTTCAGCGGTTTATCTGGAGGAGGCACACAGCTGGGCTCTCCAAGGCAGCCTCAGGTCAAAGCCCATCTCTTTATGAAGATCACGTGTCCGCCCCTCCCCCGGGTATGGGAGAACGCCTGTGGTGGCATGCTCGCTCTGTGGCGCTGTCATTTTCAGCAGCCTGGAGCAGGCTAGTGGAGGAGAAACTGCTGATTCAGGGGCCTCAGACATGGCTGATCTCACTGCAGGGAAAAGAGGTCACTAATGACATGTGGCAGGAAGCCAAAAACACAGTGGCCAGGAGTTCTGAGAGGTCTGCCAGGGGCGAGATCCATTTGACTTCAACTCCAGAGAGAAAGCAGTGTGCTGTAATTTGCTTAAAGTAGTCACAGGGCTGCGGGACTCACAGGCTAGGGCTGAGATCTGGTCCCCCCCCCCCCACCTTTTTATTGTTCCAGTTTATCTCATTTCCATTCCTGTGCACTGTGATAACTCCAGAGTCTCCCTCCCCCACCCTTTTTTAAACCTCCAAGCTGATATTATTACTTGTTTTCCTCCCAGGCAGCAGTCGCAACTGCAGACAGCAGATGCTATTAGCTTCTGTGATTTCTTGTGCACTGAAAGGGTTCGTGGTCAGGCTAGTCTGCACCACACTGATCTTCACAAAGCACGCCTGTGATTGTAGGGAGAAGGATCTGGTTTGGTTGTTACCTGATAAAACAGAGCTTTAATTCATCTTGGGAAGAGTCACTCTGAATTGATGTTTACTAGTAACGTTACTAGTTACTAGTTACATGGAAGAAGAAAGGGAGGCTAGGAATGGGTAATGCAGAGAAGAGTTAAAAGCAGACCAGGGATTTTTAAGCTTCAACCTCTCCCCCCCCCCCCCAACACCCCTGGAAGGGTGCTAAATCATTACTGCCCGAACAACTTCTGATACAGCAGGGTTATCAGAGGAGCCTAGGAAAGCACTTGTCTGATGAGTTTCTTAGGGATGGGGGTGCTGTTGGCCAAAGGACCACATTTCAAGACACCCTCATCAAGGGTATTCTTGGCATTATCCACCTCATGAGCAATTATTTCCATGCCCAGAACTTCCCCCGCAGGTCAGTAAGCACTTTCAGGGATGGTGCACCTTGTCCATCTTTAATTTCCAGGACCATCAGTGCATGACATAGATGCAAAACTCAGAATGTGGCTGCGGAATGGCTTAGCCAGTGACTAAACTCTCTCAGGTGATTTCTTCTTATTATTAAGAAAATTAAGTAGGTTACAGAGCTGCTTTTCTTTGGGTCTGGGATTAGCCTAGGTGGGATATTGATTTCATTGACTGCCGCTGTTGAAATCACTAAAATTAACATTCAAAACAACAGCGTAGTAAGAAAAAAGTTGGGTGGTCTGACATCATCAGAAGGGCTGAAGCCGAGGGAGAAAAGCTGACTTTAGGAAAAGTGAGTCTATCATGGGGAGGGAGGTGCCGTATGCTCTATTTGTGATAAGGGACAGACCTTTCATGAGGAGAGCATTAACACAGCGGTGTTGGGGCATGGCTTCCTATTAAAGTGTCTGCCACGCAAACACAGGGAGCCTCAATTTGTATCCGAATCACACATGTAAAAAGCCAGGCATGAGTGCACACACCTGTAACCCTAGTGCTAGAGAAACTGGAGACGGGGGTTGTCCCCGGGTCTTCTTGCTGGGTAGGTTCTCTCAGTTGATGAGCTCCAAGTACAATGAGAACCTGTGTCTCAACAAATAAGGTGGAGGGTGGCAGAGAAAGACACCTGATGTTGACATCTGCCACACACACACACACACACACACACACACAGCTGCCCTCTGACAGCTTCCCTGTGGAGGACCCCTTTCGTGGAGTCTCACAGAACTGGGCAATGGTTCGTGGAAGACTATTCAGCCTGGGTTGCTCTCCAGGGACTCTTGCTCACGCAGGTTAGAAGCAAGCTTTCTGTCTGGGGAGACCGGCGCTGGAGGCTCCCCTAATCTGTCCGTTTTCGTTTGGATGGGGAAGGGAAGATGGGCTGGGCACCTGCCTGACCCCACCCAGCCCTGCAGCTTTTGTGCTTCTCTTTCATCACTTTTCGGTTTGTCCATCAGTGCTGTCTGCCTGGCAGTCCTCTGGCACTGACCTTGCCTCTTCTGGCTTTCATATTCTTCCTCATGCCTCCTGCTTGCAATGTCTCTTTCTACCCTCCAACCATCCCAAGCCTGGATAACTCAGACTTTCCATTTGTGATTTTGCTTAGCAGCCTTCTCTTCCAGGTGGAGTCTGTGGGTGCCTTTCCTCCCTTCGTAATGACTTGGAATGTTGCTATCATGTACTCAGTTGTCCATTCAAGCAGTTGTAGCCAACAGTTTGGCTTCAGGAAATAGATGTCATCATCTAATATAATCGAGAATCAAGACAATCCAGTTACAAAATGAACATTGATAATGTTTCATGTTTAGCATTTTGCTCTGGGATGCCTTCCTTGCTCACCAGGGTCACACACGGTTGCATGTGGCCGGTGGGTCTCAGGTTGGACACGCCTGATTGGATCCATGTGGGGAATAATGTGGTCACCGAGATGGACATGAGGAGACTATTGTCTTAGGTAGCTCACTGTCTATCTAGCCAGAGACTGCTGAGAAACAAATGACTAAGGCACAGGGTAAAGTCCTACAGTGAGCATCTGGTGCTGTGGAACCATGAAAAGACATCTGGCACTTGCTGTGTGTGTCAAGGAAGGCCTCTAGATGAAGTAGCGCTTTGCTCAAGATCTAAGGGACTGATGAGAGTTTATCCAAAGAGACAGAAGAAAAAGCACAGGAGGGAGAGGAAAGGCTCTTTGCTGTCGTGTGTGCACGTGACTGACTGCAGACTGTAGATCTTGGGATCCAACTGGTTGCACAACACATGCCACATGCCACATAGGACAATGTCCGAGGAAATGCTTGCTAAGTGGGGAATGAATGAATGAATGAATGAATGAATGAATGAATGAATGAGTTTATGCTGAGATGATTGGCAAGGGGATAGATGGCTTCAGAAGATGATAATTCTTAGAATGAGGAGGTTTCTGGGCTCGCTGGCTCTTGGTCCTACTTCTAATGTGCTGCCTCTTATGTGTCAGTTGGATACGAGATGGGAAAGTTGTGTGGGTTCTTCATGTCCCCAGTATGACTGCTGATGTGGTTTCCACATACAACAGTGTGCTCCAACCCAATACTCTGAAAATAAATGTGCAATTTCCCAGCAGACGATTGACAAACATGGCTAAAACTGATTGCACATTTGAGCACAGCTCGCTCTCAGTAAATCAAACTCTGGTTTCCGGAACAGGTCTCTTGCATTCTCCTTCTGATTGGACACATAGTGAGTTTTGTTGTTGCCGTTCTCGGCTGCCTTTCTTGAGAGTGCTCTGCTGTGCTTTGGAGCTGTGAGGTGGTTCCTCAGGCCCACACAGCCACCCACATACTGTCAGTGAGCTCCGGGTTTCTGAATCACCTTAGGAAATGAGAACTGATGAACTCAAAGCAAGAGGGAGAGTTCTGTTTTCTGAATGAACGATAGTAACTCAAGTGCCAACTCATAATAGATTTGCAGGGGAGCTCACAAAAGGGGCAGAGAATAGTCGTGTGATTGCAGGAGTTGCTTTAATAAAAGAAGGCCTGCCTCAGGCTGGGGGAGGCCAAGCAGGCAAGAAGCTGTGAGTGGGAGAACTTGACACAGTTGGGGAGCCTTGTGTGTTCTTCAATCCCCTGACCATGTGGGCTGACATTAGACTGCAGCAATGGCTTCTGGGTAACCATGGCTCACGGTATGCTTCCCAACTGTGGATGTCCATCAGAATCATCAACCATCAGCAGAGTTAAAAATATATCAGCCTGGGGCCTTCCCCATAAGAGTTCTTGATTTAATTGGTGTGAGGAAAAACCAGGCATTTGGTAGTTCCCTGGGTGATTTTAATTGAAAGCCGGGGTTAAGACTAATTGGTTGTAGTACATTAGGCAAGCTTTGCACCAGGCACTTATTCCCTACCCTGACCTCTTTCCCAGGACAAGGGGAAGGAAGGGAGAGAAGTGGAGAGGAGTAATTAAGGGTTCAGTGTGAGGCTTTTAAACCCTCAGGCAAGAGAGGCTTTGCAAGCCAGATGACACCCTTGTAAGCTAGAATTACCCTTGGATTCAAAAGGAGAATATGGAAAACTGAAGAATGAAACAAAGTTCCCCCCCCCCCCCCCAGGACAGAGTAATCGGTTACTGGCAATATCCTTCCAGGAAATCTTCAACTATTTTTGGCCAAAATTTGCTAGTCATATGAAGGATCCTGCAGAGTGAAAGCTCAAGGAAGGGTAGCTCAGCAGTGAAGAGGGTGGTGGTAAAACTGGAGGTGGAGGGATACAGTGGTTATGCCTGAAAAACATGGAGTCACAATGCCAGGGCCAGGAATGCTTCTCTTAGGCATGGATGGTAAGATGAGTTACAAGATTTCACTCTGGTCTAGGACACCAGGTGGTTCTGGCTTCCCGCTTTGGCCATCCTGTATCCTGAGTGTGCCTTGTGTTTCTCCTAGTAGATCACATTGACTGGGAACATAGCAGTGAGAGCCATGAATAAACCCACCCTGGAAAGTCCAAACCTTTCTGGTATAAAACCTGATTGCTGTTGAGTCTGGGAGACTCTCCTGTGATCTTGACCCCATAAATAAATAGGTGGTGCATCTTTGAAAATCATCTACTACCTGCCCAAGCAGAGAGGGGTTTTGTAGATTGCCCTTGCCCCTTGCACACATACCTGTTAAAATTCACCACTCCTTGCCTGACTTGAGCCTCTTTCTCTGACCTGTAAACTGATTATTGGGTAGCACACATTTCAAGCTCCTGTAGATGAATTTTTAGCCAGTTCCTGACATCTTCTTGATAGGGCACAGGGCCTGCAAGGCAAGAGTTGTTTGTGTGTTAAGTGGAAGGTCAAGCAAGATATGCTGATGGGGGAGCAAGAAGCTGGTTGAAGAGGTCCAGCTGCCCTGAGCACATGACTACCCTAAGGCCTTTCCAGTCTTCAAAAGGTACAACTGAGTAGAGGAGTATGGCTTCTCTGATGTGTGTGGGATGTCTTTTCTGGTTTCTCTGCTTATTGGCTATATCCTGGTATTCCAGGTCAAGTCACAGAAGAACTTTGGTCTAGTAACATGTCCACAGGGCTCTGGTTCTCTATGATTTGTGGGAAATGGCTAATCTGTGGGACAGCAGGGTTTTTGTTGTTGTTTGTTTGTTGAGACAGGATTTCTCTGTGTAGCCCTGGCTGTCCTTAACTCAATTTGTAAACCAAGATGATGGCCTTGAACTCACTATGATCCACCTGCCTTTACCTCCTGAGTGCTAGGCTTAAAGGCACACACCATCGGTGTCCAGCAGTAGCACAGTTTTATTCTGTAGCTATCCTTACCCTATCATGCAACAAGCAGAGCCTGTATTTGTGAATAAACAGTGACAATTCCAGGCAGTTCTAAATGTTGAGGATCAAAGTTCACTTGCCATAGAGGTCTTGTGCATAGATAACTATCTGAAGACATTAGAACTGTAGTATTTTATATCAACAGCATCCCATCTCACAGATCCTATATATTATTTGAAGCTCCCAGGATTTTTTTGCTTCAAATCAGGCTGGCCTGTTATCTAAAACTGAGACCCTGATGGACAATAAGGACCATCTCCTTACTGTCTCTGGTGAATCTCGAAATGGCACTTTGAAAAGTGGTGTCTCTAGTGAGGGTGAGGTTTGCTGAAGTTCTGATTCTGCTTCAAGTCTCCTTCAGTGTTTCTTTAGAAAACAACCATGTCCCAAATATGAATTTTATTTGGATTTTCTTTCTTCACAAGGCCTTCACTAGGTGTGGAAATCACAGATAGTAGGTGATGTTATACCCATTTTGAGAGATCCCCCAAAGACCACCAGGAATTGACTCCACTGCAAACACATGAGGGCTTATTCAATACAAGCTCGAGCCGGGGGTTGCAAGATTTCCTATGGAAGCAGGAGAGGAATGTGGCAGACAGGTCTAGGGGAACAAGGTTTTTAAAGGGAAAAAACATAAGCAATGGGTGGGGGGGGGTAGAGGGGCTCTAAGCCTTGGCATTACAGGATTGGGTAAGGAAAACTGACTTTTGAAATGATTGGTTTACTTTAGGCACCAAATCTATAAACGGTTCTGGCCATCTAGGTGGTTGTCAGGAGACAGTATCTCTTTAAGTGGTTCTGGCCCAGATGGCCTGTTTCCTAGCAACTGTATCTATAGTGGACAGGAAAAGAATGCAGTAAGGCTGGTTCTTCCCTGCAGGTGGCTGGACATGTCTCCACCTGGCTGGCCTTCATTCAGGCTTGCACTTTAAACTTTAATTCAATACCCCCCCCCCAAAAAAAAAACCCTAATTTTTAATTCTTTGGCCTTTCAATGACCTGTCTTGAATGGACCCCTGACTCTGAAAGTGCAAATTCATTGAGACTTTCCTAGATGGTGTTCTGTGTCTATTCTTATGCAGTGGACATCATATCTGGCATTCATAGATCATAGGCACTTGACCTCTGGCTTGGGATGTTACTTTCATCTTCACCTCTTCAGCAACAAGCTGAAACTTCCCAATCTTGAGAGTGGCAATGGGGCAGCATGTGACTTTCTGCCCAAGTTCAACATTCTGAAACCCAGATGTGCAAGCCTGCACCATAACCACTCTGGGGCTGCTGGGGTGGGTGTAGGACTCTCTCACAAAACTGAGATTGGTGTGCTTTCTTCTGCTCCCACTTCTACCCATTCCCCGAATCACCACTCACAAATCTAAGACCTACTCAGAGACTAAAGTGCTTAAGTTGTAGGAGCTGAAGTCAGGATTATAGCTCAGGTGCTGGCTGCTCAGTACTATTTAAGACCTTCAGCTCCTGTCCCGTTCCCTGTTTTCTCCCTCTTCCAATGTCCGTCCCATTTGCCTTTCTGATTGAGGATTGATCATCTTACCCAGGGTCCTCCTTCTTGCTTAGCTTCTTTAGGTGTACAGATTTTAGTATGTTTATCCTATATTACAGGTCTAATATCCACTTATAAGTGTGTATATACTGTGTGTGTCTTTCTATTTCTGGGATACCTAACTGAAGATGATCTCTTCTAGTTCCCACCATTTGCCTGAAAATTTCATGAATTCCTTGTTTTTAATTGCTGAGTGGTGTTCCACCGTATAAATGTACCATAATTTCTGTATCCATTCCTCATTAAAACAGGGAACAGGACAGAAGCCTACCACAGAGGGCCTCTGAAAGACTCTACCCAGCAGCATATCAAAGCAGATGCTGAGACTCATAGCCAAACTTTGGGCAGAGTGCAGGGAATCTTATGAAAAAAAGGGGGGGGGGAATAGAAAGACCTGGAGGGAACAGGAGCTCCACAAGGAGAGCAGCAGAATCAAAAAATCTGGGCACAGGGGTCTTTTCTGAGACTGATACTCCAACCAAGGACCATTCATGGAGATAACCTAGAACTCCTGCACAGATGTAGCCTATGACAGCTCATTGTCCAAGTAGGTACCCTAGTGAGGGGAAAAGGGGCTGTCTCTGACATGAACTCAGTGGCTGGCTCTTTGATCACCTCTCCTTGAGGGGGGAGCAGCCTTACCAGGCCACAGAGGAAGACAATGCATCCAGTCCTGATGAGACCTGATAGGCTTTGGTCAGATGGAAGGGGAGGAGGACCTCCCCTATCAGTGGACTAGGGAAGGGAATGAAAGGAGAAGAGGAAGGATGGGTGGGATTGGGAGGGGATAAGGGAGGGAGCTACAGCTGGGATGTAAAGTGAATAAATTGTAGTAAATAAGACAAATTATAATAAAAAAAGGACCTTCAGCTCCAAGCTCCTCCCCTTTCAGCTCCAAACTTCTCCTCTTTCCACTGCAGCTTCTAGCATGGCCTTTCCAAATGTGGCTGGATGCCTTCAGAGTCAACCAACCAACCATCAATATTATATATTAATATAAGCAATATATATATTGCTTCCGAGGATGTTAAGATTTCTTTTTTATGAGTCCCTAAATACGATAGTATGGTGACTATTTATATGGAACTCATATTACTTTTGTATTTTAAGTAATCTCCCGGGATGACTAAATTTATGCAAGATGATGTGCTTACGTTAAATGCAAGCACTCTGTCATCTTATTAAATAAGGTGCCTAAACAATCACTAATTTTGGGGTGTAGGAGCAATCTGAGTCGCAGTCTCTCAGGAATAGTGAGAGACAGCTGGCTGTATTAGGGGCCATGGTGAGAGGTTTTCTTGGGCATAAGAATACCCCCAGAAGGCTGGAGGCAATGTGGAATTTTCAGCAGTTTACTCTTTCTAAGCCTTCGTGCAGCTTTTATGCCTGACTTACTCAAGAGGGGTTAGTTTTCTTCTAACCACAGACGTTGAGCTGTTCCCTTTCTTTCCACCACAAGAACATGCGATCTATAGCCTATTGATTGTCTGCTTCTTTCTTTGGGACTTGCTATCCAGATGGCTCACCGTCTCCTACAATGCTGTGTCATCCACAACATTTACTGGACTCACTTCCAGTCTACAGGTCTGGGTAGGTGAATCTTCCTCCAGCCTGTCTGTATACATTTCACTGAGGCCTCTGACTTCCTGAATTTCCTTGTTCGATTTCTGTTTAGCTTTATTAATTGAAGGAACCAACAGGTGTAATCTGCTGAATCCTCTGCATAAATCACTCATGATTTGCCTTATGTAGATTTTGTTTGGTATTTTCCTACCTCTTCCTATAACAACACTTCTGCAGTCACTTCAGAAGTGGAAATGGAAGCCCATCATCCGTCCCTTCATGTCAATGCGGAAGTAGACCTGCATAGGTCTGGTACTGTTGGCCTTGGAAGATTAACTTCTGAGTCTTGACCAGCTGCCTCTATTGGGCAGCGGTGCTGACCAACCTCAGACACTTTTGACCCGATGTTTTCCACCAGCTTTCTCTTCTCCATTTCTAGCCCCTGCCTCTCAGAACCACTCACAGGTATATCTGACCATGACAAGAAGGGGGGGAGGGGAGGTAGGCAAAGCCTCTGTTTCTCACCCTTGATACTGAGATTCCTGGAAGCATTTCAGCCTTTAGCAAGGTTTCCATAAGGAAACTGACTCTTGGGCATGTGGAGTCGGTGGGTAGTAATTTCTTTCAGAAAGTGACCAGTACTAGGTTCTAATATTCTTGAGTGGTCCCTCAGGCTATCCCTGAGACTAAGCCCCATTAGCATGTGGGTTTGAAGAAGCACACAGGGTTAAAAATTCAAGATCTGTAGGACTGGTATTTCTTACTTACCTCAGTGAAGACCCTAGACACCACTTTGGGGTTCCTTAGCCCTACCGAGTGACTTGGGGGCAGTTACAAGAGGGAGGTCAACTATGATTCAGGCAAATAAAATGAGTAAGAATAAAGGGGTCTTGATATCAGGACAGACTGAGAAGACAAAAGAATACAATAGAATATATAGAATATAGTATAAGGGGAACATTAATCAATAAACAGTGTTGGAAGATTTTTGACTAACCATTGGAGAAGAAACATAAGGTCTTTATTTAATAACTAAGATGAGAATAAAAAAAGAAATATGAGTGGAAAAGAGAAAGACTTTCATCCAGAGGTCATCACCTTCAGTACAACCAACATGTGCCAGGTTTCCAACCATGGCTCCGGCACAAGCCTCACACTAAGTGGTTTAATACAATCTTCCTTTGAGATGTTTACTCTCTTGCCCCCATCTTCTGGATGATGATACACAAGCCAGGAAAAGCTGATTATCCAAAGGTTCCAGCCAATGGCAGTACAAGGATACTTGGCAAATATGAGTCCATTTCCCCACTCCTACAATGCTATGCTGCAAAGGAAATACTCAAGAGCTTCAAAGACAAAAATTAAAACTATATGACACAGTGTCATGTAGAATAAAAGAGAAATGGCTATGGAGAAAAACATTTCACACACGTACCTGATAGAGTATTAATACCCACAATTTCTCAAATCTTATTGCTCAGAACACCAATGTGCTGAGCGATGCTAATGGGTGTTCTGCGATAAAAAGTACTTTTGATGGTCAATTAGGTTTAGGAAATGATGTGTTAAATCTGACCATGGAACTTGTTCTGTCTCAGCATGCCTATTAGCATCCCATAGGGCAGTAAAATTCCCTGAAACACAGTCTGGAAGGTGTTATCTTTGTTTGTGATGAGCTCCTACATGTCAGGAAGAAAAATATAAGCACCCCCAACTAAAAAATGGAGATGAGCATTTCAAGAAGGAACACACACACACACACACACACACATATGCACAGTGTAAAAACATGTTCAACTTTGTCAGTAATCAGAAGAAAATAAAACAATATTTTGGCTTTCAAGTGGACACAAACAAAAAAAGAGTTTGCTTTTACAAGAATAACAGGGGTGTAGTAGGTAAGGTGCTGTGTTTTTCCTTCCTTTCCTCAGCTCCCTGGAAATAACAACTCGTAAGACTCATTAAATATTATAAAAATACCTATGACATATAGCTAGGCTCTTCTCTGACTAGCTCATAACTTAAAATAACCCATTATACTAATTTACATTTTGCCATGAGGCTGGTTACCTGATTTCAGGCACCGTGCACCCATCTTCCTCATCTTGCCTGCTGATCTCCCACACTTGGTTCTATCCGAGAATGCCTTTTGCTTCCTGGCTGTTCCACCTCCTACTTTCTGCCTCAGTTTCTCTGGTCATGTGCAAGGAAGGTCTTGAAATAATGTACATGACTTCCTCAAGCAAGGAAGTTTTAATTTTTGTCTCTGAAGCTCTTGAGTATTTCCTTTGCAGCATAGTATCCTGGTGACAGCACTGGGGAGAAGCTCACTGAGAACGTACTGGCAAGCATGACCCAACTTTGGCTCACATCTGAAGCCAGATGTGGCAGTGTGCACCTGTAATCCCATATCTTGTGTGGTGAAATAGGAAGTGGAGGCAGGTCCAGGAACTTAGGGACCAGTTAGCTTCCTGTATGCATGACAGATAAGTGACCATGTCCCAAGCAAAGAAGAAGGTGAGGACTGCTACCACAAATTGTCCTCAGGCCTCCAATGTGTACCATGGTATGTGAATGCCTGCACTCACACACACAAAAATACACACACATGCACACACACACACACACACACAAGATGCTTTATACAAGAAATAACTTGACAAGTATACATACAGGGATTCATTTCAAAATCATTTATATTAGAAAATACGTATTAGTATAATTAAACTAGTACACAATTATTTACTGTGGATCTAGTCACTTTTCAAAAACAGTGATACTGAAAAATAATATCCTATGGGGAAACATCCAGTTTATACACAGAGAAAAAAATCAGGTTGCTAAACAATTTATATCATTTTCCAAAAATAAACTTTAAAAGATTGAAAGCATATAGATTAAAATATTAGTGGTCTTTAATTTTCTCCAGGAGTGAGATTTTGGTTTAAGATTTATGTTCTTTATACCTTTCGGTGTTGTCTTAAAAACCGTAACAACAACATTCATTTAATTGTTACTCTGAAACTACAAAACAGTTATTACCATTTGAAACATGAAATTTATATCATTCTGAAGTGGTGTGATGGGGATTATGGAGGTTAGAGCATTTCATTCTTTAACAAATAGGCAAACTCTTTATTATAAATGTAGCCTCAGGCTAAGAAGTAATAAGATTTATTAGAAGGAAGGAAAAAAAAAGCTTAATAATGGAGGTCTGCAGAAATAATAGATCTTTATAAAAAAAAAGTTAGAGAGAAAGGGGGAATTAGCCTCACACAGTTTCACAGCTGCATCAGCTCATGGATTGTCAGGAAAATCCTGGATGGTGAATGGTGCTTTTTGCATCTAGCAGGGAAACAAATGGATGTCAAATTGTGCTTGGCAAATAGACCTGAGAGCCACCTTCCAGCAATTTCTAAAGGGAATCACAACTCCTTGTTCCTGAATTTGTGGAACAGGATCTGTTCCAACTCCTTCCCTCTTTTGACTAACCCAAAATGAACTCCTTATGCAGAATCTGGAGCGACTCCAGCATACCAGGGCTTGGGGTCGTCAGCCAGCTGCTGGCAGCTCACACCAACTTTCTTTTCTTCTAAATGGTGCAGAAATCTGTTGCTTTACAGACACAGGGAGAAACTGAATTGGAGGTCCTAATTTGAAAATACACCGAGCCACCTATAATCAGACTCACCTCTCGACCCTGTCAATTTGCTTAGATTGTCCGTTTTGTTGTGTAAGCCATATTGAAACAAGAGGGGTCACATGAGTTCTCTCCTTATTTATGATCTGTATCTTAGTTATTTTTATTTATTTATTGTTGTTGTCTTACCTCACAGTTCACAGGTCATGTTGTATCTGCAGTCATGGGGTGGAGGGCAATGGCGGCTCCTGCTCAGTTGGCATTCTTTTTATCCACCTCAAGACTCAGGGAATGGTGCAAAGCATTTTTAGGATGAATCTTCCCTCTTTGCTTGACCTGATCAAGGTAATCCCTCATAGGCACACCTTGAGGCTAGTCTCCTTGGTGGTTCTAGAGCCTGTCGAGCTGATGATGATCAATACTAAACATAACAACATGGAAAGGAAATTCTCCAGCAACCTTGCCCCCCCACCCCAGGCTAGGAGAGGACTTGATAGCTAACGAAGGGTATATGTGATCCTTCTTAAATCTCTTCACAAGCCAGCTGTACCTCAGGATTCCTTGGGGCTCCTGAGGAAGGAGCAGAGGCCAATTCCCTATGAGGATAAGTCACAGGACTCCTGTTACAGTGTGAATCTGAAATGCCCCCACAGACTCATGTTTTGAAAGCTTGTTCCCAGATGGCAGTGCTACTTGATGAGGGTGTGCAGCCCTGAGGAGGAGGGCTTGGGTGGCAGAAGTGGGTTACATCAGGGGTGGGGCTGTGACTTTAAAGGTTCTACTTAGCCAGTCGTTCTGGCTTTGATCTCTCTTCTTCCTGCTCTGCCATGTGAACAGCATGTTCTACAAGCTCCCCCCGCTGTGATGGGAGCCACCCTAGCATGCCTTTCAAGTCATAACCTAGGCTGTTATGGATTGAAAGCCCCAAAACAGGGAGCCAAATGAAACCCTTCCTCCTCTAAGCTGCTTCTGGCACTTACTTTGTCACAGTACTGAGTCGTTGCCCTTATGTCTTCAAAGGGAGTCAAGACTCAACAAAGGCTGTTGGTCTTTGGTTCCTCAAGGGATCATCCCTGATCCTCAAGCTTTCCTTGATTGGCCAAGGAGACTTTTCCTTGCATAAATATGTATTAAATTAGCCAACTTCAAAACAGTCTTAAACCACCTCTTTTCATAGATTTTTAGCACAGAGAAAAAGGGAACCACACCTAGCTTTTCAAGATTTTCAAGTTCCAGTTGAAAAATGTAGCTTTCGTAGTTCTTTAAAATAGAATGAGCAGGAAGGATAGCTTTAGTTAAGGCAATAAAGGATTCAAGTATGTCTCTTGCTTGCTCTCCATCAAGCATGTGGAGCAGTGAGATAGTATGATCTAGTGGTCAGTGTTAGAAGCATCAAAATGCTTCCTCACCCATGCAATGACCAGAGATTCCACTGGGTTGATGTAAAGATGAAATGAAACAGTGGTTTAGCACTGCCCTACCACAGGCTCCTCCATGGCTTCCCTGGGCTACCAACCATTTAGCAAGCAGTATTGCAAAATCTTTGCATATTTATTTAGTGGTGGTGGTGGTGGTGGTGTGTGTGTGTGTGTGTGTGTGTGTGTTTCTTTTTGGAGTATCCTCTCGCATCTCTATTTTTTTCTACTGGGGTCATGATGTATACACATGTGGGCTTGCCCCGTACATATGTGTGTGGAGGAAAGCAACCCACAGATCCACACACAAAAATTTTCTTCTATTGCTCTTTCTTTTTCTTTTTCTTTTTCTTTTTCTTTTTTAAGACAAGGTCTCTCACTGAATGCAGAGCTCTAATCTTTTTGGTTGTCATTTGGATCTACTCATTTTTTTTTCTTAGGAAAAAGACATTGTTTGCCAGGTTAGACATTAACTTCTCTCACTCCCACCCATGACTCCACTCCTCTATATCAATGCTGGCTCCCTTCACTCTTACCACCCCTGGCTTGTCAAAGACCAGCCTTCTCTTTCCAGAGTTGGGACGTGGGCCCTGGAAACATCTAGGACTATGGAAAAGGAGCAGTATGGATAGGCTCAGAATTTTGCAGTGTGCGTGTGGGGGTGAATCTTCTGAGCAGATATATGGTAACCCGCCACTGGAAAGAGTCTCCCTGTGCAGCTGTGAAAAAAAGAACCAGTGAGAGAGTGCAGACTCATGCCCTTGACAGGAGCCAGCTAGACCAGGGGCAGGCCTCCCTGTACTGGCTGCCCACAAATCTTTGTCTTAACCTACACTCCCTGATCTGCCATCTGGGTAGAGCCTGGGTGGAAATAAACATTCTGAAAAATAACCTCTTCTTTCTCTCCGTCTTCCAGTCATAACAACGTTAATTCTTCGGCAGACAAAGTCAATACTTTTGCCCACTAGGGGAAAGGTCAGGAAGTACTGAAAAGAAAGGAAACAACAATGAGTGTGATTTCTAGACATCCTGGCACGACAGCCTTTGCTTAATTCCACGTGGTTGTCGGGGATGCACAGAAAGATGGAATAACTGAGCATGTAGTGACCTTCCAGACTTCTCTGGGTGGCAACCATTAAAGGAAGAAGCTCAAGGTTTGGGGACAGTGAGATGGCTCGGTGAGGAAAAGCATCACCTCCAGCCTAGAGAATCTGAGTTTGAAACTTGGAATACACACAGTGGAAGGAGAAAACCAACTCCCACCAACTGTCCTCCGCCACCAGCATGTGTGCCTAACACATGACTTAATTTTTAAAAATTAACAAAAAAATGGAAAAGGAAGTCCCACGGTTCCTGAGGTTGTAGAGTAGAGTGGGGGACGGGGGTGAGGCGGGAGAGAGGTGGTGTTTCATTCTCCTCCCTTTCTTCTCCAGCACTCCTCCTCCTCCTTCATGTGCTGCCAGAAGAGCTTCCCGCACAGCACTTTTGTCTTCTTCTCTTCCTGGAAGCCCTCCCCAAGTCCTAGAAGAGCTGTGAAATCACTGAGGCTGGCATTGCAGTCCCTTGAAGCAAGACCTAGTTTATCAGCTGCCTGACTCCACCGCTCCCACCTGCAGGGACTGCAGGATGGACCAGCTCAGCCCTGGGTAAGAACTGCTGTGCTTAAAGACTGGGCCAGGCTCCAGCATTTTCTCTTCGACTCATGGATTGAAGTGAGATTTTCCAGAGGGGCTTGATCCAGGAGGAGTCCTTCTCTTTGGTCTGCAGGCTCTCCTTTGCGTGGCTGGATAGCACTGCTCCCCACTGCCCTGTAGATGTCTGTCCACTCTGTCAGCTGCCAGGCCTGAGCAGGGGGCAGGCAGGAGCTGTCTCCCAAGAGAGGACTGGGTTTTGTTGTGGATTTCACTGATTCACAAAAAAGAGCCACAAGTTTATTCACAAGGGCTGCATAAAAGGTATCCCTCTATTTTAGTAAAAGGTGCATTATTATAAAAGGAAAAGCGTGCATAATCTTGTTGAACTTGCCTTTTCATGCCTCACTTTCCCCACCTAAGAAGTGAAAAACTTTATTTTATAGGCTTAATATTATTATTTAAAAAGAATAGTCAAGCAATAGTCATTAAACAATTAAAAAGCAGTGACTAGAAAGCACACATACCCAAGTTTGTTTTCCAGAGGTCCCAAATTTGCTTCTCAGCACCCACAATTACTTGTGACTCCAGATCCAAGGGATTGCCACCTGTAGCCACACAGGCACCCACACATATGTGCATAAATCCATTCACAGGCACAAATACATATACACATACTTTAAAATGGAATGCCTTTAAAAAATTAAAGGGTATTTTTTCATTTAAACAGGCTCTAGTTAACAAACTTTCGGCTGATAAATTATTTCCCCACCTCCAGGTAATGGTGTTTTGAATTTGTTAAAAGTTATGTGTATTTGGATTCTTTTCTTTCTTTTAGATTGCATTAACATATTAACATTTAAAAAGAAAGACTTGAAATAAAGACTTGAAAGACTGGAGATATGGTTCAATGGTGAAGCATGTGCAAAGCTGTGGGTTCTATGTAGAATCACACACACATATACATACAGACTGAGAAAAAGAGAGAGAGACAGACATAGAGAGAGAACAACTTGAAAAACAACAAAAAATCTTGAGACTCCAACCCCTAAGTTGCTGTCACTAAGAGGAAATACTAAATGAGGTTTGATATCCTATCTTCTGATGAGTACTGGTGTGAACCTGGGATTGATGACTCTTACTTAGGCCTTGAAATAGAACAGTAGCTTTGGGGACATGAAGGGAGTTACAAGAACCCTTGAGTCACCAAGATGTTCCAAACCATGGGGCGTGAGCAAACATCAGCCTGTGAAGGGAGGCATCCCATTCTCTTCCCAACTACTCTTTATGGGTTATTTTTGTAGGCAGCCACTCACTGTGGGTTGGAGTGGGAATAGGCGAGAGGAGGGGAAGGAGACATTAGTTTCCTCTGAAGTGAACACCCCAAAAGAAAAGTTCTTGTGAGCGAGGTTTTCATTTACTTCACTTGGCATGTTCTTCCTATTCAGACAGACTTGCCAAGAGAATCTAAAAAACCCATTCCCTGCAATCACTTGTCAGAGGACTGCCCAGAGTTGAAACCATCTTTGTTTTCAGAGGTTGTCGCTTGCTCTCTCTCCTGTGCAGTGTGTGAGTGAATGCCTCGTGGGCCTCCTCTGGATATGCCCATAAGATGCAGCTTTATGTAGAGAGAGCATATCACATGTCTGTGCTGTGGTAGGCCTTCTTGGTGTAGATGGAATCCTACAGTTCCAGTTAATCTGAGTGAGACTGATGGATGGCAGGGAATCTGCAGTTCTGAAAACTTCAACTGAATTCTACTTGCCTTGTCTGGAGTGCCCAGAGAAGATCCATCCATTCCCCTTTTCAGAGGGAAAGACCTTCTATCCTGGAGGTCTTCCTGTTATTTCCTTGTACCAGTCCTGGGCCCTTCAAATGGTGGGCAGTGGAAGCCATTACAGATTATGACCATGAACAGCCTCTTGTCCTTACTGATGACTCCACAGCCCACCTTACTGTTTGGGTTTGATGATTTTTCTACCAATATTTATTAAAAGAAAAGAGAGCCAAGTCTTCTGTGAATATACTAACACATCATAGAAAAATCTTTTAAACCTTTTACTTTTTGAGACATGGTCATGTATATTGTAGGCCGACCTCAAACTAACTGTGTCATTAAGGATGACTTTGAACTTCTGGTCCTTCTGTGTTCATTTCCCAAGTACAGGAATTCTGGTGCATGTCTCACCCTGCTTGCCTTCTCTTTAAAAATACTTTTTTATGGGGCAAGGTGTAGTGATAGGTAAGTGGTTAAGAGCATTTTTCTGCTCTTGAAAAATACCTAGATTTGTTGCCTGGCACCCATATACCAACTCACAAACATCTGCAACACCAGTTCCAGGGAATTTGAAGCCTTCCCCTGGCCTCTGTGGGTACCAGGCATTCATGCGGTACCTGTACACATATAAAGAAGAAACAGACATACACATAAAATTATACAAATCAAATTAAAAAAATCTTTGACTGGAGTACTTAGTAAAATATTACAGATATCTCCATCATCACCAACAACACTGCAGACTACAGAGTGGGGATAATGTTTGCCTACAGGGAGCTGACAATTTATCTTATACACACGTAGATGGTGCTATGCTGAACTACTCAATAGCCCAATACATCTTCATGCCAGACAATCAGAAGGATGAAATGCTCTTACTAAGGTTCTGGGTTTAGGGACCCAGCATGGCATTTTACCTCTCCACAAGTCCACAACATGAATGTCACATGCAGAGTTTCTTTGATCAAGAATAAAAACAGTATCCATGGTCAGGATAGAAGGAAGGCATGCTACCCTTCTGTGCTGGCTAGTTTTAGGTCAACTTGACACAAGCTAACATCATCAGAGAGCTGGGAACCTCAATTGAGAAAATGACTCCATAAGATCCAGCTGTAGACAAGCCTGAAAGGCATTTGCTTTATTAGTGATTGATTGCGGAAGGCTCAGCCCAATGTGGGTGGTGCCATTCCTGGGCTGGTAGTCCTGGGATCTATAAGGAAGCAGGCTGAGCAAGCCTTGGGAAGCAAGCCAGTAAGCAGCATCCTGCATGGCCTCTGCATCAGCTCCTGCCTCCAGGTTTCTGCCCTGTTTTTGAGTTCCTGTCCTGACTTTCCTTCAGTGATGAATAATGATGTGGAACACAAGCCAAATAAATATGATCCTCTCCAAGTTACTTTTGGTTGTGGTGTTTCATCACAGCAATAGAAACCCTAAGACAGTAATTGGTACCAGGATCATGGGGGGGGGGCGGTTACTGTAACAGACTTGACCATGCTGTTTTGCAGATGATTGTGGAATAACCTTGAAACTTTGGGCTAGAAAAGCCATTGAGTGTTGAGAACTCATTGGGCTATTCTGTAGGAGCTTGGACGACAAGAATGTTGAGAGCAGTGCAGAGGTTAGAGGCCTGGCTTGTGAAGTTTCAGGGGAAGTAAAGACTCTACTGGGCCTTTTGGGTGAAGACTCTGTGGTGTCTGGGGCTGAGGAATCAGCTGTGACTAACAAGAGACCAGAACCACTAAAGTAAAACCTTTGCTCTGCCAGGACAATGGATGCTGTGATTAAGGAGAGACCAGCATCCTTGAGGTGATGTCTTCTGAGAATTGTTTCCTCAGGGCCAGCACGCAGAAGCTGTGTTTCCAAAGTAGCCAAGGTTGTACCTCATGTGGCACCTGGAACTTGCTAGTTGAAGGAGTCACCCAGAAGATACTGGTTTTGAAGGCATGGGTGGGACATGAGAGCAACCTAGGCTTGGCATTGTGTGGCAGGGCCGGGATCTCTAAAGAGCGCCCAGGAGAGGCTACTGGTGGAAGTGCAGCCGTGTTGCAGCAGAAGACCCCAGGATTCTGGAGGTGCCAGTACCATGGGATGGCTGCAGCAGTGGAGCGGAGCCTGCTGGAGGCGGGAAGGCAGGCTGTGTGTGCTGGAGAAGGGACCCAAGCTCTTCGGAGTGGCCCACAGGATGGTGACTGAATCCCGGACATTCGACCTTGGGTTAGTTACATGTTTAGAGTTTGGTTTTGCTTTGAATTGATTGTAACTGTGCCATGGTTCTTTTTTCTTGACTAATAAAGTGTTCAACTTTTTTTTTTTTTATAGCAGCTCACAGTTGAGGCACTTTTGATTTTAAAAATGTAAAAGAGACTTTGGATTTTTTAAAAAAGAGACTGAATTTATAAAAAAAAATTAAAAAATTTAAATTTATTTTTATTTAAGAACATAGTGATGAGTGACTTGCAGTCAATGGCATCATTGAACTTCATCTTCCTCTCTTAGTAAATGAACTTAATCCCCAAGATGTGGTGGTTTACAGGTTTTCTGTCTATCTACTTTTCCTTGCCTAGGTTCACCTCATCTCCAGGCAGGGATGGTGCCTCAGTTTGAATGCATGGGAGAGCCTCGAGCAGTGACAGGAACAAAGGGAAAGGCTTCATACTCAGGGACCAAATCGTAGAGCGTGGTAAAATGGGGGCTTCTGTAGCCTGGGGCATCAAAACAGGCCCCTAGAGGCAGAGGAAAGAATACAGGCCCTGCAGCCTCATACTCTTCTCTTGGGAATAGTCAATTCTTGATCATTTGTCCTCTGGCACCGGGTACAGAACTGCACTCAGACCACCTAGGATGGACAGTGCACAGACTGACAGCAGATCATGAGCTCAGGGATGCTGAGCCAGAAGTAGGGAAAGGAGAATGGCAAAGAGGAGGTGGGTACCACTGGGCGGGACCCTGGCACTCATGTCCTGCTCCCCACCCCCCAAGCTGCTTGGTGATGATGGTGATCTGCTACAGGGTGGGCTCCCGGCACTGCAGAAACACGTTTTCCAGGGACCCCCTCACACGGGCCTCAATGCTCGTGAGCTTTCTCTTGTGGGTCTGCCGCAGGGTCTCTGCTTTGCATAGCTCCTGAAGGTTCTTATTGCTTCCTCCACCCACTTTTCCAGCAGGGGCTGCAGCTTACACATGTTCCTGAAGCTGAGCTGCAAAGGCCTCAAAGAGGCAGAGAGTTGTCTGGCTGAGCACCTTTCCAATTTTAGGGAAAGAAAATGGGAATTTATGAATATAAGTGCCAGGACCTGAAAGCCAGACTCAGTCTCCTGAGGCCTCTTTACAGTACTTGAACCCAATCATAGGATTTGAGACTGTATACTCCCACAAGTGCCTGAACAATGAAAAAAAGAAAAATGTAATTTTTCCCGAATGGCAGCTGGAAGGCAAATCTCTCTGACGTGAGAAACATACCTCCTTTCCTGCCTGAAGGAGATTAGTTACCTCGCTCTTAAATCTGCCTATGACGGTGGCTTATCAATCTACATTTGAGAAGCCAGGAGCGCTTTCCCGATGCCTGCCAGATGGCGAGGGGCACATCACTTGTACTCTTAAGTTTTACTTGATAATCCATTTTATGTACATGAAGTTCTATAGGCTGAAGGATGGGAAAGAGAGACAGGAGAGAGTGAGTGGGGGCGGGGAGAGGAGAGGCAGTACTGACAGTTTATCAAATACTTCCTGACACTTTTTATACAGAACACCCAGAAAGAGGCGGGGGCAGGTCCCCCAGTAGCGAAAGCTACACAGAACGATGCAAAAGGAATTTCGTTTCATGTTTCCCTAACAAAATCCTCTTGCTTTCCATGTTCACGAGAAGGGTTTTCTGTCCCCAGGTCTCCAATGTGCACGGGGCAAAGCATGGTTGGTATGAGAGACCAAACAAGGGCACAGCGAGTGGAACACACAGGCAGCAGGCTGTGTTGTGGCGCAGGGGAAGTACTGTCGCCTCCTGCTGAGCCCTACTGTTGACTCCTGCTGAGTCTCCTCTTTGCCTCGGTGCACCTGTGGTAGTTGCTGGAAAACCCTGAAGGTGAGGTCTGTTATCTATGCCAAGATAGGCCAGGGTAAAAAGAACTTGAAGGCTCAATAGTATTTTAAAAATTTTACCTCATTCTATTTTTTTTTATTAATGCAGATGCGGCATTGGTTTTAATTTTAAAAAGGCGTTTCTTCGAAGGGTAGGTTTCTAAATGACACAAACTGCCTGTTTGCTTCCAAGTTTAGCTTTCCTGGCTTGGTCATGGTACAGCCCCTCCTGAGAAAGAGAAGTTAGAGCATAAGGCACCAGGGAGATCTGGATGAGCAGCTTGGTTGCTGTGATACTGCAGCCAAAAGGCAAAAGGTCCAAACTTAGAGAGGTCATTGTGCAAATCTGTGGTCTTCATGTGCCTGAGGACCTCAGCTTTATTAGTGTAAAGCCCAGCTGTCAAAGAAAAGTTACAATCTTGAAAATGAGTGTGTGCATGTCAACTAAGAAAAGGTGGACACAGGTCAGGGTGTTTTAGTGGATAAGGGACGTTTGAGATCAATGGAGCCAAGTTAAATCAAATCAAATGGAATACATCAAACGGGACACAAAATACGTGAAATCCTACGAAGAAAGCTGCTGTTCTCAGTAAGGCGTAGTTTTCTAACCTAACAGTTACGTAAATACAACATATTTGCAGATGTAGAAAGAAAGTTGGGAAATTCTAACAGCTCGTAGGCAAGTAGTCAAACCAGATAGAAACTCCACCCAGTGCGGGGCTACTGTGAGGACATGTAGGTATTGTCTTTCTGAACATAGGGGTGGCTTACACCAAACCCTAGAATGCACATCAGCTCTCAGGAGACAGTGAAACTGGTGCTGGACAATTGTGCCTGAAAGACAGCTGTCTCTCACAGCCAGCACCTCAGAATAAAAAAAAA
>CM053766.1:54709523-54763806 GCA_028658305.1 Pachyuromys duprasi
TCTTTGGAAATCACTTGCTTTGTGCCAAATAAAGCCAAATTCGGCTTTATTATAACAGCTGTCTTGTTTTGTTTTTGTTGTTGTAAATTTTTGTTTTGTTTTCTTTTTGGTTTTGGTTTTTTTGATTTTAACATTTTAATTTTATATTAATCACAGGTTATGCACTTTGCATCCCAGCCATAGCCCCCTCCTGCATTCCCTCCCCATCCCATCCTTCCCTCCCTCATCTCCTCCCTGCCCCTTTCCAAGTTCACTGATAGGGGAGGACCTCCTCCCCTTCCATCCAACTCTAGCTTATCAGGTCTCCTCAGGAATGGCTGTAATGTCCTCTTCTGTGGCCTAGCAAGGTTGCTCCTCCCCTGGGGGGGGGCGGGGAGGTCGAAGAGCCAGCCATTGAGTTCATGTCCAAAATAGTTTCTGTTCCCCTTACTAGGGTACCCACTCGGGTATTGAGCCACCACTTGCTACATACAAGCAGGGGTTCTAGGCCATATTGGTTTTGGTTTTTTGAGACTGGGTTTCTCTGTGTAGCCTTGGCTGTCCTAGACTTGACTTGTAGACCGGGCTGACCTTGAACTCATAGTGATCTGCCTGCCTCTGCCTCCCTGAGTGCTGGGATTACAGGCATGTGCCACTATGCCTGACACACACATTTTGTTTTTGTATTTGCCCATGTGTATGGAATGCATCCATGTGTATGCGTGTTTGTAGGTGTGGTGTGTATCCCCGTGTGTGACTGTGTGTATGCATGTGAAGACTTGAGGCTGACATTGGGAGAAGTCCTTGACAGCTTTCCATCTTATTTGTTGGGGCAATGCCTCTCAAATGGCCCCGGAGATCACCCTTTTGGTACTCTAGCCAGCCAGCTTGCTCTGGGGATCACCCGTCTCCACCTTCCAAGCACCGAAATTGCACCCATCTGGCATGTGCATGGGCACGAGGAAGACCAATTCCAGTTATCTTGCTTGTCTGGCAAACCCTTTCCCCACGGAGCTGTCTCTACTGACCCTATTTTTTTTTTAAAGGTGACATGAAAATGTTATTGCTTATTACGTAGGAGGCATCACCTCCCTATCCTTCCATTGTCTTACGTACTCATAACCCCCCAACTCTTTAAACTGACAGAGAATTTTCAACCGTCACACAAGGTAAAAGAGGAGCTTTGATTTGTTTCTTAAGTCTCTTTGATACAGTTGTTTTCTTAGCCTAGGAAATTAAAATGGCTAAACAAGCTGAGCATTCAAAGTGAAGTCTTCTATATTTTCCATTCCTTGTTAGCAGTGTGGTCACCTACACCCTTGTGTAATCTTAATAGTGACTAGAGTAGGCATTGTTTTTAAAAGATCTATTTATTTTTAATTTATGTGTACAGGTGTTTTAGCTATGTGCACTGCTGTGCACCACATGTTTGCAGTACCCAAAGAAGCCAGAAGAGGGTATTAGATCCCTTGGAACTGGAGTTGTAAGTTATTACATAGAGGCTAGGAATCGAACCTGGGACCTCTGAGAAAGAAGCCAGTGCTTTAAACTGTTGGGCCATCTCTTCAGATGGTTCTTATCAAGCTAGAGAAGAAAGCAGTGCGCCATTTGCACAAATCTTTCATGTTAACACAACTTTGGGGAAATCACTTTATGCTCCCCAGATGATACTGGGAAATCAGGGTCCCCTCTTAGGGTTCTTAGTTTCAGTGAAAGAATTGAAGAATGGGCTCAAGAATTGAAGAATGGGCTCAAAAGAAAATTCTAAGATAGTTTTTTTTAGTGTTCCAAAAAAAAAAAAAAAAAGCCCCTGGGCAGGCCAAGTGTAAATCTCAGCAGCTTCCTAACATTTGAGTTACTAGTATGGAGATCTAACACTTAGCAGGGATGGTGTGTGTGTGTGTGTGTGTGGGTACTGTCATCCCATTTCACAGCTGAATAAACGGGACCCTGTATACTGAAAATATGAAGGACAGTCAATCCCAGGGACATTGCTGAAGTCACTCTAGCTAACTACTGATGTGTTGTTTCTGAAGAGGAAAGTAACTAACAGGCTCCTTGCAAATAATTCTCATTTGTCAGATCAAATAAACTTTTTAGGAAAGTCTCCTCAGTTTGTTAGGTCACTGAGAAGGAATGAAGTGACCAAGCCCAGACAAGAGTAAAAGTTACTGCTTTTATTATTCCCGTGGGTGAGTGTACACTGAGGTGTGGTATGTGTGCACACATTTGTGCAATTGCCAAGTCCTGCAGAGTTCTTCCTCATCCAGTCAGAGCAAGGAAGGTAGGTCTATCACCGGATAGGGCCAGGCCCAAGCATAGTCTCCTGGCACAGACTGATAAAGAGGCTCTGAAGATCCTTTCCGTGAGTTCTGCATGAACCTTGTCCAGGACCAGTACACAGTTCAAATTCTGTCTTCAGGGGCTAGTGAGATCATCCCTTGGTTAAGACTGTTTCCTGTTCTTTCAGGGGGCCTGAGTTCAGCTTCTAGGACTTATAATATGGTGACTCAGAGCCATCTGGAATGACCAGTTCCAAGGGACTCGATGCCGCCTTCTTCTTCTTCTTCTTCTTCTTCTTCTTCTTCTTCTTCTTCTTCTTCTTCTTCTTCTTCTTCTTCTTCTGGCCTCCATAGACTCCTGTGCATGTATACACACACACAGTGCACAATGTTAACTCAATGTAGGCATGCACACATAGAAGTAAAATAAAATTTCCTATAAAAGATGATTCAACTTTCACTTACACATTCTCATCAAAGCCTTCTGTTGCCCTTTCCCCAACCTTCATACTGTCCCAACTCCAGCATGACCTGCACCTTACCACCACCCCAATGTGTGCTCTGTAATAAGATGGGTGTCTGTTTGTAATTCAGACCCTGTATGGGTCAAGCACTGCCTGGCAATCAAAGTGAGACACGCTTACTATAACATGGCCTTTTAATTCAGGGATTTTCTCTGTGGTATATTATCAACAGATCTACAGAAAGAGGTCACACATAGGTACGCACTGGACCCTCTTGTGAATTACTGATTCCAGACAATGTCTTCAGACCTCTGGATCACATTAGTCCATTTCTACAATGTTGTCAGACTCATGCTGCAATGTAAAACAGCCACAAATCTATGTTTGTGTCAAGGGCCAAAAGGAGGCAAGTGATACTTCTTAAAGGCTGTGCTGAGAGTGGGGTGATTGCTGCCCATCTTTCTCCCAGCCTCCACCCCTCCCACATTGATTTTAGGAATTGTTTCCTCACAATGATTCTTGGACCCACAGATGCTGTGGGTTCCGCATCTCCGGATCATTTTTCCACCAGACACGCCTAGAGCTGGAAAGAGGAACGGGCTGGGGTGGGTCTGTTTGAGTGGTATTGTCAAGACCGTCTGTGTCAGCAAGGGCTGAGGTCAGCGTGTTTGTCACGTGTCCCTGAGGCTCACTCAGACACAACTGGGACAATAGCTGCCTAATCCAGCTTGGGGGTGGGGTGGGGATGGGGGGGAGAAGCTGAAGCCTGGCAGCTGAGGGCCTCACAGCCTTGTAGCAGCAACTATAGTTTTTTTCATCAGCCCCGTGTCATTCTTTCCCCCAATATACTAACTGTTTTAAAAAGGAGAATGCCATCTTTCAAGGGTTAACACTAATGACAGACAAAAGCTGAAGCCGCACCTCTCCAACACATCTTGGAGCTTAGGAAGACCTAGAAAGGAAGTGCCCAGAATAACCCAGGTCTTTCTCTATTTCTAAGTCTTTTATTTTTTTTGGTATTTTTAAAACTCTCTCCCGCCCCCCCTCTTTCTCTCTCTCTCTCTGTGTATGTGTGTGATCTTCAGGAAGGAAAAGGAAGATATTTATAGACTGTTGCTGACTTCCTGTTTCTAAAGATAGTATTTTAGTATCTACAACTTGTGTTCAGAACTTCGATGCTACTTACATGTCAAGAGTGATGCAGCATTCAGAGACCCTCTTTACTACCCTCATCTTAGACTTTTGCTGCCTAAAGTATGTGGACCTTTGGAATCCCGATTTAAAGAATTTTCATAATCCCTCCCCCACTCTGGGAGAATAGATTAGGTTTACAGTTGGCTAATCTGTTCTAGAGAGCCTCACTGCCCAAGCAATGGCTACATCTAAACTCCCTCACGTTGCTGGTGCTTCAAGCTTTTGAGAAAAGATGTTCCTCACATTTAAAATGACTTCGAGGTTATTTAAAGACAAGTCATTACTGAACAAGTTACAAGCAATAGTTCAGATGGGAAAGGGTAGTGGTGGTGTGTTTGGGGTTACTTGAATGTATCAAAATTTCTTTTAAATTTCTGCCACTAGCTAATTCATATATGATTTCTTACCATTTGTTTGAAATAGGTGAGGCTTTCTTGACTGGAAACAACAGGCCATCTGGAAGCATAAGCCTCCTCAGTTTTGGTTTACTTAGTGGGTCAGCCAGATAGATGTCAATGCTGGTTGGACCCTGTCCTGTGTTTTAACCCAAGGATATTTCTTAGCCAAGATCAAGACGTACACTGAAGATAACTGAAAACAAATAAGAGCCAGTTGCCTGTGCTTGCCTGTGAAGAACTGACAGGCACGGGCTTCAAGAGGCTGCCGTCAGTGAGCGCTCTCACGAGGGAGGGACACCAGCCCAGATGAAGAACTTGCATCGGAGATCTGAGATGGGTAGGGAAGATAGGGGGATAGGTCTAGATCGCTACGTAGGGAAGATTTGCAGGCAGGAAGGACATGGCCTAGAGGTACAAAAAAGAAGAGATAAAAGTTCAGCATCCCAGAGCTTCTAGGGCAAAGGTATCCATTGTGCAGAAGCAGCTCTGGGAAGATAGTCAAAGAAAGGAGTGTGAGTTCTAGAAAGTGCGTAGAATAGCTAGTCTTCCCCAGATGAGCCCTCTCTTTCCCCTTGGGTTTCCAGAGCACCATCTTTTGGTCCTCTTCTTCTGTTCATCACATCCCAGTATTTGATGTCTTCCTCCACTCTAAGGCTTAATCTGCTCGCTTACACCCTGGCTCTTCACTCTGCTTACAATTTGTTTACTTTTATAAGGTGATTTAATTTAATCACAGGGTTTTAAATAGCACCTACACTCTGCACCCTGAATCTCTATCCCTTATCCTGACATTTCCACACAAATCCAGATTCCTAAGCTTTCTTGACAACTTTCCTTAGCTGTTAGAGAGGCCACTCAGGTATAGTCCTGGGCTGCAGATATAGAATACCTGCTAAACATACCAAGATCTTGGGTTTGATGCTCAGCACCAGAAGAAAACTAAACAAAACATGCTTGTGATACCAATGACTACAGACAACAGAAGAAACCAGCTCAAAATACTCAAGCCATTGTATAGAGTGTGATTTCTGAAGTAAGGCTGGTTTTACGGACAGTGAAGACCCTTTTCTTCTACCCTTTAATGTTTAATGGTGGGAATTTGGGAATCAGTCTGGCAAAAGCAAGCTGATGGGAAGGGGACTTGTTGCTACATGTCACGTATGTGCAGGAACATGCTTTGATGAGTATTTCCAATCAGCTAAATAAAATGTGGATAATATTAAGTTAACTTAAGGGTAGATTAGAAGGCAGAGAGAAGACGCTTCTGTGAGGAAAACAAAGATGTTTTTAAGAAACAAGTGGATTTGCAGAACAAATGAGAAGTGTGGTTTGTCTAGGTCCTGTCTTTCTTCACTATCATGGATACCCATCACAGAGAACATTTACAAAAGTTTTACTTTAGCTCTCCTCTTTCATCAGAGCCATTTGAAAGGGGGGATGTGTGTCATCCCTAGTTCCCAGATTTCTCTGTTCTTATAGATAAGGGGATGGTTTCAAGAAACATTTTCCCTGGGTCTGCTAGCTATCAAATGTCCTTGACATATTGTCTTGCTTGGGCCATAGGATTTGGATGCATTATGTCCTGATTCTGTCACTATGTTATTGCTTCAGTTTACCAAATGCCCTATAAAGATATTTCAATATTGCAATTGGGTCAGACCTGGTGTGGCAGTCAAGACAATAACAGCCCCCTTTAACAGCCTCCCTGCATATCTGCCTTCCCTCCATTGCCTATTATATTCTATTTACGTCTATTTATGAACTCATCTATGACACTGGCTTTGCCAAGTATAATACCAGCAAGCATGTCAAAACCATTAGCAAGTAAAGTACACGTACACAGAGGTTGGCTTCCATTTCTCCCTTCAAGCCCTGAGATTATTATGGAAACATGCCTAAGCTAGGTATTAGAAGATGAGGACCACATGTAGCAGAAAGGAGACACTTTAGTGAGGTTGTCCTAAATGAGGTGGCCTCCAGGGAATTGGCCAGTTCCCTGGACACATGGGTATACCTAGCAAAGATTGGTCATTCAAGTCCAGGTCAGAAGAGCCGTCTGGCTATCTGAAGATAATAAATAATAATTGGCTGCTCTTTATTAGACTATGACTAATATTGGGATATTCTGTTGCTTAAAAAAGAACCAGCATGCATATAGAACAACCCTAGTATCATCTAATGGAGAAAACATGGTAACACCCTGAGAGAGGCACTTACTTTATAAGACTTGAGTTTCTCTAAGACCAATTCCATGCCTGACAAATTTCATTCCAGGAGTCCTGGAGATGAAATTCATACCAGTGTTTCTCATTGGATGTTTCTATGTTCCCCAAAGATGGGGTTTCCTGGCCTTGGCTCTAAGGCTGGTTTTCCTAGGCTAGTCCCAATACAGAATTATCTATTGATTAAAAAGACCCCCACAATGATAAGTTTTCTCTTCGATGTGCTCAGAAGATTGTGCTAGAACAATTCTGGAAGGAGGAGAGCTATTGGACAAAGAAATGGAGATGCTATGAGAAGAAGCAAATCAAAAGATGCGATCCTTGGTGGGAAGAACTGTAGCATCTCTGGGATATGGCTATGGAGATGAAATCCTCACCATTTCTTTAACACTAGCTTCTCACTTCCTTCAGGTCTCCTGAGTTCAACCCAAATCTCTTGGCCGAAGACTTCCTACCAGCTTTCAGTTACCTGCCAATCTTCACACTCTGCCCTTCCACCTCAGTGGAGCTCTCTTACTGGACTCTCACATCCATCTTGCTACTCATTGTCTCCTCTTTGTAGAATGATGAACAACGTCATCGCTTGGATCTTCTTGACGTGTGTAGATGTTTGAAAGGGAAGCTGTGCAAAAAAGCGAACAACCATTACCAGAGGTGCCCCATTAGGCTCTCATTAGGCTGCCATTTGGTGTGAACTGCTTATTAAGGGATGGAGTCTGCCAGATGTGCTCTCAGGAGTAGATGACGGCGTTCACAGGGCATGAAGGCAGTATGCATTAACAATATAGTGAGAATTTCAAAGGCTAAGAGGGCCAGACAAAAGCAGTTTCCTGGTTAGAGACATAGACTGGGTAATCAATCACACCTGACTGCACATTAGGACTTATTATTTATTTGTGCTTTTGTCATGGGATGGTGAACTTCTCCATGCCACCGTGTAATGAAGACAGTAATATCCACTTCTCAGGAAAGGTGCATTAACTGAGACATAGCATATAAAAGGCCTAACAAAGTACCTAGAATCTAGTATGCGCTCAGCAAGTAAAATTGATGCCATTAACAATAGTCACTTAAGATAATGGTCTCCCCAAATGCATTCTACACAACAGGAGTGTGTTTGGAATACTTACTTAATGTGTTGCTTTTAAAAAACCAGAAGTTGCAGAGAACAAAATTGTATTCAAGATGCCATGGGCTCACACAGTAAAGAAAACAGTTTAATGTTGCTTGGCCTTGTAATAGTTTGCTTTTCTGTTACTGTGATAAACATCATGACCAAAAGCAACTTATGAGAAGAGTGATTTCCACTCACACCTACAGGTAGTAGTCTATTACAGAAGGAAGTAAGGGCAGGGACTTGGCGCAGACACTATGGAGGAAGGCTACTTACTGGCTTGTTCAGCTAGCTTTCTTATATAGCCTAAACCCACCCTCCTAGGGATGGTGCTGCCCGCAGTGGGCTGGACCCTTCTACATCAATCATCAGTCAATACGGGCTCTTTCAGACATAGGATGTAGGACATATGACATAGATTGCAACAGATTGAGGTTCTTTCTTCCTAGGTGACTCTAGGTTGTCTCAAATTGGCAAAACAAACAAACAAATAAACAAAAAAAAAACAAAACTACCCAGCAAAACCTTTCCCAAGTTCATGTGATAATGGATTCTCCCTTCATCTTTGGTACCACTATTGACATACATGGGGCAATATCATGAGGCATAGCACAGGTCAAACAACGCTTCTTTATGAGGATAATCTCCAGTGACTTAACTTGCTAAAAATCTATCACAGAAAGCAAGATGAGCATTGAATATAAAGAAGCACTGCTGTAAAATATAAAGAAGCACTGCTGTAAAATCTGGCCAACGTATGCATTGGCCTAAGGCTTCAACTGGTTGTGAGGCTCTGTGGTGTCTAGGGAATGAAGTCATTGTCCTCATCCTGTATTCTCAGGCCACCTGCTTTGAGGGGCTAGCCTATAGTGGGCCAGGACAGGGTCAGAGCTGAAGGCTTCATGTGTCATCCTGGCCATCAGCAGAAGCCACCAGGGCCCTGAGTGACTACTTTGGTATGCGAAGAACAGCCCTGAACTTCTTGCTGCCTCTATGAGACCATCTGGGTCAATACAGGGCGATTTTCAGCTGGGAGTGCCCACAACCATCTTATGTTTGTTTTTTAGGGACCCACATGAAGTGCATAGAGTGACGCAGGCTGGTCTCCATGTAGAAGCTCCACACAGAGCAACCTTTGAGGTAGGAAGTTACTACTCTACAAAATGGGGTTGAGTGAGTGGCTTTGCATGTTGGACAAAGTTGCAAAGGGCGATTACCTTTTAAGAGGAGATTTGTAGAATTAGAAAAGAGAAGAGAGTCAAGAGAGAAAGACATTCTCGGGGCCAGAGAGATGGCTCAGTCAACAAAGTGCTTGGCTTTGTAAGCAAGGGGCCCGGAGACTGATATCACCAGTGCTCACATAGAAATTCAGAGTCCGTGATGTATGCCTGTGATCCTGGAACTGGGCAGGAAGAGACAAGAGTATCCCAAGAGCTCAGTGGTCACCCAGTCAATCAAATCTGTGAGCTTCAGGTTCAGTGAGGGATCTGTCTCAAAAAAAAAATAAGGTGGCTTCTACATGCATGCACACGTGTACTCAAACCTGCATGCACATGGATGTATACAGAAGCACACAAAATATTCCAAATAATAAACAGCCAAACAAACAAGTTAATTATTCAAAGGTAATGTCATACTTCTGTAAGAGGTACCTTCTTAGTTTAGTGGTGAATTTATGTAACTTTGATACTGAATTTAAGGGTAACAATTTGTGAGAGAAGAAGATTCCAGGTTATTTCCTAGGCGAAATACGTTTTATTATCAACAAAGAACAAGTTGAATCCATACTTCATGAATTGCTCCATGGCAGGCAGAACATTGTGATACTGAAGTTAATTTTTGAAGAAAGCGGTGCTAAACCTATTCTTAAGTTTTGAGCAAAAATCTCTCTCTCTCTCTCACACACACACACACACCAGAACTTACACCCCCAAATGCATACAATAATGTGTTAGTTTTGCTCAGTGACCCCCTCATGCTCATCTGCAAACTCCCATTCTAAACAACACAACATGCCTTCACCTCTGAGGTTGCTCAAGGATTTAAGAACAATTACTGATCACTTGGTGTCAGGTAGACTAGCTGCTTCTGTAGATGATTGTTTACTTCAAGCATTGACTGTTTACTGGATAGTTAATTCATAAGATAGTTCATGACCTCACAGACCTAAGAAAATCACAGGAATGGCGGGGACAGAGGGCAGACATCATGTAGAAGTGTCTTTGGGATTCTGATGGAATATGGGCCTTGGAGAGCATGGCACAGGAAACCGAGGGAAAGCCAGGGAGGAGTGGGTAAAGCTGGCCTCCTGCTGTGATCCCTTCACCCTTTCCCAAGTGGAGTTAGCTCATAGTAGCAACATCCCCAGGCTGTGCGCATAGCTCTTTCACCCCTCACCTTTTTGACAGACTGTGCTCCGTGCATGTCTCTGTGCATGTCTCTCGGGCTCACAAAGGAAATGCTTAGTGCAAATTTGTGAAGCGTTAGGATCTGAATCTTAAAGGGAACATTAGACTTGGCCATGAGGATGGGTGGGTGGTTCTCCCTGGCAGAGGAAGAATCCTGTGCCAAGGCAAGAGGAACAGAACACCATAGTGTGCTTTAGCTGTCATTGGCACACATTCTCCAAACTGCCACTCAGAGAGACAGTTACATCCTGAGAAAGGTTTGTTGTATATGTCTACCAGAGTTGGAGGCAATAGAGAATAAAACCATTGTTCAGTCAGCGATGAGAAATTTAATGTTAAACCACTATCCATGAGCACACCTTGGACCATAGGGCTATGATTGTGCTGACGCGTGCCCAGGTCTCTTCTATGGTTTCCCCCCTTCAAAGCAGAGCAGGACAGAAGTGCTTGGAGTGAGCAGGGAGTGCCGTCTCCCTAGCCTGGGATCTGTGCACCTTCAGAAAAGGAAACATCTGCGGCAGGAATGGGGGTGGGGTAGGGTACTCCAGGACAGAAGTCAGCTGCAGGCCCTGCTACCCCATCCCCGGAAGAGCATGATGCAATCTCCTTACTGACCTGTCCTTAGCCTCTGGCGTGTGAACAGGCATACTGTCGGTTTGGGGGCAAGTGACGTATGCAGTGACATTTGTATTAGTGTCTTCCTGATGACTGCCTTCTGTTTACTAAATCCCGAGACAGAGGTGGGTGGAACCATTCCAGAAAACTTAGAGTAGATGTGTGCCAAGAACAAAGCTTTTCTTCCCCTACTCCGAACCCCTGCCCAGGTTTGGGATACATCCTAGGCTTGCTGTGCAAGAATCTGTCACATTAGTCTGTGACATAACCCATTCACCCTGTGGCTGGGGGCTTGGCAGGATTGGCTGGACGAGGGACCTTTTCTGTCAGCTTGGCCTGTGCCATCAGGAGGCTGAGTAAGGTGAACTGGAGGTGAGCAGGGCAAAGGGCCCTCTAGATGATACTGAAGTGCTGGTAGCCAGTGAAAACAGCTGCTCCCCGGGATGATACCACCCTGTCCTGAGCCCTTGGGGCTTTGCAGGGTGTGAACTTTCTTGTCCTCTGAGAGAAATCACAAGCCACACCTTCTGGTTCCTTGGAGGCCACTGTCTCTGACACTCCAGCAGGAGCTATGTAACCACTGTTGGAGATCCATGACAGTCTGCCTTGACCTCACACCACTGGGGGGCCCTTTGCCTCAGTCTCCACCTGGCTTCCCTCACCCTCTAGTGCAGTGGTTCCTAATCTCCCGAAGGCTGCAACCCTTCAGTACACTTCCTTGTGGTGACCCTCAACCACAAAACTATTCCGTTGCTACGCCGTAACTGAAATCTTGCCACTGTTATGAGTCATAATGTAAAGGTCTGTTTTGTAGGATATCTGAGGAGCACTTCCTGTGAAAGGGTCATTTGACTCCCTACAGGTTCTTGAACCACAGGTTGAGAACAAGTTGCTCTGCTGAGAGGGTTCCCTCTGCCGAACAGAATATAAAACCAATGTATGAGGAAGAACTTTCTTTTCTCACCTGTCATCTAGAACAGAGATGACTTTCCTTGTTTTTCTTCAGGACCGAGTGGTTTAACTTCTCAATTATTTTCAGACGATGGTTCCAAATACTCAGTCCCTGACCACTTAGAGCCAGAACAGAGACTAACTTGTACGGAAGGTATCTTATGGGCTCTGAAATAGTTTCCCACATTACCAGTCTTCTTGGAAAGACAAATCTCTCTTATGAGGTGCCTAGGCTCCATGCTGGGGCCTCTGACACAAGTGGGCATGGGAGAGGTAGCAATGTCTGTAGCTGTGATGACCCAGGATTCTGACATCTATAGAGAAACATCTCACCCCTTGGCCAGGGTCCCAGGGCCACTGTCTCAGTGAGAAAACTGGCCACACAGTTTGGAAAATTCTTTCTTCTACATCTGGGACTCATATCTCAAGCTTTTTATGGGATCTTGGATGCTATATCTTTCTTGCTTTAATCTAAATATAGTCTTGGGCATGAGGAAAATGCTTAGAAAGTATACAGCTTGCTGATGTCAGAAGGAGAGAGCTCTGGTTTGTGTTTTGCCAAATTGGCTTTTCCACCGATCACATCCTACTCAATGGCCACAGCTTTGACTTTCAGCAGCAGAATCCTTAAAATAATTAATACCTTGGTCAATAGCAGACCCTTGGCAATTCTGCCAACATATCTGGACGTGAGAGTTTGAGCAGATCTCAGCACAAAGGGAATGTTTATTGGAAGTGCGTGTTTTTATTGGGGAGTTTGTGCATATTTTGCTCATAACCCTGGGTGGGCTTATGGCACTTGTAAGAAGGACACAAATCTGCCCAAACTTGCTTTATGTTATCTCTTGTCTCTGAACGTAAGGCTTGGAGAGAACCATTTTTCCTCCCAATTTCAAATCTCTTTTAATTGCTAGAATATTATATAATGAACATACCAAACTGTTTAAAAAAATAAAATTAGTAGTTCCACAGTCTTCTGGCATATTCTGTTGTTCCAAACCATCTGTAGTTTATATATCATATTAGAATGCACTCGGGATTTTCTAGGCCCATCCACTAAAGACGACTCTATCCCACACTCTCCTATTTAGAGGTTTTCAGTATTCACATTTATAATTCCTTCATCACCTTCACTGAGAAAACGGGGGTTGCTGGCTCACCCATCCCTGTGCTGTGCTGCTGGCCTCAGGTGCTGACATCTTGCTTTTTGGGGGAACTGCTTTTGGGAACATTAGTGTGTCTGTAGAATATTCTCCATTTGTGTTTGAATAAAGTCCCCAGAATGAGACAGAATACTAATAGTTCCTTGGCCATTAATGAGAATTGTTGCACGGGTCTGTTAAAGGCCAGCGGAGACTTATGCCTTGTGATTTGAGGTGGCTGAATTGCCTCGTCTGAGGCCCCTTGGTACTTAGATTGCATCAAGGGATAGAGTTCTCAGCTCCTGCCCTTCCAAACTGAGGCCAGCTAGCCAGCCCACCTAGGCACACTGCCAGATCATCAGCCCTCTTTAGGCAGCAAAACTTCAGTAGTTCCAGGGTGCCCTTCTCCCAGTGTCCGCCCTGCACACTCTGCTTGTCTTACTTGGCTTGGCCTCTGATGCTTCTTTGGCCAGCTAGTGATAGTAAACAACATGTTTGCCTGAGTGTTGGCTCTGATTTCACCCTCCTTAGCCCACTGAACTCCTAGAATAACCCTGGTAGGGTGAACTACTCCCACAGTACAGCCACCCACCCTGAGGTCTGCGCAGGTGCGCAGAGATGAAACCTGACAACTCAGAGTCAAGCCCAGCCTGCCTGTGCCCTCGGGATTTTGTGACAGATCCGCCAGTGCTGTCAGACAGTGGAGTGCTGGGTGGCAGGGAGCGTGGGGGCAGAATGGAAACTGGAATGTCAGAGGAGCTGAAGGTAGGGTGCTTCAGCTTCCCCGCGCACTCTTTTGGTTCCTGTATTATTCAGTATTTTGATTAGCTTCTCCCGTGTCACATTTATTTGCAGCTGTTAAATGTTAGATGACTTCAGAGGAGGGATTCATTTAAAGCCCCGTTATTAAAATGTCCATTCTGATTTAAAGAATTCTCCTGCTCTATATTATCCACTTGTCTAGTATCTCTTTAATCTATAGTCATTTATAACAAGGAATATTCAGGACCCACTAGCCTAGGTGCTTTGAGTGAATCTTGCCAAATCTCATGTAAGCATTTTACCCCTTTGCTGAATTATCACTCGGATATATCCCTGTCTATTTCCTGTCTATGAAATTGTCACTGTCTGTTCAGTGACAGGGTCACTCATGTAGACTGAGGTTAAACCATGTTTGTTTTCCTGGAAGAGGTCTCTGGATATCATTCCTTTACTGTGCAGTTGCTCTCTAGTCTTTCCACAAGCCAGGCTATCAACCTTAATCTCACAAGTGGAGGTGACTGTTTGAGAAGAGCTGAGTAAAAAGCCTGTTCCTTGGTATAAACCCACAAATTCATGAAAGAAAAGGAGAGAATGCCATGTTGGCATTTTCTTTACCAGCCTTGGGGGAAGAGACTGAAGCAAAGGGTTGGGCAAAGTCAGGAAGGGTGTGGAGAGAATGAAACTCTATAACATGTCTGAGACTGTTTATGGTAGAGGAAGTCAAGTACTGGACATTAATGTCTAGCGAGAAGGACGAACAGTGAACACCAGCAGGGACCAGATCCCAGTAAAGTATCTAACATGGCTTTAGAACCCATTTCTCCAAGACAGGGCACCGAGAGACATGTTTCTCCAATGGCCCTGCCCCACTGTTGGCCTCCAGCAGGCACTCCAGGCCATGCTTATCTGCAGGCAAGAAGAGATATTCCAGACAGGAGGAACACAGGACAGGCCCACGGCTCCTGGGAACCATCAGTCACAGCTGTGACACTGAACCCAGACACGAGCCCACTACAAATAATACAGCCACCAGAGTGCCCAATGCACAGTCGTAAAGTAGGAGAGAAGGCTCTTATTTTCAAACATATCTTGAGCCTTCTTCACATCCTCATGACTGTCACCCTGGACCTGACCACCTTCTGCTGCCTGTGCCAATTGTTCCTGCCTCCTCATTTTTTCTCCCTTTGCTTTTGCCTCAAGCATTTCCTAAAGTACAACCCATTCTTCAGCTCACACTACTGTGTAAAACCCTTCCTTGGCTTCCCAGCCTACCTTATGGCTTCTTCCCCAGCATCATTCCTGTGACTCTTTTGGCTTGCCTGCTCTGTATCAGCCATGTGGATGGTCTTAACCTTGATAGACTGAAGCTGGTTCAGCTTCCTTCCTTTTCTTTCAGCCTGGTACAACCTCCCTACCGTATTCACTTGGTTTGCCATTTCCTGTACATCTGTAGTCAAAATTTCCTTGACAGTTCTTCCCATCAGGGCCTCTTGACTGTGTGTAACCAAATTTACCTTTCCTCTCCTCCTCTACTTCTCCCACCCTTCTCCTCCCCCTTTTCTTTCTCTCTGTCACCAGCTTCTATGGTTATTCATTAGTTTATTGTTCATCTTTCTCGCCAGATGCTAGCAGTCTAGTACTCTACTCACACTATCAGGCACATTACAGCAATGGTTACCAACTTTTGGGTTGTGACCCCTTTTGGGGGATTGCATAAAGATAGCCTACATATCAGATATTACAGTTTATAACAGTAGCAAAATGACAGTTATGAAGTAGCAAGAAAAATAATTTTATGGTTGGGGGTCACTACAACTTCAGAAACTGTATCAAGCGGTTGCAGCATTAGGAAGGTTGAGAAGCATTGTACTACAGCTCCTCAGATGATATTTAATAAACAAATAAGTGAATGAGCGGGGAAGCAAGAGTTTGCCTCCTATGTCAAGTTCTTCCTGGAAATGCTACCACTAACCATGAGCCACCCAGGAGGGCATGGCGGATCATTTGTCGCAGTGCAGTGAGGATGTAACCAGAATCTCCAGGAGAACTGGAAACTGATGTGAGGAGGAAGTGGGTGGCACTACCAGAAGAAGGTGGGCATCAGGGAAGCATTTCCACCGTGTACCACCCTGAATCTGCTTGGCACCCACCCTGGAAAATTCTTTGCTGCTTGCTTCTTTTCTAATTCTTTTCTTTCTCCCACACCCTCAGGAAGTGACAGGGAAGGAGAAGCTAGACCATCTGGGGCTGTGGGAAGGTCTGGCAGAGAGAAGGAACTTGACAGTGACAGCAAGTTGGGAGGCCTGACTTCATCTCCCTGTATCCAAGGACTGGCTGGAACAGCGGAGTCAATGGCCATTTATGGAAGTCTACACGGGTGTGCTTTTGGACATCTTGATAGAAATCTGCATTCTGAAGGAGAGGTGGGACTTCAGTTAGAGTTCCTCTCTGATCCCTTCCTCCCTCGCCTGTGCTGTGTGACCCTCTGCCAACGCCATTGAGAGCTGACATTTTTCTGAATAGTGTTCTTCAGGGCTTGCTCCTTCCCATAGTTTTATTCCAAACCTACCTGCCTTTCAGGTTCTGTTTATGTCCAGTGGGAGGAACATCATATCTCCTTTTGTTACCCAAGTGGCTGTACAACAGGAGCACTCTAGAACATTTCAGAGATGTTTTCTAAGCCAAACAACAAATTCTACACATGGACCTTCCAGAAGGGACGATGGGCATGCACAGGAGAGCATGTGGAACTTGAAAGTCTTTGTGGTGCTGGCAACTGTCTTGTTTAAGAATAGCCTTTGGCTCTTGTTGCTCTTGCAGAGGATTCAGGTTGGATTCCCAGCACCCAAATGGTGACTCAGAGCCACCTGTTACTACAGTTCCAGGGACCTGAGATCCTCTTCTGCTTTCCTTGGGCACCAGCCATACACATAGTATGCATGGGTACGTGCAAACAAAACATGAAATAAAGTAAATATCTGTACATTATATGTATGTACATATGTATATAAGTATATATGTATGTATATAGGACAGGCTCTGGGAAATGACTTGATATTTATTTGAACTTCGTCCTGCCATTGGCTAGTTGTACAATATTGGGAATTTATTAACCTGCTAATAAATATAGTGTCTGCAGAATGGGCTTTCTTTATAGATTGAAGTAAATGTTAGTGTGAATAAGAGCATCTTACTCATAGGGTTGCATGAGCAGCAAGTGAATAAATTGCACAGTAAGCGTCAGGAATAACGATCGTGCAGAGGTTCTGAAACTCATGATGAAAGGCTGGCAGTTTTACCACTGGGTTTGATTTGAGACTCTCTCTCCTGAGCTCGCTGACTACAGCAGTGTGTCTGTGAGGCCACGTCAAAGCCCACCACTAAAGTCTCCTGTGACCCTCCTTCTCACTGCTGACAGACAGAAGTATGTTGCCGATGCTTCAAGGTTCTCTCCAGTCTGGTCTCAGCTATGTGGTATGATTCCCTTGTGGTTACAGGTGACAGAAAGTGATTTGGCCTGGGTGAGCCAAAGGATAATGTGCTGTCCCTGCATTGCGACAAGACCCCATGTGTAAAATGCTCTGGCCTTTCTTTCTAACAGGCACTCTCTTTAGAGAGTCACATGAAAACCTGAGCTTTGCTCCTTTCTTAGGAAGGGAATGACTCCTGTTGAGGATCATGGGGATCAATGGCAACGTGTGTTGGTGCACAACACTTCATCCGGTGACACAGGTCAAGGGAGGGTCACAGACAGGCCCGACTATGATTTTAGATGTAAGGTCAAGTCCAGGCTTTAGATACTAAAAGTAGATGGATTGTCATAAAGGAATACTGTTCTTATTACCAAGAGAACAGAGAGTGAATTTTGAGTAGGGCAGAGCAACAGAAGATGTTCAGTGGGACCTACCCTTCCCGCATTGTTTTTTGGAACGTGTGCTGTAGCCTGCTTTCCCCTGCCGTTGTACGTGATGTTTCTCTGCTTGAAATGTGAACCTCACACCTCCACCTACCAAAGGTTCAAAGTACATTGTGAATTATACTTTCTTTATGGAACATACTGCTTGACAGCCATAATTTATTACTTTTGTTATAGCTCTTACAATCATCCAACTTTTTAAAAATCAAACTGTGTACGTGCTTTTCTTTGCTCTACAAGTTATTAGGTTCTTAACCCCAGCCAGGACTGGACGTCTCTATGCCGTCTACGGACCAGTGAGCTCACTCTCCTATGTGAAAAGCCCCACCTTGGGTCTAAAATGCAGAGTGAAGTTAGGGGCTGCTGCCATCATCACTGCTTTCTGGTAGTAGCTTCTCCACACTTCAATTTTCTAATACTTCTTTGATTGATTTATTAGAAAATCCTTATTGCCTCCAGCATTCATTTTCAGCGTTCTTTCAAATTTTCCTCTACTTGCTTTCTTTTGTTTTAAGCCCAAAATGAACATTCCTCTGCAGTCAGCGGGGTTGAGCAAGCAGGTAAGATTTGTGTCTGTACCAAGAGTAGGTTCTTTGGCATTGCTTCAGTTTTATTAAAACAAAACAAAACCCTTTACCTCTTAGTGTTCTAGCTTTTCTTGTCTGTTTGTTTTTGTTTTTGTCTTTTTGAGGCAGGGTTTTTCTGTGTAACCTTGGCTGTGCTGGGACTCACTCTGTACACCAGGCTGGCCTCAGACTCACAGTGATCTGCCTGCCTCTGCCTCCGCCTGCCAAAAGTGCTGGGATTACAGGCGTGTGCCACCACCCCCAGTTTTAGTGTTCTAACCTATGAACTTAAATAGAAAATGAGCTATTGTTGAGCCTCTGTAAAGCCAGCAAGAACATATCTACTGGTCTTTAGAAATCATGATAGCCTCAAATACACATGCTATACTACTCTACTCTGTTCCCAGTACTGGATAGGCCTGGAAGCTAGAGTGGGCTCTCCTGGCTTTGGCCTTCCTTGATTGTCTATTCAGAAATTACAGGCCAGCTATTAGCCATTTGAAAGAGTGCTGAGTGCTTTGCACCGGGAGGTTGGTTCCTGGCAAAGCCTCATACCAGCTGCGAACCCTCCTTCTCCCACACAACTTCTCTGTACCACCTTTCCCTCCCTGCTGAAGAGATAGCAGCCTTACATCACCCTCTAGCTGCCCAGGGCTATGTTTTGAGTATCCATTTTTTTTGTGTTTTATTTCTCATTCCTGTATTTAACAGAAATATATCCAACAAGTCTCTTGGGTGACCTCTCCTTTGGGCTCTAATTTCTTTAGTTCAGTTAGATGTAGTTATCAGTTATAACAGATGAATCCTAATTATTCATGACCTGATATGCTAATCCTTCCAGACCACACACTGAATTTTCACGGTTAGCCAGACTATCTGAAAAAAGTTCACTCAAACACCAAGCAAGAGGTATGTATCTGGAGCAATGAAACTGCATCTCTGAAGAGACAGCAATACACAGCAAGGTCTGGTTCCAATGTAAGAATCATTGAAATATGGGTCTCTGGCATTTCATAGTGATTGTGCCTTCAGATTGTAAGAGATAGGAACCTAGAGGTTCTTGAAAATCCTCGTAATGGACAATACTTTGGACAAAGTTGGCTTTTCAGTGTCTCTTTCTGCTATTACCATTAGTGATTATTTATATAAGTTCTTATGTGTGCTTTCCATCTGGGATCTCATCTGATCCATGTGTTAGCACTCTGAGTATGTTGACAGCAGGGTATTGATGGTAGACAGTACTGCATTTGGAAAATGAGGACACAGAGGTTCATAGATGTTACCTTACATTTGTTAAGGTTTCTTAATTAAAACAGCATAAAGTTAATATTTAAATCAAGACCCATCTGACTCCAACGTCCTTACTGCTCCTTACTACACCTCAGGCCAATCCTACCAAAACAGGCAATTAAGAAGTTTCCAAATTTCACACGTAGATCTGTCCATCATTGGTCTACCCACAAAAGGGTAGTCTGCGATGTGTCATCATCGCTAGGTGTTAAGTATTACAGAATTGGTATCAGAGAAACTAGTGTGGTGAGCTATGTCTTGGATGGAGTTTCACTGAGGTTAGAGGGTGGGTTGGAGAGAGTTTCATCTTTAGCTTGAATGTTGAAGGACAAGTGTGTATAGTAAGCACAACAGCAGAGAAGTAGTCAGGCTTTGCTGTTCCAGGCTTCGACTCTAAAAAGGTACCCACCCAGTTTAAGAAGTGACTAGTGCCCCGTACTTGTGCCCAGAGGTGCTATGTGTCTCTAGGTGTAGACTTGATGAACAATTAGATCCTGGTTGACAACCTGGCAAGGGAGAGTCTGGAGCCAGTAGTGTTGGAGGCTTGGTTTTTTGTTGTTGTTTTTTTGTTTGTTTGTTTTCTTTTTATCTAAGGCTTTTGGAAGAAAGCAGTAGAGAGTATATCATGAACACTATCATCTAAATCAGAAACATCACGAAGGAGGCATGAACCAAACCAAAGGCCTTAATGTAAAGGCTTATGGGTAACTGCACTGCCCAGTTTGCTTTGTACTGTGTGCATCAATAAGGTCTGATACTAAATGTTTCAAGAGAAGGTGATTTGTGGTAAGAACAGGATGCCACACTTTGTAAGTCTTTGTGAAATTCTAAAACTAATTTTTATAGATTGTTTTTCCACTGGACTCTGTTACAGGGTGAGCTGTGTTACTGAAAAAGTCTTAGGTTGGAGCCCAATACAATAGAGTATAACTTTAGTTGGAAAGTGGGTCATTGTAGACACAATGAGCTAAGATAAATCATTTCGGAGCTGTGTGGGCTCCGAATTCAGTATTACTGATGTCCGTATAAAAAGTGGATGTTTAGAAGAAGACAGACAGACAGACACACATACACACACATACACACGGAGAATATGTAGAGATGAGGGCAGAGATCAAGAGATATATCAAAAGCCAGAGAATGTCATAACTGTTTAGAGCACAGAGGGAGGTGTGAGCTGGGTCCTCAACATCTCCCCCCACAAAGAAGCCAGCTTTGCTCCTCCTCCCTCTCAGAATCTAGTCTCCAGAATTATGAAAACATGCTTTTTTGTCCTTTCAGTGACTGGCTGTTGATGTAGCAAATTTAATAAAGTTTCCCAAAGTTGACTCTTAAAGCACAAAGCTTTTGCTCTTTCCTCTCAGTTGAACAATAATAATTAGCACTTAGTCTGCTCATAAGATCATCAGGTAGGAAGTTAATACAACTTTCTTAGAGACTGATTCTGTCCTGCCTTTTGAAAATATATACTAACATACATGTAGAAGAACCTTTTCCGGGCCCAATAGCTAAGAAGCACCAGGGGCAAGTACCACTCACTGATTTCAGATTGCTGAATGCCTTTTCATGGTGCTGTGTGGCCCCTGTGAAGAGGAGACAAAGACCATTTATGTGAGCACTGTAGAGACGGTAACAAAATGGTAAGAAGTGAATCTCGATAAGAGACTGGAATCTATGGGCAAAATAAGACCTGCAGGAAGACATTAGGAATGTTTGTTGTCTTACTATCTTTCTGATATTTTGGAGCACATTTTCCAAAACACATTTCATGGAAAATTCAAGCACCAAGAGACTACATGAGAAAATGCTTCCAGTGCTTACTTACTCAATGCAAGTAAGTGAGATGCAGTTTTTGAACTGCTCTGTGCTGGCCAGTGTTTTGTCAACTTGACACAAGCTAAAGTCACTTGTGAAGAGGAAACCCCAGTTGAGAAAACTCCTCCATAAGGTTGGCCTGTATGGAAGGAAGCCTGTGGAACATTGCATTAATTAGCCATTGGTGTATGAGAGCACAGTCTACTGTGGATGGTTCCATCCCTAGGCTAGGTGGTCCTGGAGTGCTTAATAAAATAGACTGAACAAGCCTTGGGGAGAAAGTCAGTAAGCAGCATTCCTTCATGACCTTTGTATAAGTTCCTGCCTGCAGGTCCTGCCCTGTTGGAGTTCCTGTCCTGACTTTTCTAGATGACGGACTATGAGCTATAAAATAAAATAATCCATTCCTTCTCTTGGTCATGACATTTTATCACAACAGTAGAAACTGTAAATAGGACATCTGACATTTAGAATCAGTATTTACTCTGAAAAGTGTTGCAGGAAAGAGCTCCCTGCCTCTCTCTCTCCTTCTCTCTCTGTATCTGTATGTGTATGTTGGCATATGTGTGAGCATCATGTGTGTGAAGACCTTAACTTGACCTTGGGTATCTTTCTTGATTACTTGTTTTGAATAAGGAATGTATCCTAGAGTCACATAATTTAATTGAACAAATGGTGTCTGGTTGGAGATGCTGTTTGGGGAGGTTTAGGTAATTGTCCTCTGGAGGAAGACTCACAGAGTGGTGAACTTTGAGCATTCATAGCCTCTCACCACTTCCAGTTTGCTCTCTTTACTATGCTTTTATGGTTGAAGATGTGGTCTCTTGGCTTGCTAAGCCACTCACATGCTGTCATGCCTTCCCTGTCCTTGTGTACTCCTCTGGAATCCTATGTTCAGATCAAATCTTCCTTCTGTAAGTTGCCTTAGTTACAGCATTTTATCATAGCAGCAGAAAAGTAGCTAATGCACTCTCCACTTATCCTTTGAGGCAGGGTCTCTCACTGAACATAACACTCAGTGATCCCAGCAAGGCAGCTCACTCTGGGGGTGCACCTCTGGTTCTCATACTTGCTTCTAGCCCATCACTTCTTTTCCCTTCCTTCTTAAATAGTCACTTGTATTTTAGCCAGGAGACATACAGACATCGTGTGAAGATTAATATCGAAACCTTCTTAATAGCACTGATAGCTTAAGAAACATGATACAGATGTGGTAGAAGCCTCCTGTGTATCTTACTTTTCATAGCCCCACCTGCTTTCTGAATCTCATATTTCTCACTTCTCTCTATATATATATCTTTGTGATATCACTACATAGTTATGTTCTACAACAGTATGGTATGATTTAACATGTTTTAAAACTTTATATAACTGTTATCATATCGTGTATTCCATTTGGTAACTTTCTTTTTCTTCAGTATTTTGGTTAATGAATTTTTCTCCAGATTACTATATTAGCCTTAGTTCATTCACTCCTCCTTGTAAAAGTATACCAGCAGATACTCATCCATATACATTTATAAGTATTTAGGCTGTTTCCTCTATTTTTTTTATTTGCAAACAATACCACAATGTATATTCTTAGGCATGAACTGAGCATGTTTTTGGGCTACAGAGCACATTCATATTTAGCTTTTCTCAGTAGACTTTGGCAAGTTGTTCTTCATTGTAGTTACACTGCTTTCAGCCTCTGCCATGGCATGTGAGAGCAGCATTTCCTTGCATTAACCGTCGACATTATCACCTCACATAATCCTGCCCACATGACTGAGAGGTGACAGTTCATTGTGCATTTAACTTGCTCAATGTCTAGTGAGAGTGAGCGCTCTATAATCTGCCCGCTGGACATTTACACTCCATCATCTGCGACTGCCTCCTCTTCTTTCACATATTTCCCCTCATTTTCCTATTGACTTATTTATCTTTTTCACATTGGCTTTTGGAAGCTCTTGGTTAGTTTTCAATAGTACTGTTTCTCAAGTACTTCTTTTATGAATATCTTCCTGAATATAGCCCATTTTTCATTTTTGGAGGTTTCTTTGTGTAGAAGTTGAAAATTATGTATAATTTGTAAACATATATAATTTAAAAATTATATGTAATTATTTAATATGTACACTTGATTGTATCTACATGTTCATTCTGATTAGTATCTTTCATGTTTTATTTAATAGCGCATTTTCAACACCTAAACTGTAAGTAGATTCTCCATTAATTTTCCTCCAAATGTTGTTTTACCCTTCGTACTTAAATCCTTAATAAATTATGGGACTCTAATGGCCCAAGGTTACAGAGGAAGGGTCGAGCTTCGACCCTGATACATCAAACATGAGGACAGCAGGAGCTGGCTACCTCCCCCCTCCGCAACCTGTTGCCATAAAGCTGGCTGGCAACCTTTAAAGTTTCTCTCCACCCCATACAAGCCCCTGAGTATGCAGATGGAGCATCTTCCAACATAAACCTTACCCCAGAGACCCTGGTCACTTCCCCAGCCCCTTTCCCTCCCAATGAAACAAACCAGTTCTCTGAAGCTGTTCTCTTGTATGTTCATTGTCCATGTACTCATAGCTGACTGGGCTCTTGCATTGATCTCCCTGCACCCTGCTAAGCTTCCCTTCCTCCAGTATAGTTTGGTGTGCAACAGCCAGGCAACACCTAGGGGGAAGTAGACACAAGGGGGCAATAGTTGTTGAATCAATTCTGTGTGTGATATAAGTAAGGACTCATTTCCTGGCCTACTTCCTATAAGTAGACTACTGTCATAGTATCATTTGTGGAATAGGATACCATGCCCCACTGAGGACCTGAAATGTCAGCCCTATTTTGATATGAGTATGAGTCTCTTAAATAACAATAACACATTATTCTTCTATTTATTTTCAAAATAATATCATACTCAACTAGCTACTATAGTCTTATAATAATTTGACTTCTACTGTGCTAAATTTTGCATTGGTGATCCAAAGGAATTGCTTCCCTGTATTAGTGCACTTAGCAATATGACTTTGCAGCTTATGCCATTGAAAATGTGAGTCCTTGGAACCAGGACTTGATTTGTCATCACAATGTGACCAAGTGTCTCAGTGTCAATCCCAGACATAGAACTCAATACTTCACATGGTTGTACTCCCTCTTGAGGAACTTGGCCTCAAAGCAAGGTGGAGCCAATCCAGGTGGAGACCATAGTAGACCCATCATTGTTCAGTCAACCGACCAGATGTCCATGTGAACAAGCTGTGTCAAAATAGCCGTGCTGGATTCAGAGAACAAGGACTGCATTGCCAACTCGTAGACTCAGAAGGCAGAATAAATGCCCCTGGGTTATGTGGTTGTTTGTTCCACAATGCAGGACCAGTCTCATCTTTTATTCTGTTATTCAAAGCCTTTCAGTTGATCACAGCCTTACATACTTTCCTACATATTTGTAGAACTGGTTCATCACAAAGCATGACCTGATGTTACCCTCGTATACAATTTCAAGGCGCCATCTCTTTAAGCAGAGAGAACCTTCCCTGTAACTCTCCTATGCAATTTCAGGGCACCATCTCTTGCAGCAGAAAAAACCTTCCCTGATTCTGACTTAGGTTATTCTCCAAAGTGAAGCCAACCAGACCATTTCTTTCCTCATCCCTATAAGTTATTAATTTATTTGTATTGGCTTTATCATATTATACCGCTATTATTGTGAGATGAGGTTCTGTTGCTATAGCAACCAAAAGTGATACATGAGCTCTTCGATTTAATTGAAACCATAACCATCTTTGGCCACATTCCACATACTTTCTTGGCTCTCTTCACTCTTCGCTCTCTTCACGAGGTTAGAAGAATGAGGACTATTCTACAATTCTGCCAGGAGCTGATGTTTCCTATCTTTATATCATCACGCGATCAGTGAATACAGTTTCTCTAACTTTACTTTTTCTCTTCCGTATAATACAAAGCAACATGAATTCTACAGAAATGTGATAGTCACTTGTTACCACTACTGTTAAAAAGACAAGGGAGACAAACGTGGTCCCCTCTGTTACTGCATTTGTCACATTGGAGAAATGGGACATAGTGCATGAGCTCAGTGGCTCTTTACCATTTTGATAAGGAGTGGGGGAGGGGAAGCACAGGGCAGCGAGTAGACATCAGATATAATTCAGCTGCATGAAATTTTCTGTGAAGAATAGAACATAAGAGCTGGGATTGGAAATAAGTTGGTGTTTGCAGCACTGGGAAAGGGCCTTTTGCCAAAATTATGATACATGAGACAGCCTCCAGCTCTTAGGGAGAGTAAAGAGCTGGAAGGAGACCACTGTGGGCTGAAGTGGGCGTGGCGGGAGGGGCGAGAGGAATTGGAGGTGCCTCTGGAGGAGTGGCCAGGGCACCGCCATAATGGTTCCTGCTTAGGCTCTCCTCATCTTCCCAGAAAGTGCTTCGAAAGTATGAACCAGTAAAGCCATCCTTAAAGAACAGCCATAACCATGGGCTTCCAGCAGTAGCTTCAGCAAGAAGCAAGGTGAGTGTGATGCTGTTATAGCAAGCTTCCACTCTGCTGCTGTATCACATCCTCAAGCGATGTCTTCGGATCGGCTGGGTGCAAGACTCACGTTAGAGTCATTGGAAGTCAAGTGTCGTGGCCCCGCATACTCAAGGGCACGTTTCTTGGTACTGTAGATCTCTACCAGTCACGTCACCAGGACTTGTGTCACTGGAAGGCCTGCTGAGCAGAGCCTGTGGCTTGCGTAAAGGGATGTATAGCCTGACAGAGCAATGTCTTAGCTCAGAGTCAGGTCCTAGATAGCCCCGGTTCTGTCACGCCGCCTAGCTCCTCTATTGGCTTTGCCGGCTCTCAGTGCCTTCATCCTTATGTTTTGTTCTATCAGAAAAGGATTTTTCTCTCCAGGTCCCCTAACCACAAGCAAACTTACAGACTCTCAGAGGACAGACATATTAAAAAGGCCCTAGGATGTAGCCTAATCAGCCTATTAGTCCCTAGGGTTTAGAACAGGGCCCATGATGAAGATTCATGATTCCCTCACACCACTTCACCAAGATGGACAGACTTCTCAGTGGATGCAGATACTTATTGTTTGTGAATTTCTTTTTCACTCTTCCTTGAGCTTTTCTTCTTTTAGATTGCTCATATCACTCTCTCCTCCCCCGAGAATGACAGGACCCCATACCTCCAGTCTCCCGTGCTTCTTCCTCTTGATGGAATGTCAGTCAGCAAGACTTCCTTCCGTAGCCGAGGAGGGACTGGAGAGTTCTAATCTAGGCTGAACTGAATTCCTGCAGGCGCTCTGAGAAGGACCAACAGCAGGGGGGAGTATGGTTTGTTGGCCAAGTTCCATGGACAGTACACAGCAATTATGCATACTAGGAATTAGTTCCTGCCATCTAGATCCCAAACAGCTCTGTTTCTTCTCCCGCTCTGTTTCTTTCCATTAATTCCCTCTTGTGCTCAAATTAGCCAGAGCCAGCTTCTGTCGTCTGAGCCAGGACGGGAGAGAAGTCTAGCCCCATAGTTTGTGTATGTGTGCATTCTCCTGAGGTGTGGACTGTTTCCAGTTCTCAGAGGGGTCTGCACTCTGAATGAGATGAGTCACTAGACTCAACAGGCCTTTTCACCTTTGAGGGAAGACTGAGGATTGGTGTATTTGCAAGTTAGCAGGTGCTTGGGGACTCTGAACTAAAAATCGTGGCATATTTTTGGCCTTCTCCAGCAAAGCAGAGTTATTTTGGTAGAGTGAGGGTTTTTTTTTTTTTTTCAGGAACTCATGAAAATAATTATAGATAAGCTCTAACTCACTGCCTTTCCAGAGTTGAGGTTGCTCTATGCACCAGACCTAGTACTTTCTGGCCACCGCAAGTCATGCATGCCCCCATAGCACTGTTCTTTCCAGTCAAAGTGCCCTTTCTCCACCCATAATGTAATGGCAGCTGCAGGGTCATGCTGGGATAACTTGGGTTTGGCTAGAAGACAGCATCCATCCAGGTCCCCCAGCAGATATCCCAGAGGTGTGCAAACAGCTGGGCCTCTGGAAAATTGCCAGGCTGGGGGCAACCAGAAGTTGTATGTATGTCTCTCTGTGTGTACACCTGTGTGTCTATGTGTGTGTGCACATGCGTGTGTGCATGCTCATGCACATCTGTCTGTATGTGCATCTCTGAGTGTCTGGATCTTGAAATTATTAGAAGCCTCACCTTCTCTATGAGATACAAATTAGATGGTTACTTTTAACTATTCTGAATGAAAGGCTTTCAATGAGAAAGAGGAATGACGGCCTAGCGGAACCATTCCGTCGATCTTCCGAACTCCCTTTCTGTCTTTAATTCCTTATCATGGAAAATGGGGAAAGTTCTGATCAAGATCACCTTGCTCCTGACCATTAATGACTAAGTGACCTATGGCCAAACTCCTTTGGTGGCTAATGCACTTTCTTCTGATTGCCCATCTGCTTCACGCCAGCCATGGGCTAAATATGCGGGGCGGGGGTGGCAATCTTTTAAGTCACTCAGCTATTAACGACCTTGCCTATCCTGGAACTGTGGATCTATAAATTATTCATGATCTAATCCTTGCCTGCCAATGATAATCAGAGCCTAGGAAAGGCAGAGGAAAGTCAGGATTGGAGAGAAGAGAGTAAGGCAGCTAAGAGGGCAATGCAGCTAAGCTTGATAAGCTTTTGGTAGACAGCTTATCCATTTGCGTTGTCTATATGGGGAGAGTCCTAAGATTAAGTCAGCAAGTCAATGCCTGAAAATGCAGGACCTGAAGCCCCAAGCTCTGTCTCTAAGCAGCACGCCAGGAACCTCGATCACACTTGCACATTTGTTTTCTAACAATGTAAAAGGCAAATGAAACAAGCACTTTCCTGGTCTCTTAATCATTTCCATATATCACTATTATGCATGAGATTCGTTTGATAGCACCAAGCACCCAAAACACCAAGTACCTGACAACACCAAGTGCCCACAGCACCAAGTACCTACAGCACCAAGTGCCCAATAGCACTATTTGTGTGTTTGTAGGATAATCTCTAAACTTCCTTGCATGCTCTGCTGCTCACATTGTATCTTTAGTGTATAATGACAGTCTTATGAATTAAAATTAGTCTCTCTTACACACACACACACACACACACACAGAGACAGAGACAGAGACAGAGATGAGGGGGTACCTGCCTTTCCTTCTAGTCTAGGTTCTGAGCTCCCTGGAGGCTCTCAATTCCTATGTCTCTATTGCATTGCAACCAGCCTTTGTTGCCTCTGGCTTCCTTCAGCAGGCAGAGCTCCCCTCATGCCCCGTCTCCCCCCCCCCCCCCTCCTTGGCAAACTTGAGTTCCTTACTCAACACTCAATTTAAGAGTCGCCTTCTTTGTGAAGACTCTGGATCCTGGCTGGTATTCACGAAGCTCTAGTGTGTTTGCACAATGCTCTCAGGACAGTACCCGGCTTGCTGTGGTCTCCCTTCCCTCTCACTGTTTCCCCTCTGGCACACATACTTTGCTCTCGGCAAGCAAGGAACTGCTCCTTAGGAAACCTGAGCAGTCAGCAGGGTGGTAGCTGAGGAGTTGGGGTACCAGACAGGATCGTAGCCATCAGTGCATTTCAATCCTTCCCACTGGAGGGTAAAAAGAACTGGAACTATTATTGGTGCGCAAGAGGAAACAGAGGCGTGAGGTAGTTGGAAATATTAACAGAACAGAGATCCCAGTACCTGAGCTTTGTAGAGATTCCAGTATATTGTGCTGCTGTCCTGGATGGATGACGGTAGGTAGGGGACAAGAAGTGCCCATTCTTTAGAAAGAGACAGGCTTTGTTTTGGGTTTGTGGTACTTTCATGATTTTAATAGATGGTTATAGGTTGGACATGGGGCAGTTCAGTTTTCATTGCCCAACTTGGCATTTTCTCTTGTACACACAACTCCTTAGAATCCTTATCATAGCCTGTAACCACATCCCCTGCTGGGCCTAATGCTAAGTCAACACTGTCAGTTAAAAACAAACACTGACAGGTGCACAGCACATTGAGCTGGGGGGGGGGGAGTGGGGGAGGAAGGGAAGAGGAGAGTGGCACTTATCCTAAAGCTGGGTTTAGCAAACTGAGGAGGGAAAACCTACCCCGATATGGCCAGCCCTTTGGGTTCTCACACACAGGGGCCAGGGAAGGCTGGCAAAGGCTAGGGAAGACTGCCTGGGTTCCTCCCACACCAGGCCTACCTGGGAGAGGGCAGGAGAGATACTTGGGCTTTTGCAAGGAAGGACATTTAGAGTTTCTGTGCAAGTCCCTTATTAAAGATCCTGGGGCTTCTTAGCAGAGATCCAGACTAGCAACTAGTGTTGCTCCCAGGTTAGCTCAGAAGCAATGCCTGTGGGGACTGGAGACTGGCCAAGTGCAGGGAAATTTTTCAAAGATCTTCTTTCAATGGAAAGGGTACATTTTTGTTTTTATTCAAACCCTGCTCCTAGCCTCATGGCTTACACAGTGGGTCCAGCTGCCCTGAGAGACGCCTTATCCTTGACTGTGAAGCTGTGTCCTGGTAGTTGCCGGAACCAGGTGACCGATCCCTGTTTGTTGTAGGATTGATTGCGGTCACAGTAACACCGCTGGGCTTTGTTGGTGGTGGTTGGTTTGGGGTACTGGCAACGTAACCAGGGATTCTCACGCACCAGGCAAGTACTTTGCTGCCACGCTATAACCCCCGTCCCGCCCCCATCCCAGTAACAACGACTGATGGTTAGAACCAGATTGCAGGGGGCATCTACCGTAGGCCAGGCTGCCCTGAATATTTCACGGGTATCATCGTCTTTATGCCTCACGTTAGCCTGGTGAGTGGCTGTCATTAATTCAACCTCCCTGCTTTTCGAGCTGGGAACCAAGGGACAAAGGCATGAGTTGACTCCTAGAAGTGATGCAGCTAGCAGGTTTGTGGTGTGATCTACTGCCAGGTACATGGCCTCGGAAGATAGGTCATCAGGGCTTTAGCATGTTATCTTGGGTAGGAGACTGCTCAACTGTGCAATAGAATCATCCGGGCTGGGGATGCCATTTAAAATGGTCAATGCAGAGTTTACTCTCAAAAGATGTCAATTTTTGTGTTTTGGTGTAGACTGGATATTAAGTTGAATAAGTGTGTGTGTGTGTGTGTGTCTTTGAGGGTACGTGTACGTGTGTGTGTGTGTGCTATGGATGTGTGTTTGAGTGTGTTGTGTGTGAGCATATGCATGTGTGTACCTGTGAATGTGTGTGTGGTTATGTGTGCTATGTGTGTGTGTTTGAGTGTGTGTGTTGTATGTGAGTGTATGTATATATGTACGTATGTGTGTGTGTGTTCTGTGTGAGTGTGTGTGTGTATGTGAAATGGTTGTGTATCAGATAACGTTGACCACTAAAGAATGCTTTGGTACTAGTAGGTACTCCCTCTTATGTCATCCAAGATGAGCACTGAGGAGGAAGGGCAAGCCAGTCAAGGAAGGTCTAGCATGGCACTATGCCATGACCAAGGCTTGGAGAAAAAAGCCAACCAGAGGCAGTCAGAGGAGGTGCAGAACAGACACCTGGCTCATATTTACTGGGGATGGCCATGGAGAAGTGCCAAGGTTGAGGACCACAGACAGTGACCACTGTCCCCAACACAGAGGGCTCCTGGAAGCCAGCAGCCCTAAAAGAACGAGCATTCACAGAGGTGTTTTAAGAAAGAACCTCGCTCTGTAAACGGTATCTGCTGGAGGCAGGGGGCTAGCCAGGGACCCGAGATGCACACACAGCAACTCTCTGAAAGCAAGGTCTGGGCTGTGTGGATGGAGGGGCTGCAGAGAGCAGGTCTTGCCAGCCCCTCAGGTGACCACCTGAGACCAGCTGTATCAGTCACAAGTCACAAGACATACATCTTAAACCCATAAAATCCATGTCTATTAAAGGTAAACTATTTTAAACTAGGAAAAAAACTATAATTTTATCAGCTGCATGTATCAGCTATTTCATATATTTCTTTCTGATGCTCTTTCTGGAGATGAGTTTTGAGTTTACTGTTATCATAAAGTATATGCAAATATCATACCAACTCCCCTTTTCTCTCCTTATTGTGAAGCTGCTTATTCTTTGCATGGCTTCTCTTCCTTATAATAATTACAGTGACAGAGATGAGTTGTTTCTGGGTTTTTGAAAATTGAATGATCTGTGCACTCATTCTACAGGGAAATTTATTGTAAACATCTGCTATTGATCAGAGCTTACAATTGTTGTAGTTAAATCTGTAACTTCCAAAATATGTTCCGTGTGTGTAATTATATTCATATATCTAATATGAATACATAATGCCTTTCCTTATATGTAAACCATAAAATCAGACCTCTTGTTACTTGCAAACAGCCATGAAATCAAAACAATTTTACCTGTTAAAACAAAACTGCAAAATCAATAAAATTCAACTAACATTAACTAAATGTGACAAGCAGTATTTTGTGCATTTAATTGTTGCTCTCTGGGCTGAGCAAGGCGCACTGGCTTCCTGGTGGGAGAAGACCATGTTGTGGGGTCTCTCGGCTTCTCCTGCGCCTTCTTCTCCCTATCCTTTACTCTCACTCTCGGAAGCTTCTAGAAGCGCAGACTGCAGGCATCTCGTACCCTAACTTGGCACCAATGTTCGATTTCTATCAGCTCTGCTTTTCTCATAGCAATTCAAACAATAGCACCTGGTGCTCATGGAATCATGAGCATGGATTCCAAATTGAGCCCTAAAGTCAAACCCAAATGGGCCTGTTGGTGAAGGCAAAACATGAACGGTGTTAATTCTTACATTAGGATGGAAAGGTAAACATAAACATGAAAATGGCTCATTACAGCCAATCCTGATGAGACCTGATAAGCTAGGGTCAGAGGGAAGGGGAGGAGGACCTCCCCTATCAGAGGACTTAGAGAGTGGCATTGGAGGAGATGAGAGAGGGAGGGTGGGATTGGGAGGGGATGAGGGAGGGGGCTACAGCTGGGATACAGGGCAAATAAAATGTAATTCGTGTAAAAAATAAAAATTTAATTAACAAAAAACTTCCAAGTGCAGGGGAGTCATTATCAGACTACCATTGTTTGAACAAGCATTGGTTTATTTTATCTGTTAAGAATAACATGATGTGTGCCTGGAGAGATGGGCACTCTAAGCTCACTTGCTGTGCAATTGTGTGGACCCGAGTTTTGAATCTCAGTGCCCAGGTAAGAAGCCAGGTGTGGCTGTTTTCTTGCTGGTGCAGGAGCGGAGACAGAAGGATGGCTGGAACTTTCGGGCCACCTGTCTAGCTCCAGATTCAGTGAGAGACCCTGACTCAAAGGAAAGAGAGAGAGGGAGACAGAGTAGGATACATCATGGCGCTCTCTGGCTCTCCCATCATAGTTAGGTACATCGGTGCACACATGCTTACACCACACCCATATGCTCACACACAGAAACACGAAACTACACAATTCATTTTGTCTGATCAGATGACTGGCTTGTGTCTACTGGCTGACCCAGAACCACTCGGTCACATCATGTCCACTTCACAGACAGGATGACTGAGGTTTGTAGATATTGTGGACCCTGCTAGAGCCTGGAGAACTGTCAAGTAAAACCATAATCCGCACCTGGTCTTTGCCATTCCCAAGCCAGCATTCTTGGGTGAGTGATCTCACAGCCTCCTGCAATTTCTTTCAAAAATGTTCTTTCCTTCTCTGGGATTTAGTCTGTTTGTGCCTAGCAGGACAAGGGCTGGGCATCAATGACTGCTTTCTCTTCATTGGGGAAGAGCTAGTTTCTGCTCTTGGCAGTGGGCTAGACTGCTTAGGAAAATAACCTGGTGCGGAAAGGGCCCTTTAAGAGATTTCAGTCAATCTGGCTGAAATTTCAGTTCTGGTGCCTGGCCGTTGCTTGCCAGCTATTAAACGGTTCTGAATATATGAAGATTTGTAATTTCCTTCATGGAAGGGGTTTGCCAAAAGAGACAAAGTCACGTGGCCTAAGCCCTGCACACAGATTGGCATGTGGGGATGCTTTGTTTTTTGAGAACTGATTCCTGAAACCAGTCAGATTAGTTTGGTATTTCATCTTTTGGCCCAGTATACAACCTGGCACAGCTCACATTACCCCTGCCACGTCCCAAGGTTCAGAATTCCAAATCAGCCAGCCTGTAATTACATTGGGAGAGGCAGCCTTATTCTCTCAGTGAGCACGGGACGGATCTGTTAGGCTTTCTGCAAACCTGGGCTGACTTCCGAGTGCTCAGGCAGCCTCTGCCCCAGATACCTCCGTGCACGGGTGACTTCCCCACTGTGCAGGGTTGCCGGGCCCAAACTGGTTTCCAAACCTGTCCGGCTCCTCTGCCAGAGGTCTCTAGCTGTCCGGAGGAAAACAGAGCATGGGGCCTGAGATGGCCAAAAACACCTCTGGCATTTAGAGCAGGAGATGGCGGTGGGTTGGGGGTGGGGAGGGGAGGAGCAGAAGACCTATTGAGCCTCCTACTCCTAGGTGCCTGCTAACTTGGCCTTTGACGCTTGCAGACAAAAGGAAGGACCTAGACATGCCTTTGTCTGATTTCATGGCATCTCTTCAGTGGTTAGAAGCAAGGCTTTGAAGAACTAGGTTTAGGTGCACAAGGCAAGACACATAAGAAGGACACTTACCACAGGGCAAAAGCTACTGGTTCTGTGTTCTGAAAAACAAACAAACAAACAAACAAACAATGTGTAGAGATTTTATTAAACATGAATGAGATGTGAGTGTGGGGCAAAAGGGGTGGAGCTACTAATCCCGCTGCTCCTATTGGAGGTGAGCTTCATTCTGGGTTATTGTGCCCTCATCTTGTGTCATGAAGCCAGCTGAACACTTCGGAAGACCCTTTCTAGAGTGCTCCCCGGGGGTCCCTCTTTTCTGATCCTTGAGTGGACACCTTCACTCCCATGTCTGTCTCATCCACTCCCATGTCTGTCTTCCTCACTTTGAATCGGATAGTTTCCGTCCCTCAATCAAGATGGCTGCTTTGTCTTCACGGCTCCCTCTCATTGCTTTGTGGGATTGTGGCCGAGTGGACTGTTTCAGCTCCATTTGCTCGTGTTGTTCAGGAATCCAGTTCAATCACTCTTCTCAAAGGAAGGGGCTTTCTTCTCCTTCTTCCATTCCTGTCTGTGCTGCACCTGTCTGTTTAGTGATGGGCACTTCTCTGTTTGTTGTTTTGTTCTGCGCAGCCTCCCCAGGCACAGGCTGGTCCCCAGTCCTTAGACAACATTGAACAGATGTGCAGCAGGTACTAAATATTTCCCCATATGTGATGAGTCTTCCCAGAACACTAGCCGCATGATTGTCGCAAATCCTGCTGTTTCCGCTTTTAAGATACGATAGGATAAGAACCTTGCCTTTTCTTCCACCGTGGCCCCTCTTGTGGAGAGCAAGTCACCAACAGCTGGCCTCCCTCTCAGCCCTTGCTTCTCTTTCTGCCTCCACTGTGTTCTGCGAACAGCAGCCGGAGTGAGTACACAGTGGCCGTGTCATGACTCTCCTCACTCAAAATGCCCTGTGGACCGCCCCTCTCACTCTCTGAGATCTTCCACTCCCCCGACTGCCCTGCGAGCCTGCCTTCCTCACACATCCCTTGCCATCTCTCATGATTTTTCCACCTTGAAGCCTTTATGTTACCCTTCTCTGAACTTGAATGCTTTGCCTCAGGTACTTCTGTGACTGTCTCCTCCATTCTTCCAAGTCTTCACTCAAAAGTTTCCTTGTGCAAAGGAGAACTTTGAGGAACTTTGAGCTCTTTGAGGACAAAGAGCTGCTCAACCCAACTTGACTAGTACACCATGTATACATGCCTTGACACACGACACATAGCACTTCATAAATGCATATAACCTTTATGCTTAAAATTTTAAAACAAAAACAAATGTTTAGGTAGTGCTGAGAATTGAACCCAGATCCTCACATCTGATAGGAAAGTAATCTTCCCCAGACTTCCTTTTGCTTTTTATTTTGACAGGAAGCCTTATTAAGTTACCCAGGCTGGCCTTGAACTTAAGATGCTTAGCCCTCAACCTCTGAAGCACCTGGAGTGACTGTAGGTCTGAATTACCAGCCGAGCCAAACACATTTTTGGCTTTTGAGTGAATGGGGTCTGTATTACAATCTAGCCTCCAGCTGGTGGTGATCCCCCTGTCTCAGCCCCTGGAATATTGGGATTATAGATGTGTACAACCATACCTAGCTTTCGGGTGTTTTAAAAAGAGTCTCATTTTATAGTCCAGGCTGGCCCACACTCTATGTAGCTCAAGCTGGTCTTGAATTCAGCAAACCTCTTGCCTCAATCTGCTGAGTGCTGGTCCAGTACCTAGTTCAAAAGAAAGAAAAAGAGCAAAAAGCAGTTTTTAAGTGTCACTAGAAAGCGACATTCCTTGGCTAATCTACAAACACAGTGATATTCTTGCTCTTTTTTCTCCCATTTAGATGCTGCTTTCCTTCTAAATACCTAATTCTATACATGAGCCTCGTGTTCCCCTTGATCTAAAAACACTGATATAACAATGGGCAAGCCTCATAGAGTTGTTACAAAGACTGAAGGATGCCTTGCATGTGCTTGCTTAGGGAGACTTCCTCCCTCCCAGGGAAGTGAGACAATCATTGCGCAAAACATGCCCTGCCTCCTAGAGCTCAATGTTGTGATATCTGTCCTGGGGGTCTATTTGTCAACCTGTCACAAGCTACAGTTATCTTGAAAGAGGATCCTCAATTAAGAAAATGCCTCTGTCACAGTGCCTGTAGGCATTGCCAACATGTGTATGGTAGTCATTCAGAAAGTCCACACCAGTGTATCTAAGGAGAATGTCTACGCAAGCATTCCTTTAGTTTTTAATTTAATCTAGTTTTGTGGTTTTGACACCTTAAAGCATTAACTGGCCTTGAACTCATGACCTTCCTGCGTCTGTGTTCCTAAGTACTGATTATAGGAGTGTACCATCAGGGCCTGGGTTCACACAAGCATGTGGAACTCAGCTCTGGGCCCTCCCCAGTTCTCAGTGAGGCCTCTCTTGATTTACAACAATGATCAGTTCATCAACCTTCACTAACAGCTTCAAAGAATAGGGAATTTATTTTTTCGCCCCAGAGGAAGTAGCTGTTCCAGAGTAGTGAACCCTTTAAAGTGTGCAAAGTAATAGTGCCTTCCTCCTGAGGTGCTGATGCACTTCAATGTATTGCGTTCATCATGTTTTCTGACCAGAGCAATTTGAGAGAACAAGTTCCCCTCCATCTCCCTCTGTCATGTTCTCATCAGCCTTTTCACAAATTAATCTAAAGCAACTTGCCCTCAGCGATGAGTTAAAATGAGACACCGTTCAAATGGTTATTACCTCACTGCGTCTTTACACACATTCCTCTGTGCTTTTTAATTAGATATAATTACTAGGGAACAAGGAGTAAAGTCTGTTTAATCTAAAATGAAACATGCTAAATAGATAATCTTTCCAGTTCCTGTTTTCTTCGGTTTTTAAAGGGATGCTCTGACTCAGTGTGATTGGATTCATGAGTACAGAGCTAGCCCTTCAGACAGTGTAGCTTATGTGATTAAACATTATTTATTTCATGTAAATCCAATTTCTTTTTTAAAATTATCATATAGTTTATCTACTATATGACATCTGGGGTGCCACTATTTGAAATGCCAACTTTTTTTTCTTTTGATAAAATAGTGCTGGCGTGTGCCTTTAATCCCAGCCCTTGGGAGGCAGAAGCATGTGGATGTCTGTGAGTTCGAGTCCAGCCTGGTGTACAGACTGAGTTTGAGGACAGCCAGGATGACACAGAAAAACAGTCTTTTGGAAAAAACAAAACAAGTTGTTATTAACTGCAAACAAGAGCTAGAGTCAATGGTAGCATATGGTGAGCTTGATATGACGGTATGTTTTTATTGCAGTTTTTAGTGTGTGTATGTGTGTTTGAAGGGGAGAAATTGTATTAAAACTGGTCATGGTAGTCATATGAAAACGAAGGACACCAGTTCAGAGGTCAGTAGTCAAATCTCAGGCCCTAGAGACAGACAGTCTTTGTGGTCTGCATCAGGCTTACCTTTTGCCTTAGCCATGCATTGTGGGTAATTCATACAATTTCTGTGTACTCTGAATTTACTCTGGATCTCCTGGGTACAGTAGAAGCCATCCGAGAGAACTGTTAGACTCCAAAGGGAACGTAACATGCTTAGAAGTGGGTACTTCATGAAAGCCTTACTTCTCACACTCCCTGACCTACCTGACATGTTCTCTGCTCAGGCTGGAGAAGCAGAAATCTGTGCCTGCAGTCATACCATGACCCTAGTGTTTATTAGCTGTGTGGCCTAGGGGAATTACACAACCAATCCGGGCTTCAGTTTTTTCTATCAGCAAAGTAGGATCTAATGACAATAGAAAGGGCTGTAGTGTCCTTTAGATGAGATGCTACACGTGAGTTTGGGGCACACTAAATTGATCAAGAGAGCAAATAAGGTCTAGCTCTTCTGCTCCAACTACTTCAGGTCATCCTGTATAATGCACTGGTTTTCAACTATAATGAATTTCTATTAGAATAAAGACCCAAAGCACATGAGCCTGAATACAGTAGAAGCTTACTTCCCTTGTAAGAGTCTAAAGAAATCTCAGCTGTAATCGAGGTGGCTGGTGTGGAGTTGCTGCTGCTCTGTGACATTGTCTAGAGACTCAGGTTTATGTGCACCCTCAATCCGCAACTCCCCATGCCTCTGCTCTCCTCTGTTTGTCATTTTACGACCAGGAATGGGAGAAAGTTGGGGGAAGGCTTGTGGTACATGAGGACCCAGGTGTACTACGTCCATAGTCCACAGGATAAAGTCATCAGGAGGCCACAGGCTATGTGAACGGAGGCTGAGGATGCAGTGCATCTGTGAGCCACATAAAGGAGGACTGGGTTTTTGGTGAGCAGCTACCAATCCAGACTCAACACGCTTTTACATGTGTTAAGAACCACCCTCCCCTTGAATCAGAATCAAAACACCCTGAGTTATGTACAGTATAGAACACAGTAACACTAGGAATCATGTTTAAATTGAGCTAAGTGACTAGGAATGTTGTGTGTGTGTGTCCAAATAACTCAGAGTTGCTTTTCACTGAATCTGAATGTCACTTTGGAGCAAAAGAGAAATTAAGGTTTGGCAGGTTGGGAGGTTGGGCTAGGGATGTCAGGTCTTGGATAACTCATTCTTTTCAGCAATTCAAAAGCCATTCAAAAGGTTGTCCAGCAGAGTCATTTACTGATGGTATCGAGTTCAGGAGGTATTCAGTGCCAATTTTCAATCATATTTTAAAATTGTAACTTCATATTTTTTTCTCAAAGACAAATACCATTTATAAAATAAGTATCCTGCATGACACATAATTTTGTAGTTTTGTTTTCATTCTTTGACAGTTTCATAAATATAAATAATATATTTTAGCTGTTTATTCCTCTATTGCCCTCTCTCACCACATTCATTCCTAGGGCAACCCTTTTTTTTTTTCAAGTTCACTTTTGACTTTCCATATCTTCTTTTGTTGTTGCTTCTCACTGAATTTAGTTTGGGTTGTTTGCATTCTCATGAGTGGAGAATGAGTTACAAGAGCACAAACAGCTTTTCAGTGGTTACAGTGCTGGAAATGATAGCTTCTCTTCCAAAAACCTTTAAGTATCAGTAGTCCCTCAAGGAAGATTGGGTTCTCTGAGCCCATTCTTCTATCCTCCAACTCTTACATTCTTTTCCCCCTCTTCTTCTGAGATGTTCGCTGAGCCCTACAGGGGTATATGTGTGCTACAGATATTCCACTCAGGTCAAAACACTCCACATTCACTTTTTGTTGCCTCTTTGGCCAGTGACTAGTCTCTGTATTAAGTGCTGCCCACTGTAGTAAAGAAATGTTTCTGATGAAGTCTTTGAGAAGCACTAATCTATGGTTATGAACAATTATATGTAGAAGGCACCTTGTTATCACATCCATTTAGCAAAACGGTAGAACTTGCTTCCCTCCTAGGGTCTATTGCCTCCCTAGTCATGGGATCTTAGCCAGGTTAGTCATAGCAGACATGAATTCCCTGTTGTTGAGCAGGACTTTTACAAATCTAACCAGGAAGTGAACGGATATCCTGAAACTTGTCACGCCGCTACTGCACCATAGGTACACCTTCCCTGGCAGGTCATCATTTGTGCAGATGATCCTCCCAGAAACCAAAGGTTATTAAATAAAAATTCCACTTCCAAGTGTGAGATATCTCTAGCAATTTTTGGTTAGGACCAACTCAGAGTCCATCCTCCAGAAAATTCAGGCTGTTTGTATTGGTTTTTGTTGCCCACTCAAACTAATTGTTGTAGATACACATACTTTGGTTGTATATAGAGAAATCAGGCTGGAACTGAGTTGGGAGCTTCTTCTACCAGAAAGTGCTATGCAGGCTGCTGAGACAGAAAGTCATCTGCAGTCTTATCCAGGTACGAACCCTATGAGCCACAATGATATGCCACACAAAACCCCATAATTTTTTGTGTGTTTTATAAACTTTAATTAAATTCTATAATGTCCTTCTACAAAACATAAATACTATTAACCCTATTCAGCAGAGGGCGATAATAAAGCAACCATAAAACTAACCAAACAAAAGTTTCAATATCAGAAGCATTTTCCTTGATAAAACTATACTGAAAAAAACAATCAAAAATTTTAATGTAATTTATTTATTTTTATATTAATCACAGGTTAGGTACTTTGCATCCCAGGCATAGCCCCCTCCCTCATTCCCTCCCACTCTCCCCATCCCTCCCTCATCTCCTCCCCGCCCCCTCCAAGTCCACCTAAGGGGGAGGACCTCCTCCCCTTCCATCTGACCCCAGTTCATCTTGTCTCCTCAGAGCTGGCTGCAATAAAACCCCATAATTTTAACCCCAAAGTCTAATTTTTTAAAAAAAAGATTAAGATGATGTCTTGGTTAATGTTCTGTTTTAATAAACAGATGCCATGAGGCAATTCTTATTTAAGAAAAAAAACCTAATTAATTTAGGGCTTGCTTACAGTTTCAGAGGGTGAGTTCATGGGTATCATGGTGGTAAGATCATGGTGGCAGGCAGACATGGTGTTGGAGAAGTTTCTGAGAGCATTACATTCTGATCCACAGGAAGCAGGCAGAGAGTGGGGAGGGGGCAGAGACAGAAAGAGAGAGAGAGGTTGAGCTTGGTATGGGCTTTTGAAATCTCAATGCCCACCCACAATGACATATCATGTTCAATAAGGCCATACCTCTTAATCCTTCCTAAACAGTGTCACTAATTGGGGACCTAGCATTCAAACATATGAGTTATGGGGGGGGCACTACAGATGGAACTTGAACAAATTAAGAACAAATTAATAAAGATATATCATTCGATTAAGTCCATGATAACAAAGCAAGATATTTAAAAACCACGTCCAGATTAAGTGACTGTCTCCTGGCCCCCAACCCGCCTCTTCCTTAGCTGAATTATGATGCCAGCCTGGATGGCTTGGTTCTGCAAACCAGGTGTTGCTTTGCAGTCTGCTGCCTTAATTTACCTTGGCCAACTGTGTGCATTGCAGACTAGATGATAAGAGGCCATGCTGTACTGAGGGGAGATTGCTTGCCTTTAGTGACATTTTCATTACCCTTATGCAGGTCAGCTACAGGCCATCATCACACCAGGCTGGGACCAAACTCATTCACAAATGGTAACTTTTTCTCAAATGTGATGTCCAAATGTTTGATGGGCATGTTCTAAAATGCCAAATTTACTTAAAATTTAAAGCAACATGTTCTAAGCATCTTTGGAATTTTAAAAATAATCCAGGACTATAAGTGTTTACCTTTAAAGGTTGTATTATATTAAAAGATATGTTTCTCCTCAGGTATCACTGGCAGGTGACAGAATATTTTCCTGTAACAAAAGAACTCTGGTGAGTTAAAAGAATGAAGAACTCAATGAGACAATAGCCTCAACTATGGCCAGCAGTTGCGGAGTCTTATGAAATACTAAGCTCTTTTCAGGACCTTTATACAAATTATCTCATTCAATCCTACAACAGGATTATAAGGGAGGTATTAAAGGTTATTTCCACCATCCTGATGAGCAGACTGATAGAATTACTGTCCAAATCTCCACAGCAAATATTGACAGAGCCAGAATTAAAGTTTTTCTGACAGAAAATCTACTCTCCAAGTCACTCTGTTTTACTGTTGATTTTTGTATGCTTCAAATTTAGACACGTTGATTTACAAAATAAATTTAGGACCAACGATATGAAAATTGTAGTCAGAACTGAGAGAATCACCCAAAGGACCAAAACCTGGCCTTATCTGCAAGGAATTTGCAATCTGGTAAAGCTGGGAGATCCAAGGAAGTATTGAAGTACGGAGTGTCCTAGTAGGTGGAACACGGAAACATCCTAAGTGATCTAGGGAGCACTCCAGAGAGGAAGTCTACAGCTGAGAGGCAGGCTGATGTCACTGAGCTAACTGACATGGTAGACTGGGGCCAGGGAAGAAGGACAGAGGGATAGGTGTGGAGAGTTCTGCTTAGAAGCTAGAGGTGGAGATGGCTAATGTTGGTAGGCGATGTGTCACAAGGAAAGCAGGCTGAGTTGTGAAAGACCTGTTCTCACCTTCTGAAATATCTGTCACACTGAAGTTGCAGGAATTCTGCCATGGGGGGGGGGAAACATTAAAATCTAAATCAGATGAGATAAATAAGTACTTGCTCTTGTTAAGTGCCAGGGACTGGTCTAAGCACTTTTCACCTTTACAAGCACCAGAAGAAACATATTTCTACCATGTCCATTTGGCAGTGGGAAAAGTCAGGCACAAAGGGATCAAATTACATGCCCAAAAACATTCAGGTAACTACTGGCTAAGTAAGGATTTGAACCCATCCTGGCCAGCTCTAGAAAACAAACAAAGAAAAGTAAGCCCCACTTAAAAATTTCCTGTGTGCAAATGGATCAGGAGCAGTCTCCCGTGGATACTCACCTCACTCTTTGCCAGTGTTCGATTTCTCTTCTCTCTGGTAAACTGAGGCAGACACTTGTCAGTTATGAACTTTCTTAGCTCCCTCAGAGAGGCATTACAGCCATGAAAGCATATTGTTTGACTTTCCTGGGGAGACGTGAAGGAGCATATATCCACCCAGTCAGTATAGGGCTCCAATGACAAACCAAAGATTACATCCAAGTCTGTCTCGGTGAAGCAGTAATTTTATTGGGGTTTCTCACAGGAGCTTGGGTAAGGGATTGCCTACGGGAACATGATGACTAAGAAGCAGTTACAGCGTAAAAGTCGAGTCCAGCATAGGCGGCAGCTAATGAAAGCTGTATTCCTGAAGCCTCTGCATGACTGGCAGGCAGCTCCAGTGCTCAGTGTCGTCTACCTGGCAATTGTTATGGTTCATAGAGCCTTGAGGAAGGGGTTCTTGGGAGTCTTGTAAGTTTTAGGAGCTTCCTGGGTCTTGCGTGTTTGCTTATTTCCTGAGGCTTAGGGATCCCCCTCTCAAGGAGGGACTGTATCATTTCTGAGGAAATAGAGGACATTGCAGGCCAGCCTCACTATCCAGCTCATGCACTCTGAGTGTCCTTAGGGAATGTCTGGCAGTCTCTCTAAGCAGTGATATGTATCAAAGGGTTGCACACGGCTCCCTAAATAATTCCAAGGATATGTCTTTGGATTTAAGGAAACTTTCTACTCAGGTTGGGTCAGTTGTTTCAATATAGAAAGAAATAAAACTGACTTGTCTTTATGTGAGCTGGAATGGCAGTATTCTCATTTCCCTGAGGCAGGGGTGAAGGTGGGGGTTGGGGGTGGGGTGTCTTTTGTATGCCAAGAATAACTGATAAAAATCAAGTGAGTACAGATAAAAGGAGCTGTCCTTACACTGAGGTTGTAGGGAGAATCAGTGCAAACCAGGAGTTCACTGTTGAGGATCTGAGTCAGGTGGGATGACATTTAGGGTGAGGGGGGACATTCAGTCTTTTCTGAACTCCTCCAACTCTCTTGAATTTCCCTGACAGTTCTCTGGAATAGAACTATAGAACAAACACACTCATTAAATGACCATGAGCCGAAACTCATTTTTTAATTTGTGATTTGGGAGGTAAATGAGCTATTGTGCAAAGTGGTACCTATTATAAACTCCAGGCCACCTCATGAAAACTGACTATTTGGACTTTTGATCCATTGAGACTTTAGAGAAATCTCTTCTCTGGCTTTGCACTTTGAACAAGACTTCAACAGATAAACTTTACCCCAAAATTTAGGATGGTAATAAATAATCAAATAAATAGTTCTTTCTGCATGATTCTGACTTGGAACATAGACATCAATGAGTTTCAGAATTGCTTGTTTTCTAGGCTTGCTTGACTAAGCCAGGAAGCAGTTTGACTTCACACTTTGGCCTCTGGAATCCCAGGACAGAGCTTTTTCTTGGTGCCTAAATATATCTGAAGAAGAAGGACTTTTCATCAATTCTTAGCTGCTTGCTTCTTGAGGTTGGCTGGTCCTCAATGAGCTAATCTAGCTAACTGAGATAGATAGATTTACAGTCTAAATCAAAATCCATGGCCTTTGCTTTGTCTTCCTCCTCAATATCATACTGAAAAAAAACCCAACATGTTAGTGACAACCAAATTAAACATTAAAATCAGAAATAAAGTCATTGGCACTCTGTTTTGCTTATATGCAGTGGTAAAAATGTGATGGTTAATGCTTTTGTACGCGTAGATCAGCTCAAAATCGGAATCAGAGTTTTCACACATTGGACTGAGTAAGCAATATCTCTTGGTAACGCTAACCTAATGCTTCTGACTAGAATCCCATTAAGAACACCTGGAGCTAGGCTGAAGTCCACATTAGATATACACTCTTGACTCCCCATGCCTGGTCCCACCCGGAGCCTAGGTTTCTGCATGCTCTTCCAGGCACTTGTGCAAATCACTTGCCTTCCTTAGTATTCCTGAGGGGCGGAGCTTCTTCTCTACAATCCTGCTGAGCAGTCAGTAAGGCAGCTGGGGGACTCCAGGGTGCCGCCAGCACTGCCGGCAAGCCTTTGTTAGGCATTCATTTACCGCCAGTGTTCTCAGCCGCAACCAAGCGGAAGGCAGGCCAGACAACCTCTTTTCTTTCAAGCAAAGACAGGAGTAGGGTTTTTCTTTGATAGCTCCACTTGCCAGCTTACATCTCATTAGCACTCCTTTCCCAGCGTTACCCGCTCCTTACCCGCTAACCCGCCTATCTGGTATTACACGTATTGCCAAATGGAGTCCAAAGAGAGGTAGTGTGAGGGCTGACCTAATCTGCAGTGGGAGTCAATTAGCCGGTGCTGGTGGGCCTGAGATGCAGTTACTAATGCCTCAGTGTTCAGAGGAGCGGAGGCAATTTGAGAAGGAGCTGATTGATTTAACAGAGGTTTCGCCATCTCACTGGCCTCCTGCCAGCCCGTTTGTGCCCCTTAAGCACCCAAGTGCGGCTTTCTCTCACAGTTCTGCATGGTCATCTTAGGTCACTCCCAGGTGAATCTAAGGATAATGCAGTCCAAAACGGGACTCCAAGTTTTCTTTTGTTGGTGGGAGAGAGAGACAACAGTGCAGGAAACAATCCATCTTGCTTTACCAAACCGACTGCATTTGGTAAAGCAAGATGAGAAGTGTGACACGAGAGTGAGTTCAGGATCCAGAGTCCGGCTGGCAAAGCTATGCTGTCTCCCCTATGTCTCTCTGGTAATTGGTACTAACAAGGATTACAGAACGAAACAAAACAAAGCTAAGAAGCTTTCGTGGTGTTAGGTAAGGACGCTGTGTGTTATAAGTTGACCGGAATATCGTCTTTGAAGGCTCACGCATTTGAATTCAAGGTTTCTAGCTGGTGACGCTGCTTCAAGAGATGGTAGAACCCTTACTAGGTACAGCCTTGCTAGAAGAAATGAGTTGCAGGGGTCGCCTTTGAGGTTTTAGAGCTTGGTCCCTCTCCCTGTTGGACCAAGAGACGAGGAGTCTAAGCTACCTGCTCTGATCCTGCTGTCCTGCCATGGTGAATGGTATCTTATAAGCAGTAAATTAAAGGGAAGCCTTCTAACCTGCTTTCAGCCAGATACTCTGTCAGAGTGGCAAACATACCCAATATGCCATGCTAAGAAGACTCATGAACTGGATCCCAGCTTACAACAATTTTAACTGAATTGAATTTTTAATAATTAAAAAAATTCTTTACATGCATTGGTGTTTTTGCCTCCACATATGCCTGTGTGAGAGTGCCGGATCTTGAGGTTACACACAGTTGTAAGGTACCACCCACGAGTCCTCTGGAAGAAAAGCCAGTGCTTTTAACCACTGAGCCATCTCTCCAGTCCCCTGGATTGAATTTTTGAATTAGATGCACGGTGAAGAACCTTATCAGCATCAAAGAAAAATTGCCTGAGAATGTTGGTCCAATGTGGGTCTAATGGCCTTCTCACATTGTTCTTTAATTACTGATATATTCTAAGTGGCCTAAGTTGGTTCAAGTGCCAAGCCCGACTCCTTCTGGTCTAGTGCGCAGTGATAGCTCAGTGGCTGCTAAGGGCCCACCTTTGGCTTGGAGTAGATTCCAAAGGACCTGGGAAGCTTTCCTTCCCACTGACAGGCAGATCTTTCATAGTATCAGCCATTCACAACATTTATTTTCTATATTTATTTTTATTTTTAAAGAACTTGCCAATTAGGCAGCAGGGCTAGAGAAAGAGCCCGGGAATCACTATCACCAGTAAACCAGCTATCACTTCCCAACTTTGTTACCCAGCTGTGCCTCAGTTTCCTTATCAGTAAAATGTGTACCCTACTTGCCTTTTGCTGGCACAAGGAGGGTAAAACAACATCATCATGGATGTAATGACATCATGGGCATGAAATCTTATTCATAGACAGGAAGACCTAAGCCTTGTTATGGATAATAAACCCTCACTTTTTTTTTGAAGTGGGATGCCTAATTCATATACTTATCTAGAAAAAGACTAGAAGAATGCTTAGCCTTGGGGTTTATGAGGAGAAGATGTTTATTAATTTGGGATCATGGCAGCAGGAGAGCCATCACAAACTACAATGTATGACTACCACGTACAGCATTTGCCCTTAAGGTCTTTCCAGTAAAGGATGAAGAGAACACTCTTGATTTGGCCCAGATTGGCTCTCTTTCTGCTTCCTGTATCTCTCTCTGTACTGGAGTCTTTGAATGCCCACCCATTCCCTAGTAGGCTTTCTGTACCAAGTGTGGAGAGTGCACCTCACATGTAGCCTTCCTTGTATTAGCATCTTCACCATTTCCTCTCTCCTTAGCCATTTTGGTTCTTGACTACACTGGATTCAGGAGGCTCTTGCTTCTGATCACTATATGGAATGAGTGTTGCTGGTGACTAATTGTTCTGGGGATGACTTGTTGGTTTGGGTGGTGTCCAGTTCTCTGTCCTTCTGTAAATGGAGCCAACTCTGATTTATACGTCTGTGAATCTCTGATGAGCTGTGGAGGTGGCTGGGAGAAGGCGGTGGAGTAGAAATGCTGTTGGAAATGATAACATTTTCTCTGACTTTGGGCTCAAGCAAGCGAAAATTGGCTGCCATTCAATGTCAAATTTTGGGCAGAAGAACAGAATCAGGTCTTGTCATGTAAAATCGTATATTTTTTTAAAACTGGAATCCATCATCTCTTTTTCATGACTAAATGTGAGGTCATGAAGATAGTTTCAAAGTTGGGAAGATACAGTCTTGTATGTTTTCCTGGGTCTTTAAGACATTTGTCTGATATTCTGGATTAAGGATTTTGACTTTGTTCTCTTAGGCATAAATCAGTCACTTCCAGATGGAGGCAGAGTCATTTGGATCAATGTGACGTGAAGCCTCAAATCAGGCGTATCCTGAGGGCTGGCAGCATGAGAACATCATAGGTAGAATGGTCACACAGACCACTCTGTGAGGACGCAGTCTGTGGTTAAGACACTTGTCCTAGCGGAGGGAAAAACAACGAAGTGAGTGTCATTACACAATATTAGTGCTGCCATCCAGCTTTCTTCCCGGTGTTTATCCTTCCTTTCCAGTCTCCCTAGCTGGCTCTTTCCGGAAAGCTGGATGAAGAAAGAAAATATTAAACATATAGAAAACCTTTGAGGGAATGTTTTGGATCATCTCTTGATGTAGTTTTCACAAATAAAGACTTGCACCTGTTTTTGATCTTCGATGGGCGTGGTTGAAAAAGAACAAGGCTTTGAAGGCCTGGCGCTACAGGCCTAGAATCCCAGCAACCCAGGAGGCAGAGGAAGGAGGATTGCAAACTTCATTTCGCTTAGACCACTAAGGTCAAGGTGAGATTGGTCAACTCAATGAGTCCTTATCTCTGAGTTGGAATAGAAATAAAAAAGAAAAGAAAATAGGGCGAGCAGTGAGGGGTGAAGGGTCTAACTCAGGGGTAGAATGATTGCTAGGTTCAATCCCTAGAACCCAAAACATAAAAATTAAATAAGCTCCTTGTTCCTACTAAAGAAGGAACAGAAACACAGTCAAGATAGATTAGGTTTTTTTAGTTTTCCTCTGAAAACAAAGCTTAGTAGTTTATTATAAGCCAGAAGGAATTTTTTTTTTTTTTTGGTCAAACTGGGTATCCCTCGTGGGGCAGCATGCTTCTCTTCCATGATGCCTTCATCCTGGCGCCCACCTTGATGGAGTAACCTCCATTCAGAAATGTAAGAGTATTCCTGAGGCAAAAGAAACAGGGCAAGCCACTTGAGCCCCTGAAGGCTGTCTGGGAATAGGAGATGTTTGTTATCCCTGCTGGATTTCACTGACCACCACCTGCAAAGCGGCCACACCCCAGGCTAACAGGATGTTTGATCCTCTCCAGAGCACTTCCATGGGGAGGAGCTCTTACTTGATGAGGGTGCAGTAACATAAACAACCACACCCAGGAGTATAAAATATTTGGTATATGATAAGGATAGCTTTCAGGTTATTCAAGGAATGGACAAAACAACAAATGGTCCTGGAAAAGTCTGAGAAAATAAAGTAACGTAATAGGTTACCGCAAATGATATAGAAATGGTTTAAAGTGCATTAGTAATAAATAATCAGATTATAGACAAAATTGTATTTTATAATACTGGCTATTAAGGCTTCTTTTGTTTTCCCTGACATGGATTTACTTGTTTGTGTTTTGTGTGGGGGTGGGGAGAGGAAAGCACTGAACACAGAGCATGGGGCAAGCTTGGGACCCCCTTGCTATGCTAGGCAAGCAGTCCACCACCAAGACATGCCTCCTTTCCTAGTCAAGGCTTCTTTAAAAGGCATCAGTCCAAAAGTGGAAATGATGAAGGTCAAATCTAGTGTAGCTGGTATAGAAAAGTAGAGTCTTCGATAAGTAAGATAGACCATAAGGGAAGCCAACAAAGAGACAGGAACGAAAGGGTGGGAAGGGTAGCTGGGTCTGCCTCTCTGCATTGGTGGAGTAGCCCAGTGAGCACTGACACGCTCTCGGGACAGTGCATCTGTAGTGAACACACAGGCATTTTTTTCTTTGTAGCTTTTCCATAATAACATAACGCAATGACCATGGCCAGAACCCCCAAGTCTATTGAGGGTGTGCATGTGCTATTTGCAAGCACTGTACCATTTTACATAGAGGACTTGAGCATCTGGAGAGTCTGGCATCTTCTGGAGGTCTTGGGACCAATCTCCAGAGGATGCTGAGTCATTACGGTGTTTCAATATTAGAATGGTGGAAGAGTTCTTACTCAGCAGACAGGTAGGGGTTTGCTCTGCCTGGTGCCAAGGGAGCCATTTTACCGGATGGAGCCTTCCCATCCCCCTTCCCAAGACTCACTGCTGTTTTCAAAAATGTCAACAAAGTAACAGCTCATGTCAGTGTGATGAAGAAAACGGGACTCCTGAGGTTCTTTCCATCTTTCTCAGCAATGATTTTTAAGTGCTACCTTTGGAAAACGTTGTTTTGACACCTGCTTTGGGACTTAGGCTCAAAATGAAGCAAACTGGTTTTCATCTCCTGGTTGACTTACTCTCACCCTGAGGACTCACTGGTCTTTCTCATAGCCGAGAGAGTGGGGTGGGTGAAAAAAACAGAGGGGTCAGAGCCCTGGAGTTCTTAGATTCCCTACTTTTCCTCTCTGCTTCCCTAAACACCCATGATGGATGAGAGGGCCCTAAGCAGCTATTAACTGATCACTGCTCAATGAAAATTTTCAGAGCAGTCGGTCAGCCTGGGAGCTTCTGGGAAACACACTCCTGGCCTTCACTGCCTTTAGCCCACTTCTTCCCAGACATGGCAGAAGTCAGAGCACAGCGTTCATCCATGCTAAGGCGTCAGCAGATGGCCTGCACTCCTCGGCCTTGGAGGAGGGTGGGGCCTCTTGCAGAAATATGGTGGTTTCTGCTGTTTGTAGCAGCACCCCACATTCTTTCTCTGCAGCCTGCAGAGCCCTTCTCTTAACTCCTTTCTCCCTTACCCAGTACAGTTCTAGATTCTTGTTTCTATAAAGCTCATCCCTCTGATGTGCTTTGTGATTGGCTCCTTGAACATGAATCTGGTGATGATTCTGTGAACCCTCTCTTCTCATGAACTTTAGTCAGTGTGCTTATCAGGATTCCCCAGGAACCTGCGTGATCTTGAGGTCAGGGAGTGGCTTTGCCCACAAGGTCCCCCAGGACTTAGTCCAGTCTAGCACAGTAAACAATTGCTGAGTGTATTTGTTACCAGGTGTTTCCTTGGTACTGGGTTAAACAGTACCTGGGCTGTAAAGCTGGGCGTGGGGTGGGTGGACCAGTGATTTCTGATGGTTGAGGCCAAGGCATCTCCTTCTATTTGCCTTTTCTTGTAGCCAAAATAGATCAGCCAAATCCATGGTTGGGAAAACTCACTTCTTGGTGATGTGGCAGGATAGAAAGATTATAGGAAAGTTATGACATGGAAGGACAGCTTGGTAAAACAAAAACACAAAAACCCCAAGCCTTCATCCCAGGCTCTGGTATGTGTTTTCTGTCAAGAAGTAGGAAACTTCAGATACCATTGATAAAGACCAAATCCCTTACAGAGCATGTTTTACAGAAGACATCTTGTCAAGGACAGTAAATGAATTGGTTGTGCTTACTTTTGGACCTAAGTGATGTATAAAGTTGACTTTCTGGCTGCTCCCTCTCATTTCTAAATCTAAACACTATCTCTCATAATCTGTTGCAATTTTTCTTGCAGAAGAAAATTCTTTAGCTTTTAACATTTTATAAGTTACATTCTTTGAACAATGTTAAAATTGTTTTCTTTTCAACCTGTAAAGATGTATCTTGGGAGCATGTACTGAGATGGTATATAAAGAACCCTAATGGTCAAGTTTCCTCCAGAAACCCATATCCATGTTTGGGTGTGTCTCCTTATTTCCCTGAGCACCCTTCTTGCTAATGATCCATGTGCTTAAGAATTACGTTAAAAATATCTTTTAAAAATGTTAACAACTATTTGTGTGTCTTTGTATGTGACTGTATATGGATATCATGTATGCTACACACAAGTATACCACACTGCATAGGTGGAAGTCAGAGGTCAGCAGAGTTGCTTTTCTCCATCCGCCATGTGGGTCCTGTGAATGGAACACAGTTCACCAGGTTTGGTAGTAAGTGCCTTTACCTCCGAATCCGTTTTTTATCTTTTAACAAATCTCCAATTCCACTTCATGTTGTATTAGAGTGAAATTATTTTCTTTGTTGAAGCTGTAAATTACAGGTTTGCTGAATGGAAATCTCTAAGGAGCAGAAGTCTTCAGCTTCCTGTAGGAGATGGGGTGGAGCCAGGCCTGTCTCTAGCACCAACAACAATGAGAGCCTCGGCATAAGGGCCACCTCCTGGTGGCCCCTGGGTAGGATGGCCATGCTTATTGGTCAGAGATTCACTGTCTTTGGAGTCACTGAACTCCAGCATTATCAGAAGGAGATAGCCATCAAAGTAAGAGTAATCCCATTCTCTAATTTAGCCCTGGGTTCTTCAGTTTCCTCATCTATGTAACAGGAATAATATCCCCGTATTTTAGTGTTGTTCTAATGTTTAGATGAAGCAATAGAAGCAAAGTTGGCAGCGCTGGCCACATACAGAGAACTGTAGAGATGTGGCTCTTATTATCCCATTACCAGTAGGACATGATCTTATTGATGGAAGGTCAATGAACATATTGTGTGTGCCTGTGTATGTATGTGTATGTGTGTATTTGAAAAACAGAGAATATCTGTCAGAGTGTGTATATCTGAGTGGGAGTGTATGTGTGTGTAGGTGTATATGGGTGTGAGTGAGAGTGTGTATATGTGTGTCTATGGGTTTATGTTTTGAGTATGAATGTGTGTGTGTGTTACATTTTTGCTTTAGCCTTAGGGGTTAAGAGACCAAGTATCCTCTTTAAATATTTACTATTTTATTTTTGAGACTGGGTCCACACAGCCCTACACTAGCCTCAGACATGCTGTGGAGGCCAGAATGACCTCGACATTTGGATCTTCCTGCCTCCCACTCCTCATTCTGGCACCTACTACCACATCCAGCTAGATCTCTCTTCACCCCGCAGAGCCAAAGTAAAGATATGTTATTTGCTTCCTCCCCTTTCCTTGCCCCACTCTGGCCTTGGCTGCATTAGCAGACATTCTATGGCCAGGGTACCAGTGCATCCACCTCCATCCGGGGAAGATAAACTTAGATCTCTACAGGTTTCTGTGTGCGCAGATGAAGGACTTTTAAAACCTAACTACGCCTCACCACCTTCTCCCCTATCACCTTACTCTACCCCAGGGCCACCGTCATCCCCTTCCGACAGCCTTTCCCCTCAGTGCACAGTCTTCACAGCTGCACAAAGTCCCCTGATAAGCACGGTTCCGCTCGAAGCTCCCCACTGACTTCTGGTCACACTTTTCACCTTTGGCAAGGTCCCATATGATTGACCTTTCCTCATTCTCTCACCCTTGACATCACCAGGACTCTACAGGCTGTGGCCACACAGACCTTAAAGCCTTGTGCCTTGTGGGCGATGCTTGTCTTTGATCTCCTTTCTCAGCATCGCCCTGTCTATGATACCTTTCCCCGAATTATCACACAGCTGCCTCCGCTTTCACCTTCACGTGACTAGAACCCCTGACCATGTCATTATTAGCATCTCCTCTCCTCAGTGCTCTCGAGCTCACAAGCTGCTCTCTAATCTTCTTTGCATGCACCAAGCCCCAGTGGTATTTGTTCGTGGTTTGTGGTTATTCTCTTCTGGCTAGGAAGTCATCTTTATGGCATCAGGATGTCTTTGGCCCCAAGTCACCACCCCATTTTAGAGTGGGTGATCTGTATATACTTGTGGACTGGAGGAATTCCTTGGAGGGTGCAGTCTGTCTAACATGCTTTCTCACAGCACAGTTAAGATGGTCATTGTGCTACAAAACTGCTTCTCTGGCAAGGGGAGAGAAAAAGTGAGAATGAGGCAGAAAGTGTATCTTTTTCACTGCTGGAAGCTGGTGTTTCTGTTCATTGTCTTATAACTCCAACCTCCAAGAGACACTTTACAGAGCTTGATACTGTATCTCCAACAAGAATGCACGTCCTATTTCAGAGATGCCCATGCACAAAGAGCCTTGGTTATTTTCCAAAGGTATCATGTTTTCTTTTGGCACAAGCTAATGCCCAGAAACCTGGATAAGCTTTTATACTGGAATAGCCCAGAGCTGGCAAAACTCCCCGACTTGTTAGGAAGCTGACCACAGCAAATTAGAAGGAAGCCTTAAAAATTTTTTCTTTTAAATCCAGAAGCTAAATTTTAGATAGCTCTACACCATCATCTATAACGGATCTTCTTAACATAGCGAGAAACATACAGAATTTGTATTCAAATTACCTTGGTTTGAATAACCACCAAATAAGCTGAGCACCTGGGAAGTCCCCCTCAGCCCAATGCCTTGGTGTGGCAGCCGTAGACACTCCTTATATCTCCTGCGGTAGGGGTATCACCTGCTTCCTTCTCGGCCTTTCATGCATTCCCCTTCTGTATCCACCCACCCTGGCTGCCTGAAGGCTGAACTTACAGTGTTTCCTAAGGGACACATGGGCAAACCAATATATTCTCAATCTGCTTGAGATGTCTCCAATGGGCAACTATGCCTTTTGGGTACCCACTAAGTCCAGCTAAGCTTCTGTTACAGTTGCCCTTCCTTCTCATTATCATAGAAGTTAGGCCTCATTGATTCTGGCTGCCAAATTTGCTTCCCCCTATTCTTGTCCTAAGTAAATCAGTCACAGGATACATCATCTCAACATCTGCTGCTCTGTGGACTCCAATCAACACATGCAACACTTTCGTTTTCTCATTTGTATAACAGTCCACAGTCTCAGTGGATTTTATCAAAGCCTTTCATTTATTTGTCCCCCTCCCCAAGACACCACAAAATTGTATTGTTAGGAGCCTGGAGAGATGGCTCAGTTGGTTAAAAGCACTCAGTGATTAAAACTGTCTGTGCCTTGGGTCACAGAGCCCAAGACATTTGATCCCCAATACCCACAAGGCAGTTCACAGCTCTCTATAACTCCAGTCCCAGGTCCAATGCTGTCTTCTGGCTTCTGAGGACACTTGCACATACATAGTATACATGTATACAAGCAAAACACCCATACAAATAAAATAAATACAATTAAAAACTTACAGAAAAATTGTATTATTAGGGTTAGAAAAACCAACTCAAAATTATCGAATGCCATATTTGGTAAAACCACCTGGTATATATAAAGAGACAGTCACATCTACATCTATGTTTTCCACCTTTGGGCACATTCTAGTATGGGAAAGTCATCCTGATCTTGGTGCACTGTGCTACTCTAAAAAAGGATCAAAAGTGGGTTTATGAGACTTGGGAGCCAAAGTCACTTTATTGTTTGGTTGGTTTTTTTTTTTTTTCCCTTTCAATTTATTTGCTATCCTAGGGGAAAGGACCAGAACTCCTTAGAATCTTTTTACTCATTTTCATGGCTCAGTACTATACATTTTCAAGTCAGCTGTGCAGAGAAAGCTCTGCATATTTTTAATGCCTGGAAGTGTTGATGGTTTCCTGGACTATCTCCCTCTTATTGGTCCATGTGCTATCCTAGGTAGAGGGTG
>CM053766.1:54764306-54778841 GCA_028658305.1 Pachyuromys duprasi
GGGGTTGCTGAACACATGGGAGTGTTAAAAAGATAGTCTGCACAGGGAAGGCAGGACTCTCCAAGCCCTTCACACATCTTGTACTGTTGATATCTTTGTTTGGCTGCTTCTCTGTATCCTTTGTAAAGATAAACTTACATAAAATGTTTCTCTGAGTTAGTGAGCCATCCAGCAAAGTATTGAACAAGAGTGCAAGGTCATAGGGGCATCTGATACATTACCAGCTAGCCAGAAGTACAGGTCACAACCTTGAATCTATGATTGGCATTTGAAGTGGAAGGACAACTCCTGGGACTGAATTAGTAAACCTACAGGGTCTACAGTAACTTCAATTAGTGTCAGAATGGAATTGAATTATAGGGCAACCTATCGGTGTCCACTGAAAAATCACTTGTAGGGAAAAGTTGGGCACAATTCACTGACCAGAAATGATCTTCATGAGAATCCAAGAGGAGAAAGCAATCTTCAGAGCTTTGTTTATTGTTTTCCACAATCTCAAAGAGAATAACAAACAAGTTGCAATTGTAAATAGGGTAGCCAGGTGGACCTCACCGAAAGGATGGCATTTGAATAATTTGTCTCTTCTCCCCCCCCCACCCCCTCACCCCGTGTTTGTTTTAAGAGATGAACACACAGGCAGGGAGGACAACTAAAAACTAAAGTAAAGGCCAGATCCTTTGCTTAACTATTCAGGTATAGCCCAGAGGCCATCCTGGCTGGAGCCCAGAAAATGAGAAGGACTGTGGAAGCGAACAGAGGAAGGTCAAAGAGATGGGTGTGTTTGGGAAGCTTGGAACAAGGAACAGTGAGCTAGACCCTGAGCAAGAGAGTAATAGGATCCAGCTAATATTTGACTAGGTAACCACAATCAAGGGAACAAAGATTATCTTTCTATGTTGACAATTTTCTTTCTCGCATCCTTTGAAGTGTGTGTGTGAATTCTGTACCTATATGTCTGAAGTTAACCTAGTGTTTCTTAAGCGAGAAGTCTTGGCACATAAGAATGTGTTGACCTATGGATAGGATTGTTTTAAAATGTATGGCCAACTTAAGTTTAGAAGATTGAGTAAAAGAAAAGAAAAATAAACTTTTAATTTAAAGTGCTGTTTTAAAATAAGTTTTCATAAAAAGGTACATAAGACTCAAGGTGCGGCATACAAATAATGATGATTAATTTATCATCACAGGTACATGATAACCCTATAAAATGTTGGTGCACCTTGCAGTCACATGTTATGTGGGCCTCTGGGATAGTATCAACATGGGAGAAATCTTCTCAAATCTTGTCAGTTTTTGTCAAATCAAAAGGGAGCTTGTAAACTTATTGGAACAGGTCCTTGAAAAGTTTAGTCATCAATCAAAAGAGAAAGTCACTTGCAAGCTATCTCAAAAGTAAGCTAGGGAAATGTTTTATGTAAAATGATTACAAATGGCTAATGGTGCTGATAAAAACGTTTTAACTGCATGGGTGATCAAAGAAATGCACAGCAATCGTGAGGCACTGAAAATTGATTTTCAGGAAGGAACACAAAGAAAAAGGAAAGAGACTATTTGGGGGAGAATAATAGAAATTCATGAGAATCAAATAGGGAGGCATAAGATTATTGTGTAATTCAAATGCTGATTTCTGTATCCCTCCTATATGGTTGCAAGCCTTAGCCTGAGAATCTCCTTTCTTAACTTTGTATAAACTCTACTTCCCAATGGTCCCCTGATATGTCAATAAAGCAGCTTACAGCCAATTACTGAGCAGGAGTGAAAATAAGGCTGGACTTCCTATCAGCCAGGGGAGGAGGAGTTAGAGGACAAGAGCCAGTGAACGCAGCAGAAGAGGGTCAGGAGATACCAGGAGAGAGCTCAGCAGAAAAGCTACGAAGAACAAGGATCACTAGGATGTATGCTGGGAGGAAACCAGATTAAGAATAGAGTAATCACTGCTCAGTTCTTGTGTTGTGAAGCTTATTATAAACAACTATAAAGAGTCTCAATTATTTATATATTGGCTGGGTTAAGAGCGAAACTAAAAGAAACCAACACAGTTATAAAAGTAACCGGAACACTGGAAATTCATGAGTCTCAAAGTTGTTGGGAACAGGGGATCTCCCATGCTGCAGATGCTGTTTTCAGTGGGTGCACAGAGAAAGGCAATGGTAAGAAAAGACACTGTAGCTTGGCATTGTATTTTCACATCCAGGAAAGTTTATTTTGCAAATGATTCAAAAAAAGAAATGTAATTATAGTGTTAATTAATTAACTAACTAGAGACAGGGAATTGTGAAACTGGTCTCCAACTCCTGGGTTCCTGCCTTAGCCTCCCAAATAGGTGGAATTTTAGGAATGGAATATTTACTATACCTAACTATATCATCATCATTGTCGTTTTTGGTTTTTTGTGTTTTGTTTTTGTTTTTGTTTTTTGTAAGACAGCGTTTCTCTGTGTACCCTGTGGCTGATTTGGAACTCACTCAGGAGACGAGGCTGGCTTTGAATCACAGAGATACATCTACTGCCTCTGCCTCCCAAGTGTTGGGATTAATGGTGTGAGCCACCACACCTGGCTCATTACTATTATTTTAAATTTAAAAAGAAGTATATCATTCAACAGAAAAAAAGGTCAGATATTTAAAATCTATTTAAGAAGTATGCTATGATGGTAATATTCAACAAAAATAATGATATGGAGAAACATTGATGACATACAGATATGTTTGATGCAGAATGAAACAAAGTTTGGAGGCTTGGTTTTGGGTAATATACATACATATATGTGACATAAATAAAGCCAGGTAAAGAGAGAACTAGGTGGTAATGATGATTAATGTTAAATGGTGAGGTCCTAAGAATTTTCTTAGGTTTTCAACATAACATTCATAATAACCATTCATATTTCTATTGTTTAACTTTAGCATAAATTTCTTGCTGACTATATGCTTTTTCTATTTTCTGTATGCAAGTTTTCAAAATTGTTTTATTTTATTAATTTATGTATTAAAGGGTAGTTGGGAGCTGTGGAGATCAGAAGTTGGTTCTCTCCTTCCACCCCGTGGGTCTCGAGAATTAAACCAAAGCCATAGAATTTGGTAACAAAAAAACTTTACTTCCTGAGCCATCTTGCCACTGCGCCCCACTCCAGTGAGTTCAACATGTCCCCAGTGGGTGTTTCGTCTTCCAGAGGTCCTCACTTCACAGCTGGCTTTGCATAAAATTAAAGCACCCAACTCCCCAAGGCATCCCTTCCAAGCCAGCTCAGTGGTCATAGAGGAGTACACGAGGAAGCTCAGTGTTAACAACCCTGAACAATGTGTGGAGCAGTGAAGAAGGCACAGCCACATCCGGGAACCCGTGCTTCCTTCCTGCGAGGACACTTTACTAAAAGCATTTGTTTAGTGCACAGAGGTGGGGTGTTTTTTGTTTTGTTTTGTTTTTCTCCCAAAGATTCGTCTCATCCTGCTCCACCTCACGGTGTTTTTAAGCATCTTGTTATAAAGCCTCCCCTTGCAGGCACACTATTGCTATTCTAGTTTTCCCTTTCTTGGGATGTTTCCTTCCTTCCTTCTTTCCTTCCTTCCTTCCTTCCTTCCTTTCTTCCTTCCTTGCCTTTTTTCTTCCTTTCTTCATCTCTCCCTCCCTTCATTTCTTCCTTCCTTGAATAAAAGGCTTAGGATGAACCCCTAAAATCTCTCTCAAGCCTCCTCGCCATGGCACAATGTCCTCCTAAATCAAGAGAAAACAAAGCTGGAGCATGTAATATGCAGAAGAGCAAAGAAGTGGTAGAACAGTCTTTTTTGTTAAATTAAGCTCAGTGCTTAGCTTGGCAGCCACTTACCTTCCTAGTGTCTTTGAAAATTCCGAGTCAACTGTAGTGAACTGGGAATATGCAGTTGCTCCGTGAGCCCCTGTGGAAGCAGAACCATCCGGGTTAAGGTTTGATTGGCGGCAGCCCCAGCGGGCACTTTGAATGCTGCTGACTTACTTCCTTGCCTCCAAAACTGGCAGTGTGACTGTTCAAGCCTGAATTCACAGGGTCAGTCTTCTATCAGTGTAGTCACATCAGTCTTCCTGGAGACAGTTACGTGCTGTGTGAAACCGTTAAGGGAGCATTCAAGGTACACATCTCCATGCAGCCCAGGGGAAGACACAGAAGAATGGATTCTTGGCTTGGCATTTTCATTTGTCAGGACTGGAAGAGCTAACCTCAGATTTACCCATCCGTTTTATCAAATGCTCTGGGCTGGGAAAATGTCCCTTTGTTGGCTGCTCTTGAAACATGTTGCTTTAGGTTATCTCTTCGATTTGCTCATTTTTCTTTTAATTTAGTGAGAAATCAACATGCAGCGCCTAATCCAGTTAGTCTTACAAAATGAATGCTTCCCTTGGCTATTTGCAGGTGTTTTGCCTGTGTGTACCTGATGTTTCCTCCAGCTAAACTAGATAAATTGCAACTTCAATAAAGACCTTAATATCACAAATGCACTTTTAAAAAAATGTGCAATTTGTGGCAGTTTTGTGAAAATCCAACAGAGCTAGATAAAGAAGTATAATAGTCATACTAACAGATTTAAACAAAGTGAAGGAAAGCAAGAAGGACCTGGCTTTGTGAGAAAGTCTGCTCTAGAGTTCAGGTCACTGGCTTCAATACCTAGGCTTAAAAAAAAAGTAAATAGAAGAAATACTCTCTAATCCAATGTTTCTCAGCCTTCGTAATGCTGTGACCCTTTAATACAGCTCTTCATGTTGTGGTGACCCCCAACCATAAAACCATCTCATTGTTCCTTTATAATTTTGCTACTTCTTAAGAATTGTAGTATAAATATTTCATATGCAGAAAGGTCATATGAGCCGCAGGTTGAGAACCAAAGCTCTGAAGCAATGGTAAAAACTATAGTCTAATAAGCACAAAAATAAATAGAATAGCTGATTCACTACCATGTGTTAGGCACTGTATATAATATGTGTTCTTCACTCCAGCATCACCCCAAAACTGTGCGGAAGTCATCGTGCTATAAGGAAACAGGAATTTTTCAGCTCTGCTGTGATCTAATCTGACTGTTGTCACATACATGTTTTAAAATCGACCAAAGGTTGTTATATGCGGTTATATTAAGAAAACAGTAGCCCTTAAGCCTGTCTAGCTCAGGGGGAACTCTATAAATACTATAAAAGTTAAAAGTTCTTCTCTTATTGTTCAAATGTTTGTTCTTTGTGTGTGTTGATGAATTCCTGTATGCTGTGTCATTCAATGAACAAAGTCACTTTCTCAATGCCCATTTTCTAAGATCTCGAGGCTCAGAATGGATAACTAACCTTTTCAAAGTTCAGATGGTAAGGAAAGGGCAGAACCAGGCTTCCAACACAGATTAAATGAGGTAATTCATGCTGCTAAATGGTGAGTTGTTTAATGGGAGAAATGCTAAAATTAGTTCCTTCCACCATGTGTGGAGCAATTAAGGATGCAGTTGAAAGTGGAGCCAGATGCCACCACCTCTCCAGGAGCATGTGTTCTTGTCCTGGGTGGTAAAGGATGGCAAGCTGGAAGTAAAGCTGGGGTGGTAGTGTTTGGTGCCCTAAGCCATCTCCCCAAGATAAAGAAGCCACAAGGGAAGTACTGAGTCTAGGCAGAGCATTGTGCAGTCAGGCCAAGGGAAGTATTCTGCACATACTATGGGTCAGAGGTTCAGAGAAAGCCTGAAGAGTGCAGGCAGGCTACAAAAGAAAGAGGAGGCACAAAGCAAAGTGTGGGTGAGCACAGAGGCCAGAAAGACAACAGTTCTGCTACTACTTAAGGAAGAACGAAACACATGATAGACTTTGCTGAGTGCAATGTATTCAGAGACCAGCCCCTGCATCCACAACAGTGGTTATGTTAGTTACGCACAGGCAGTCAAGAAAACATGTCCTCTCTAGGGTTTGCCTGCCCTTGGGAAGCTCCAAGTGACAGAATTCTTCTTATTGGGTTAAAATCCTCAGTGCTCTTCAAAGGCCTCAGGACACCCATCCTTCCTCTTCCTCAGGGCATTCCCTCAAGTATCACACACGTATCTGACAGGAGTGACTGCCACACCCTCTGTCCTCAGACCCCGAATAGCAGAAGAGAGGTCTCCAATCCCAGATAAGAACTCAGCCTCATGACACTTACTGACAAAACTACTCCCTGAGAGCTTACTTTGGCTGACCCTGTGCTAATTATGAAGATTGGTTCATCTTCATCCAATTGACTAATCCTCCCCCATAAACCCCAAGAAGGGAGAAAGATATTCCTCTCTGTCAACTACTAAACAAGAACGCAGAGAAAAATAGGAAGACCATGATGCTTCTTAAGAACAGTCAGAACGGCCGGCTCGTGCTCTCTTGTCACCGCCTACCTGACTGAGGGTCACCCTCTGTCAGCAATGATCGTCAAACAGTAGAGGCTCAAACAGGATTTCACATGTGGAGGCTGAGGGAAAGTCTGAAGCCTAGCTGGTCTCTACCCTCCCCAGCCCACAGTAACTAGGTAGGTGCTGGCCCCTAGAACCTCATTATGACCAGGCGATGGTATCAGCCACAGTGACAGATTGCCCACTATGACAGCGAACCTTCCCTTCTCAGTGACATAACAGGGAAGTGCCTTGTATGAGATCTGACCAAGATAGGTTACATTCTTCAGTAGGTCACCTTCTATGGAGCCTGTTATGGATCACAAAATCCACACATCGAGGTCTTAAGGCCTAGTACCTCACAACATAAGCTTTTGGGAAACAGGGATGTTATTTGGTTAAAAAGAGGTCATGTTGAAGGAAGGGAAGCCCCTGATTTTGTAAGACTTTCTCCCTTGTAGAACTGCGAACAGAGAGAGTATACAGAGAAGATACAGTGTGATTATGAGGAGAGTCATGCAAGCCATGAGAGATACATGGAAGCTTGTAATGTATCCTTCCTTCCCTGCCCCCAGGAACCAACCCATCCACACTTTCATTGCGTTTTCTAGCCTCTGGATGCATGAGGCAATACGTTGCTGCTGTTTGAGCCCCGTTCACAGTGCTTTTGATAGGACAGATCTAGTGAACAGATAAATGGATAAGCACAATCATCTTGCCATGATGTAGCTCAGCCATTGTCAGAGGCTTCTGGCTCTGTTGACCAAGCCACTGTGACTGCATAGTAGAAGAAGATCATTATGAGGAAGGTCACGCAGAATTCTTTAGGGGCATATATGAAGGGACATGCCTGTCTGCTCAATCACATAGACAAACCTAACTACAGGGGAAGCTGGGAACTGTAGGCCACTTGCATGTCTCTTAATTAGAGAAAACAGATATCACTCAACATAGCAAGCCTTGACTATGTTACAGCAGAAAGGCCCTGGAAGAACGAGAGTGTGGCTTGAAGCCCCTGATGGAGACAGCAGAACCATCACTGCGCATTTATAAAACACCTGCATATGGCAGCATGTTGATGGGTCATAGAAACACAGCAGGAAACAAAAGGAGTTGTCCTTCTTTCAAGGAACTCGGACTGTGGTAAAAGAGTGTAAAAGATATTTGTAGGATTCCTACAGGAACACATAAATGCCCTCACCTGGAGTAGGGAGCCGAGGGAGGACTTGCATAGATCGGGGTGCTGCAGGGGACCAAGGAGGAGCTTCTTGTCTGTAGTCCCTTCTCAGTAGGGACAGAAAGGGAGTTTTTGAAAAGGAGGGTTAAAATACTGACATTTGGCACCTTTGCTAACAAAGCCTAACCTGGCTGGGTATAAGATCACCTCCATCAATTGTACTTATTTATTATTGTACTTATGTATTTATATTCATAGATCTTGTCAAGATAGTGGTTGATATGTTTTATACCAAAATAGATGATAGAAAAATATTGCTAAGGTGTCAGTCTCCAGAGGATTGCAGCAAAGTGTGAATTTTATTTAGAACTGGGGTAGGGGGAGATGGATTTCTACTCACTCAAGTACATGGACAACTATAATATGTTTTATTTCAATGGTTCTAATAATCAACAGACCCTATATGTTCTATATGTTTAACAGGGAGTGTTGTCAACAGCGGTCCATTTCATATTTGACGCTAAGGAAGCACACACCATGTAGACAATGCTGGACATCTCTCAGTGAGAGTGGAATCCAGCAGCCGTCAAGTTGGATCTGAAGACTTAACACAGAATTGACTTAGAATCTAGACTTTATTCTAGCAAGGAGTTGGAACTGAAGGTACTGCGGCCATTGTGATGTCCTATTGTCTTCTGCTTGGTAACTATGGCGTGGTGGAATAAGGCAGTGTTGGTGGTTTCAGAGATGTTCTGGGTAGATCTCACCAAGAACTCACAATAAAAAGATCCCTCCATCCCTGTCACTCACTTAAAGACTCATATAAAGACAAACAATACGGACAACAGGGTTGCTTTGTTCCTTATATCAAGACATCCGGCAAGTGACTCGTAAACCATGGTTGCCCAGAAGAGCTTTGTGTGATGGCAGAAATGTAATATGACCTGTGGTCCCCAATAAAGAGGTTACAAAAGTCTTATGGTTGTGAGATCCCATCTGCTGACACATAACCATAACATAATGATGGGAGAATACTATTTTCGATAATTTTTAAACATTCATTTAAATTAGAAAGTCAGTAGCTCTATTCGCTTATCTTCATCCTCAGATCTGGAAGCCAAAAATCCAAGACCTCAGCTCTGCTGTGTGCGTGGCTCCTGGGGCCTTTGTGTGGTTTCCCATGGTGGTACAAAAAGCAAAAGGTAAATTGTACAGGACACTCGAGGGGCAGCCTCCCAGTGTAGGAACTGACTCCCAAGGACACTAACCCAGGCTCGGGAGAGCAGCAGTAATGCATTCACGAAGGCAATGTCCCCATGACCTCGTCACTTCTTCAGTTCCTGTTGTCTCTAAATACTAACACACTGGGACTCATTTCCCAACACAGGATCGAAGGAGCATATATTCAAAGCATCCTCCTTGATCTACATTTGCTGCTCTCAGCAACCTAGTCTTCTCATTTTTGCTTTTCCCCTTCCCCTCAGCTGAGTAGAAAAAGAAATAAGGAAACACACACACACACACACACACACACACAAAGCAAGATATGAACCCAGGTGTGCAGACAGCCTGTATTCCACATGTCTTTGGCTACCGGTGTTGTTCCAAGTGACTGTGTGGGATGAGTTTGCCTCAGGCTCTAGCTTTTCTCCTGGGGACCAGCAGATATTCTTCTCAAAGTCAGGGACACATTTAATCTTTTGCTGTGTGGCACAGCGCCTAGTATTTAGCAGACATTTGTTAAATGCTTGTTGGATCCCCGAGCTCATCATTGTCACACAGTGTTTGAGTTTACTTGGCAAAAACTAAATACTTATGCTGGGTGATGGGTCTTATGCTTTTGTTCACAATGTTCATGATTGCAGGTAACATGCATAAAAATTTCCTCATACATAATGAAGGTGGGAACCTTGTGAAAAGCAAAAGAATTTCAGCCAGAGGAAAATGGCATAATATGATGGATAATTCTTCAAATATTTCATTGTAATTAACTTTTTAAAAGTTTGACAATCCTAGATATTTTTATTATCTCAGACAGTAGAAGAATGTTTTGTTAAATGTCATGTTGAACTTAGTCAACATATAATGTGTGATTCGGTGGCTCAGATAGTGAGGAGAGGGTGGGGCAAATGCCTGCCCTCCAAGCTTTCCCACATGCAACTTTCAGACCAGATTCTGACTTGTAGGGCAAACCCAATCCTATAACTCTTGTCCATGTCCTTTCTAGTCTCTCTGTCTTCTCTCTCTCCCCCCTCCTTCTCCATGTCTCTTCCCTTTCCTTCCCTTCTCCCTCCCTTCCTCCCTTTTTCTCTTTCTCTCTCAGGATTAAGCCTAGGGTTTTGTGTGTGTAGTGTAAAACCTCTATCACTCACCTATATCCCAAGACTTTATACATATAATTTTTTTGAGATAGGGTCTCACTAAGATGTCTGGGCTGCCCTTAGCCTCGGGTGTAGCTGGGTTATCAGCCTAGACCACCCGGCAAGTTCTTGTCGCTTGGTGATGTCATGATTCTTTGCAATTCTCGGGGTGTTCTGACAAGCATTTTGCTTGAGGATAGCTCTACTTGGTAAACATAATACACGGTTGGTTGTCAGGATCAGCCAGGTGCATCAGTCAACAAAGCCTCCACTGAGCGGGAAAATGGAAGGCCTGGGGCAGCTGGTGTTCCGGGCTTAGGCTCAGTATCAGAGGCGTTCCACTTCAGTGCTGCTTAGCTTCCCATACCTTATTCCTACAAGGGAGGGAGTTTTCCATATAAGCCTTTCAAGAGGCTACTATAAACATAACCGTTTCACTAATAACAATTTCTAATATCTTATCCTGCATAATCAACCCTCTGGGTACTCATACAAATCATAATATTTGAAGTCTTTGTTATTGGCAGGCAGGCTCCTTTATCTTCCAACCTTTTCAGTTTTAACTGATTACCTTTGGATATGGATTTCTGATCGGAGTAGTTCACGTCTCGTTTAACCAGCTCAGGGACAACAACTAAAAATCCAGGCAGACATGGAGGTCTTCATGTAAACCACAGACAATAGGAGAAAGTGACTGATGGGCCAAAAATAGGGTTGAACAATCGAGATCCTTGGAAGATCTGCCCTAGAGGTTTGGGAAGAGACATCCTATTGTTCACTTGCCTTCTCAGGCCTCCTCACCACCATCCTTCCTCACTTCCCTTCACCCCATGTCATTCATGGGAAGTCCTATTCAGTGAAAGAAAGAGCAAAGCCCCTAAAATCCAGCTGCCTCGGGTAACAGGCCTGACTGCACTGGCAAGTTTGCAGCCTGTGTTCTCTCTGTTTGCTCGCCTGAAAGATGGTAACGGTAAAATGCCCATCCTATTCCGGTATTCTCGAGCTAGACATGAACTCACATAAAAGTTTTGGCAGATACAGTCACACACTCTGTACAGTGTGCGTGCCCTACAGCCAGATGGGAGGCAGCAAAAGGAGGATTTCACGGATGTGGGAGCAAACAACAAACAATGTTGACTGCAGGAACCAATACCAGAAGGTGCCCTCTTATTTTCACACATACACACACTGCACACACACACCCTGAAAAAATTAAAAAAAAACACTTCATTATTAACAGTGTACACAAAGTAAATAACAGAGGGGCTGGAGAGGTGGCCCAGTGCTTAAGAGCACTTCACGCCTCTGTGGAGGACGTGGGTTTAGTTCCCAGCACCCACGTTAGTTATGTCATAACCACCTGTAGCTCTAGTTCCGGAAGTTCTGACATCCTCTTCACAGGTACCTAGATGCATGTGGTACGTGTACTCACACTCAGGCACACACACGTATACATAAAAAAAAAAAATGAATAAATCTTTCTTGAAAAAGAAACTGGTATGGTGCACAGGGATATTTTATTTTAAATGCTCTTCACTGAAATTTCCTCTCTTTGAATGCTGCAAACATTTTGCAGGGCTGTTTGCCAGTTAGGAATGAGTCTATTGTAAACAGGCCAAGAGTTGACTGCATATATTTGGCTTTATGGAGCTCAGTCTAATTATTGAACCCAAATCTCTGACTGCAAAACACTTTACTACCACAAACACAAAGTCAAACGGGATGAAGGAGCAGAAAGGTTTCTCTCTTTTGGATTCTGTTGCTTGCTCCTCATTTTAGTCCTATGCTTTACAGCTCAAAGAGTCAGTGCTATTGTTTTCCACACCCACTGTGGGTACAAACTAAGATTTCAATGTGCTAGAATAAGCCATTTCACATGAGATGCAAAATGGCTAATTTAATACAGCCAAGAAAAGAGCTAGAGTTTGTCCTGGAAGAAAAGTGGGTGGGCTTGGGATTGCAGCATTAACTTGCTAATCAAGCCACAATAGTCTTAATATTTTTTTAAATGTCTTTTATCAAAACAACTTGCATGTATCTAGCATGCTATGTTTGTACAAGATGGCTTACACTGTATTGCTCCAACAATACAGTGTAGAAGTAGATGAATATTTTCCATGTACCTTCTTGTCCTCAAAGTGCAGAAAATTGAATCAGTAGCAGTATCAAGGATAATAAAGGCAGCGAGTATGATCAAAGTATATTGTATGCATGCATGGCAATGTGAAAACTCTTACTTTGTACAGTTACAGACACAATTTTAAAAGACAAATGGGCATTTATCACTTCACTGACCTGAATTGCAATTTCAGTAAAAGTAGATTTTGTTTTGTTTTGTTTGGAATAATACATGTACAGGCTTGACACATAAAGGTATAGGAAATGCAAGTTAGGTTTTTCCAAGAGTTCACAGCATAGTAATTCAAATCCATACCCGGTTCTCCAATTGTCTCCTTAGAATATTGTGAGATTGCACACAAATGTTGGCAAATAATAAGAATATGAGACTGTAGGTGATTCATTCAGTAAACCCTTAAGATGGCTCACTGTGGTGTGAGATTTGGGTGGGAGCAGCTTAAGGACAAAGGGTTAACAGATGTTACAATTACAGCACCAAAGTTTTCATCTGAAATTGCTGTAGAATCTGGAACTACTGCTGTGTTCACAAAGCTAAGGAAAAAAAAAACCTCAAGTCTAGTTCAAAGCATTTAATGGCAGAAAAAGGTTGATTTCCATCTTATAGAAATCTTAATTGATAACTTTAAAATGGCCCATTCGTGCCTACATTTGATACCTGGCTTTTTGCCAGGATGTCATCTTGCCTGTGTCTTCTTTCAGCTGGTTCATTTTCACAGAGACTCACACATGGAGAATAAAATTATGAGTCTATTCCTTTGAAAAATTAGTTATTACATACTTTTCTCATTGCTTTCACTTGTGAGGGTAGCTTTAGAGTGGAATTCAGAGGTATTCCAGGTTTACCCAGTGAGCTTTATCATGTTCAATCTCATTGAATTTTATGTTCAAGTGTATTCACCATTTAGGATAGAAACTCATTAATTCCTTTAAAAGAGACCCTGACATTTTTTCTAACAACAGCACTCAAAGAACTACAACTACTACATGCACATGCTTCCACTTGTGCATTGCATGCATGTATGAAATTTAAACACCAGCTACCTCAAGAAGTCTACTTCATCACCCTGCAGTATCTCACTAGTCTTTCCCTTTCAATTCCAAATGACCCCAAGGACAAGTATAGTATAATGTGAACTCAGCTGACATCTAGACCCAAAAAAGAGATTAGATGTTTATGTGATTGTGCCTTTCTAGCACATGCTGTCACTGACAAAGCGTTACTGCATAAAATCTAACTGGCCAATGAGAAGAGTCTCTGGATCAGGTCCCTGATGGTAGACAGATGCTATGGGCTCTGCCTTTGTAAAAGCTCGTTCTAGAGAGAAGCTAAGGGATATGCCTTCATAAGAGCTGGTTCTAGCATTTCCTATCTTTGAATGAGCCCAATTCTCTTCTTTAGATAGAGTCAACAAAACTTCTCCTTACTCGGGTCCCCACATTATGGTTTAGATGGCCAGTAGGCTCAAGGATGGAAGACTTGGCCCATAGCTTTGAGAGGTGCTATTGGGGGGTGACTGGATTAGGAGGCTGCTGAACTCAATTCTGGATTATTCCATTGAGTTATACACTGAGTGTTGGAAGGTGGGGTAGAAGGAAGAAGTAGTCCATGTCTCTGAACTGTAGATCTTCCCCTGGACCTATCTGCCCCCACTCTCATTGCTTCCTGAATACCGCAAAGTGAGAGTGAGAAACTTTCTTTTTCTTTCCCCTTATGCATCATATCTCTGCCTTGTCATGGATCTAAAATCAATGGCCAATGACCATGGACTGAAACTTGTAAACCTATGATCCAAAACACAACCTTCCTTCTCTAGTTGTTTTGTCCTCACAGTAATGACAAACTGACTAGCACCTCCCAGGTTAGTCCTGGCAGTCTCAGAGAGTACTGTCACAATGAACTGAGAGCTACCATGAGAAGACCGCCTGAGCCAACATCTCTCGTAACTTCTTGGGAATTTAAACACTAACACTAAGGCTGAAGGCTGGGTGTCAGGTCTCATGGCAGCAAAAATACTCTTCCTTTCCCCCGCCCTTCTCTGCCATTAGGCTTGATTATTTCCAGTGGGTCTTCTTTCTACTTGCTTTGCGGGAAGATGGAGCTGTGTTTATTTAGATACTTATTACCCACTGAAACATGGCCCAGGGCCAGAAGCAAAACAAGACAATAAGACAAATATCAAAATACATAATGTCTATGTTTTCAAGGGGGCATTCCATTCTGACTCCATTTAAGCTTAATGGTAATTAGTGGCCATTGCTTCCTAGCAGTTGCATTCATCTATATTCCTTTGGCAGATATAGTAGCTGGTTCAGATATAACAGATACCACACACTGGGTGCTTAAATGACAGTCTTATTTTCTTGTGTCTCTGAGATTTAAGCTCAAGATCAAAGACCGGTGGATTGGTATCTGGTGAGGGCTTTCTTTCTAGCTGAAGGTATCTATCAGCCTGCTTTCTTTGTTCACACACAGGAGACACAGTGAGCACTTTTTTGTCTTTTT
>CM053766.1:54778941-54814799 GCA_028658305.1 Pachyuromys duprasi
CAGAAGCAGAAATCCTGAAAAGTCTCATTTTCAAAAACCAAGTAAATATGAACATGTGTATATATAAGAATTCTGATGTTACTCCATCATGACCAAATTTACCTCAGTTTTATTTTGTATAATGATTTCTATTTAGGGAAGAATAAAACATTACTATTACTGAAAATCACAAGTCATTAAAACAATAAATATTAGTATTCAGTTGCTACCGTGGAAGAGTTGGTGATGAGTAGAAACAACACAGTCTGCTTTTATTTCTCTTTAAGCAGTTTTTCAATTGGAGTAATGGTCATATTAGAAGCAAGGACACTTGTATGACTTAGAATAAAAGTTGTTTACTTAGACCTCCTTTCTAAAGGTCCGGATCCATCAGAATTAATTCTCACTCTACTACATTGGCAACTAATACAGCATAATAGCAAATGTAAATTTTTTAAACAACTGCTGAGCACAGAAGAAAATATTTGGTGGAAAACGAGCTGCATTGTTTTTATAAGTGTTCCCATGGGCATCCCTACAGCTACCATGAACAGCAGCGAATATAGTTGTGGCATAAACTGGGAACTTCATGGTGCAAAGGTGAGGTGCCAACTGTTTTATGTGTCCTGTAGCATGCCTACATCATTATTTTATGTATTTTAAACTTTTATATGATTTTATATTTTTATATGTAAATTTATATTTTAACTAAGTTTTTATTTTTTGTGTATGGATGTTTTATCTGCATGCATGTCTGTGCATGACGTGTGTGCAATACCTCTGAAAGGGAGAAGAGGCTGTTGCCCCCTCCCCCTTCCGGGAGGACTGGGGTTGTTGTGAGCTGCCTTGTTTAAGCTGGTAATGTGGCCCAAAAGCAGCCCTGCAATGGCATGGTCTGGTGCTTTATATTTGGTTGCTAATGATTTTGCCCCTGAGGTCAGCTTACTATCTTTTATGAGCAGACACTCACGTACCCCAAAATGACATTTGTAATCCTTGCCTCCAAATTATCCCTGATTGGCTGAATAAGTACCTACACACCTGGGCAGGGCAGAAGTAGGCATTGGAGAGCTTGGAGGAGTAGAGGATCATGGGAAGAAGGCGGAGGAAAGGGTACAGAAGGAGAAAGAAAGAAGCCAAGCTGCCATGAGGTAGCGTGCAGAGAAGCCAGATTGGCGTGGTTGGAGACAGCCCAGGTATTGATGGATTATGGATAGGAAGAAGCCCAGGTAGGAATGGTTAGAGCAATTGGCATAGGATGTGGGACATAAAGGGTAGTTTAGGAGGTTAATATCTGCCCAGTCTAAGGTGAAAACGGCCTATTTAAATGCAACAGGTGTCTGCGTCTTCTATTGATTATGATAGCGGGTTAGATAATGCCGCCGCAATTATTATAGGCATTTAGTACTAAACTGTGTCACCAATTTACAGTTTCTAAAACACAACCTCTCTTAACCCCTGAGCCATCTATCATTTCACATAAAGAGGGGGGCCTTGCAACTTTTTCTAAGATTGACTAGAGGAATTTTTCCATGCTGTAAGCATTTCAGTTGCTCCAAAAGAGTTCAAATGGTACATTAAAAATAAAAAGTCATGGCTTAATCACCTTCAGTGTAGGAGAGGTGGTACCTAATAGCCAAAAGTGTTTACTGGATAGAGATGCCAGACAAAATTCAGGTTTAAAAATGCATTTCAGTTTTTGCTGCTCTCGATTCTGCATGCCATCCTTGGGAACACCAAGGCAGAGGGAGCTGAAGATGTCCCATTTCTAATGCCAGTCTGGGGAGACAGACAGAAGGGATAGCAGAGAGTGGGAGAGGAGAAAGAGGAGAACAGTCCCTGCACCGAGAAGAGCTGGTTAATGACAGGGTGTGAGTGCTTGCTGCATGAAAGGCACTGTGCAGGGCACCCTGAGCGCATTCTCTCATTGTATTACAACAACTTCATCACACATACATAGTGCCATTCTCATTTTACAGATAAAAAGAGTTGCTATAACACCCTAGGTCACATACCAATGCCTCCAGGTTTGAACTTGAATCTTCCTGAGTGAAGAGTCTGAGCTCCTTTCTCTATCATGTACATACCCTTGTGCCATATGGCTTTTTACCAAAATGTGAGACATTTTGCCCACCAGCAAATATTCATCTCACTTATATTGTACATTGTGATCATATCAGGTGGGTTTTCCTATTCATGAAGACCCCATACCAGCTTGAATTCCGGTTTGACAATACAAGCCACTAGCACTCACCAAATGCTACTTATGATTTGAAAAATGGAAATGACTACAGAAACCAGAGACTCAAGACTCCCCCACGAGAAACCTAGACTTTTGCCACTGGTTTGGTCCTAATGTCAAACTTTCAGGCTATCTCTGTTTGACTTGATATCACATTATATAGGCCAATTTAGATATTGTCACTGGTCTCAGAGTAAGCTTTCAAATGCAGTCTTAACACACACAGTCTCACGGGAAGAGGTAAAGGCTGGGCTGTGGGCTCATCCTGGGCTACTGGGTGCAGTGCCACACTTCCAGCGGGTTTTGATGCTGCTCACTTCTGTATCCTTGTTGGGAAACATGGCTCCCAGTCTCTGGGCTTACTGAGATCCCATGCAGGACCAGTGCCACCTTCATTCAAGTCCTCCATCATCATGAAGCCACGTCACAGGCTTATTTGAATGTAATCTTGGGCAACACCATGTCTTAGCTTTCGCACTTTCTGTTGTCTGGTGATTTGACGGGATTATGCCCATGAATTTCCATTCAATTCTTTACTACAAGATTGACACTCTGCAACAGAGAATGACGGAAAAGAAAAAATATAGCTAAGTGATGGGGGGGGGGAAGACATGCTCATTCTTCCTGTAACTATAGAGACAACGTGGTACAGGGAAGGATGCAGTATCAACTGTTCCTTGTCCCCTGTTACTCTACCAGTATCTGAAGCCAGTGCCTGTCTTTTGCCATTGTCACTGGGTTGGATGCTAAACCTTCATGGCTGAGCTTTTTAATCGCCACAAACCTGTGAGCATTTCTTTGCTGTGATGGTTATTCTGAATTGTCAACTTTATTGAATGAGAAGCACCTAAGAGACAGATAAATCACAGCATGGGGGTGTCTGAGAAAATGTCGGAGGTGACTAGATAGGAAGGGCTCTGACCTCAAGAATGGATTCAGCTCTTGATGGATTCCTGATATGATGGTGAAGGTAGGAAGTGGAGCCTACCGGAGGAAGCAGGACACTGGAGTTGTGCTCATGGAAGCTCAGCCTTGCTCAGTGTTCTTGCCATGCATGTTCCCCTTTCTCTGTTCTCTGTCCACCATTCTGTGAACTAGTCTGCCACAGCCTCCCTACCACAAAGCCTCTAAAACTGATCTAAATATATACTTGCTCCCTTGAATTTCTTCTCAGGGATTTTGATCATAGCAGCATGAAAGTAACTAATCCCTCTGCTTTATCATTAAAGGGGATAATTTGCATGAATGTACGTTGTAAAATACAGAACACTATACAAAACTCTAAGCTACTGCAAGGTGACTCATTCCATCTAAAAGTCCTTGATTGTCCTTCTTATGTGACACTTAACGTTCTGTCGATGACTAACTCATGTCACTTTGTCAGACACTCTCCTGACCTCAGTTGTGCAAGTCCCAGAAATCCCCACAGTCCACAAACCAGGGGGTATATTTGACCTAGCAACAAGAATGCTACTTAATAATAAAATAAATCAATTCTACCATCTTTCTTCGTCCACTCCACCAGGATGAAGCCAGCCAGATATGTCCAGAAATCTTGAAGTAAGAAGAGTATCTCTGAGAAAAGGGAGGTGGCCTGTGACAGAAGAGAGATAGGGAGGCAACCCTAGTGTATGGTTCTCAACCTGTGGGTCACGACCCCCTTTGGGGTCAAACTGCCTTTTCACAGTGGTTGCAGTCTGATCCAAGGTTTGCGGTTTGCTTTCGGCAGTGGAACTCCCTGGCCACAGATCATCCACAGCATGGTCATGGACGCTTGGCAGGAGAGGGGACCGGGAGAAGACAAAGTTAATCTCATCACTTTGACCCAGCACAACCATGTAGGGCAAACATAAATAAAGAAACAAGCACCTCTCTTTGAACCTCAGAGAAAACATGAAACATCTTCCCATGATCAGAAGAAACCTCTGTGGCCCCAAAGCTACTGATGACTTAATATCAGACAATTCATGAACTGGCCCAACAAGCTGGATTGGTTTGCCCATGAGTCAGTAACTATAGGCCTCTTCTGTGGTGAGCAGTGGCCCATTTGCTTCTGATCCCTCTTACCTGTGGGAAACACTTTCTTAAAATGGAGTCTGCACACACACCTGTCAAATCCTTGATCTTCACCAGGGCCAGGCACAAGAGTCCTGGGATACGTCTCTGAACTTTGCCAATGTATGCTGAGAGTCTTGACAGTGAACTAGGCCCTAGAATGTGGGAGGCAGAGTGGGCGGCTGGCAGTTGGTGACTCTGGAAGGAATTAAATTGTGGATGTTTTCAATGATTCCTGGTTCCTTCGGTGGGGGAGGGATTGGTAGTGTGCTGACAGATGTTTAACAGCAGGGCACCCCAGGGGAAGCAAAAGCAAAACCAAACCCTGACTTGTGTGTTGGCCCATTTCCACCATGTAAATACTCCCACTATGAAATCTATCTGGCTCTTCTGTGCCTTGCTGAGAGAGCCTTGTTTCCCTTAATAGCGAACTGTCTCACCTGATGGATGTGATGAAGATAAATTTATCAAAAATTTAAAAGGTATAACAGTTATTTCAACAAGAATAGCGTTTCTTGAATAGTTTACTCGCCTTTCTTAATTACCTGTTAACAACTTGGTGTCTTGGATAAAATTCAGTTTTCCAGGTCTTTGTGATATGCCTTTGGCCCCAGCCTCCTCCTCTTTCAGATCCCTGGGGAATCTAGCATTCTACACAGCTCAGACTTCCTGCTTCTTGATGAATACACTATAATGCTTCACATCTCCAAGTCCTCTCACAGGTGGGTGGCTCTGACAGTTTCTCCTCAAGTTCAAGTGGACATTAAGTACCTAATCTCTGTGACTGTATCATCTTTGGTTAGCTACATCTCAGAAGTGACCATAATCGTTGATTTAGTGTGTCTCTCTGTTCGGGCTGTGATCTGTGTAGCTCTAGGGCAATCATTCTTCTTATGGCTCCTACGATGTTTGCTATGTACTATGTGCTCAATAAATACTTGCTGAGTAACCAAATAATCCATGAATGATAATTGAGGTAGTCTCTTGCTTATCTTTATGGTGGTATGAGTCTGATGTCCCTCCCACAGGTCCGTATGTTTAAGTCCTTGGTGCCTGGCTGGTAGTGCTGTTTCCAGGGCTTATGGGATCTTTATAGAGGTGAATTTTGGGGGAAGTTTTGCAGATTGTTGAAGGCATAGCACCCCTGTTATCTGGTTGGCCGAAGTGGGAACAACTGATCTGCCCTGTGCTTCTACCAACATGGTCTAAGCTGCTCCATCTTCCTCCCCAATCACAGAAGACAGAAATCCCTTGAAGCTGTGAGTAAAATAAACCCTTCCTCCCCTAACTGTTCTGCCAGGCATTTTGCCACAGTGAGGAGTAACACGATCACTCCTTAAGTTCTTTAATGCCGAAGGCCATCAGTTCTTCACTGACAATAATATTGGTGAGTGCAGTACAACAGCAAGGGAAACTGTCTTGATGCAGCATGGTGCAGACACAGCATGGGAATGCCCTGATGAAAGAATTCCAGAAAAGAAATTTCCTAGATCAGTGGTTCTCAACCTGTGGGTCGCGACCCTTTGGCAGCCCAAGACCTTCGGAAATAGATATTTGCACTATGATTCATATCAGCAGCAAAACTGTAGTTATGAGGTAGCAACGAAAATAATTTTATGGTTGGGCGTCACTCCAACATGAGGAACTGCATTAAAGGGTTGCAGCATTAGGAAGGCTGAGATGCTAAAAAAGAAATGGAGGCAGCATCACCTGCTTCATATAGGTAAATAAAAAGGAACACATGTGCAATGTACCTATAAATTAGGTTTTGAAAGCAGGAGGCATGTGTAAGAGCACATTTGCTCTCTCATTTACGTAGTCAGTTTTTGTTTTTACCTTGTACATCATTGTCTTATACAGGGGGATATTCATATGAGGAAAAATTATCAGGGATTATATGGAGACAGGGACGGGCCACCATGATTTTCTTTATTCTTTTTGATTCTCAAGGAGGATATTTTCATTTTTCACGCTGAAGCTAAAGGTAGTGATATTCTTCACTCAGGGAAATTTTTCTCCATTGCAGTAAGTGGGTTATCTTTCTAATTGAAAGCTCTGGTGAAATCTGTTTCCTGGCGATGGTTGTCAGGGCACACCCCTCTCCCTCTCCCCTTCTCCATCAGCATCTCTTTAGACAGGAAGAGAACGGGAAAGCATGGAGCTGCATTAGCACAGCTCCTGTGTGCTGGAGAAAGGCAACTTGGCTTGTCCCCTTGCTCTGAGCAGCCGACTCTTGTTCAACCAGTACCCCTCAAGGAATGCCCAACAGAGCCTTTGAAACCTGGCTGGGAAGGCAGAGTGTGGGCAGTGGAAGGTAGCCATTACTGCTTGTCTAGATGTTGGCCAGCACGGCACAGTTCTTATGTCTGACTTAGAAAGAACACGTTGTCTCTCTCCTCGTGTATCACACATTTTTCTCTTAACATATTGCTGCAAACTGGGGGGTGGGGGGAAGCTCTCTTAGATGAAAATTGCCAGTTCATTAACATTAAACATTTAAAGGCATGATATAAATAATGTGAGCTCTCCCAAAAGCGGGTGGAAAGCAGCATGGCAAGCCACGGACATGAACATAGAGATTCAGATTAATTTTGCTGTGATATGGAGTGGTTTGGGGCTGAGAGTTAATGGATTCTTTTCGATTATCCTCAAGGAAAACCCTGGGGTCATCGGAAGCCACCATAGAAGAAGTGGAGAGCTGAGAGATCGGTACCACAGCAGCACTGTGAGGCCAGTTGTTAACGAGACACCTGAGACTTAGGATCCTGGGTAGCGTGTCACTCCTCTGTCTTCCTTGCTAGCCACCGCTGCTCTGGTCTAGGCTGGATATGGTAGAAAGTGGCAGGAGTCACACAATTCTAGGAGGAGAGAAAAACATGGAAACTGAAGTAGAGGCCAGAGATTGGAGTGATTATGTGAACCCAAGATGTTTTCATCTTTCTGGAAGCTTCATGGTCTCTGGGTATACACAAGAAGGAAACCACTCATCTCATGGAGACCTGATGCATTATATCCAGTTCTCTCTAATTTGGATTGCTGGTTTCTGCTTTATGGATGCTTTGGTTCTGATAGCTTGTAGCTTCAAGGTAGATGGAGAAATTGCCTTCCCAGGCTAGCCCTTGACCGGAAAAAACAAGGGGGGAGAGGGTTAGTTTGATATACATATCAAAACATCATGTTATATACATGGAAAAATAGATTTTTGTATATTTTTAAAAAGGAACATAAACCCGGGGACACCTCCTACAAGAAATTTCAGGCACAGTTTTGTTATAACCCTGCTGTCCAGCTGAAGCAGAAAACCACTTCTGCGGCTTGCTTTGCAATGCTTACAAATTCTCACCAGTGCATGATGTTAGGCTTTTCTACCACAGGCTGCCTCTCCCGATCTTTGTTTCTTCTCTTGTAAAAAGTCCAGTGTGGAGGAAGAAGATGCTTCTGTTATCTGTTAAATGCGCTTGGCTCCAAGAAACAGAAAGCCAGCCACACCTGGTTGCAGTAATTAGGGCAAGGTGAGTTCACCAACAGGCTTCAAAACTGTCTGCTCTAGTTGCACAATAATTTCTGTCAAGGACCCGTGTCCTTTGTCTCTTCCACCAGGGAGGTCAGTCAAGTGAGCTCCTTTGGGAGTTTTGTTTTCTCTCTTCTTGTCCCCGCCCCCTTTATTGAAAATAGATTTTTATTCTCACATAATGTCCTGATTTCAGCATCCTGTCCCTCTAATCCTCTCAGCTCCTCCCCATCTCCTTTCACATCTGGATCCACTCCCTTTGTGTCTCTTGCTAGTAATCAAACAGGCTTCTAAGGAATAGTAATATAATATGATATAATAATATAATGATTAAAACCAAAAACTGACACATCGGACAAAATAAACAGCAGGAAGAGAGGCCAAGGGAAGACACAAGAAAGAGATCCACTCATTCACACCCTCAGGAATTCCATAAAAAAACACTAAACTTGAAACCATAATATTCACCCAGAGGACCTGGTGCAGACCTGTGCAGGCCCTGCACATGCTGCATCCATCTCTGTTAGTTCAGGGGAGCTTTGATCATGTGGATTTAGAGGATCTTGTTTCCTTGGTGTCTTCCATCCCCTCTGGCTCTTACGCTCTTTCTGCCTCTTCTTCTCAGGGTTCCCTATACCCTGTGGGAAGGGATTTGATGCAGACATCCCTCAGTTTGGGTTTTCTTTGTTGATTCTATTTTTAATTTCAGGTCTTGGACTGTTTTATTCATTTCTTTCCACTGTTTGTGTTTTCATAGACTTCTTTAATAGATTTATTCATTTCCTCTTTAATATTCCTCTATAATATTCCTAAAGGCTACTTTAAGGTCTTTCTCTTATGCTTCAGCTATGTTGGAATACTCAGGGCCTGCTGTGGTACTATTGCTAAGCTCTAATGAAGATACCCGGTCTTGGTGCTGGCTTCTAGGCCTCTGGGTCTGGGGTGATTGTAGTTATAAGTTCTGGTGTCTGGTCTAGTCTTTGCTGGGTGGTTGCCTTGTTTTTAGCTTTCCGTTATCCTGTCTGATTTTTAGGAGAGTGTGGTGGATGTGTGGTGGCTAGTAAGACACTCTTCTGGGGTCCTTATAGGTGTGGCCATAGGAAGTTCCAAGTAAAATGTATTTCTAGGAATTGGTAGCTGACAGTTAGGGATGGGAATGGGCTGGGAGGGTGAGAGGGTCCACGGGAGGAAGAAAAGCTGGGTGTTCCACCAGGATCTGCTTAGTTCTCTGGGCACTGGGAGGGGCAGTGAAGAGGATAAAGTGAGGAGAGGTTTCAGCAAGTGTTTTGCTACAGAGCTAAGAATGAGACTTGAAGCTTGGTTTGGGAGGAGCTGAGGGAGAGGTAAAGATCTGCAGTTGGCCTACCTGCTTCCCTAACCAGAATTGTCTGTGGATTCCCAGGGAGTGCCTGGTGGAGTTGTGGGCTGGGATGAAGCAATGAATGGGAAGAGGGAAGTTAGGAGAGGAAGAACTGAGTGATCTACTGGAGATGGGGAAGGGCACATCAGGTGTTCTGCTGCAGAGATAAGCCTGAGACTTGGGTACTGATTTGGAGGAGAGGAAGAAGAACAGTTAGCCTTCTGGTTTCCCTGGCCAGAGCCTCCTTTTGGGTTTCTGAATGGTTGTCAGTAGTGTTTGGAACCAAGTCTCTCTTTATTCCCTTGAGCTGCAAAGATGAAGCTTGCTTTTCTGTGTCTTTCTTAATTACATAAAAGGTCCTCCCTCCCCCCTTCACCCCCCAATTTTCTTCTTTTCTCAGGAAAGCCATTCCTGACCAGTCCTTGGGGAGAGGGATGACAAAGGCAATTAGACTAACTGGATTCACTCTTTAGAACTCATAATCTCTAGAGCTTTCTTAGAGAGAAACAGGTACCTGAACAAATTTTGGGTTTTGATGGGATTAAAGAAAAATGGTAGTGGATGCTGGTTTGGCATCAGGATGTTATGCCCAGTTCGTGAGACCCCCTTGCCCCACAAAGACCACCAGGAATCAACTCTGCTGCAAATGCATGAAGGTTTATTGCATACATGCTGGAGCGCAGGTTGCAAACTTCCTGTGGAAGCAGGAAAGGAATGTAGCCCTTTGGTCTAGGGAAACAAGGTTTTCAAAGGGAAAAAACACAAACAGGGAGTTACATGCCTTGGTGTTAACAAGATTGGGTAAGGGAAATTGACTTTTAAAATGATTGGTTTACTTTAGGCACCAAGACCATGAACAGTTCTGGCCTGGCCATCTGGGTGGTATCCTCGCAACTGTATCTCTAGTGGGCAGGGAAAGAATGCTGTAAGGCGGGTTCTTCCCCTGCAGGTGGCTGGACATGTCTCCGCCTGGCTGGCCTTTGTTCAGGCTTGTGATTTAAACTTTAAACCAATACCTCCAATTCTTTGGTCTCCCAAGGAGCCTCCACACGCCACTTGGATCATGAAGTCCTGCTCTTCTCACATACAAGTATCAGTGTCTTAGTCAGGGTTTCTGTTGCAGCAACGAAACACCAGGATGAAACTGCAAGTTGGGGAGCAAAGGTTTTATTTGGCTTATACTTCCATGTCACTGTTGATCATTAAAGAAAACTGGGGCAGGAACTCAAACAAAGCAGGAACCTGGAAGCAGGAGCTGATGCAGAGGCCATGGAGGTGTTAGGATATATTTAAAAATGCCACACACTCAACAGATCTAAATATGAAGAGATTTATTTGGGGGACAGAATGGGGAAGGGAGTTAGAGGAAAGGAAAAAGAGGAGCATGGTGACCCCACCACCCTTTCTACCCCGAGAGAGAAAAGTCAGAGAGGAGGGAAAGAAACTGAAGCAGAGGAGTTATATCTGAAGCACCTGGCCCAGGTGATGATAGAGGATGCAGGTGGTGTCATAGGATGTTGTCAGGACCCTACAGTCCCCAGAGGGCATGCCAGTTGAATTGCCTGCACAATGTAAGAGGAGGAATGCTGTTCACTGGCTTGCTCAGCTTGCTTTTTGTTATTGTTTTGGTTTGTTTTTTGAGACAGGATCTCTCTATTTAGTCCTGACTGTCCTGAAGTCATTTTGTAGATGAGGCTGGCTTTGAACTCACGGAAATCCACCTGCCCCTACTTCTCCAAGTGCTGAGATTAAAGGCTTGTGCCACTATCTCCAGCTGCTGCTCAGCCTGCTTTTTTATAGAACCCAGGACCATTTCATTTCAGAGATGACAGCCACCCATCAATCACTAATTAGAAAATGCATTACAAATGGGTCTTATGGAGACATTTTCTCCATTGAGGCCAACACAATCATTATCTAGGGGATATTTCTATGAACTTCATATTGAAACTGTTTATGGATAGTTGTATTTGAGGTTTTGTCCTCACAGGAGAACATTGTGGTTTTATTTTTACTTTCTGTGTTTTTGTCTACCACTTGTGCCAAGTACATGTGGTTGAAGACGTCAACTTTTAGACTCATCTAAAAATCATAGAGAAAAAAAGAGACAACCCCTGAATTCAGGAAACCAAAGCAGATATACGAATAACAATATTTTACTTTCAAGACTTTTAAAACTGCTTGGATGGAGTTACCCAAAACCACTGATTGAAGGGGCTAGACGTTGACGTCATTTAACCCCTAAACCCTTTAAGCCTCCCTGTTCAAAAAATTTACAACAACAAAGATTTTTTTTTCCCTTGCAAGTATGCATGTCATACTGATAAAGGAGATGCCTACCAAATTGGCCTATGTGGACAAGAGTATGTCACTCATACCTTAATTTGAACTTTTTTCTTTGGAGCTCTTACACTCATTTTAAATAGATTTATTTAGTTTCCATGCCCCAGACTGTAGAAACTGTTGTGATAGGAGCCAGGAGGAAGTGAGGGTCATTTCAGATGAAATGGAGGGAGGTAGATAAGCATCCATGGCTCTCAGGAAGGCTTGAGATTGGGAACCACTCCCTGACTGTGTTCCAAGGAAGCCACAGACATCTCAGATTCATGATGGTGTGTCTCAAGAGACCACAACAGTAGATATGGCAATCTTCAGACCACTTCAGGTTTGGGGAAGAGTCTAGAATGGCCGACTGTTCCAGGTAGGTCACTACTGCCCATGGGATGAAAAACTTTGAGGGCTGAAACTTGAGAAATTCTGGGTAAATATTGACTACCCTGGGGGCATCCGATGGGCTGGAGGTTGGACTTTTTTCCTGCCTCATGGACAAAATGTCTACCTTCTCCAGGTCTGTTTCTTCCTAGGAGGGCGACTTGAAAAGAAGTGTTATAGCATGACTGTGTGATTTTAATGGATATACTTCAACCTTTAATTGAGAACTTTAGGGCAAAATATTTCAACATTCATGCATTTTTTATTCTAATATTTGTCCTTTTTTATTGTATGACAACTCCAATGCAGTATCTTATAGTCAGCTATTAATATACCTATAGAAATATTTGATGATATTTATACCAAATAACTAAGTAAGTATCAGATACAAAGGTTAGGTTATGTGTTGCCGCTGAATTGGATCAAATTGGTTAAAATTTTGCTGTTATTATACTTTTCAGAAATCTTAAGGTCTTGCAATGATGGATAATGGAATGCTGTACCATAAATGTTAGTCAGTATAAAAATACATCTTTAATTTATGATATCATCTATCTTGTGTTTCAAGATCAAATCTTCCCCCAGTATTGACTATGGATTCTGAAGAATTAATGAACATATAATGCCACTTAACATACTCATGAAATTAGAATCAATAACTCATTGAAATGACAATACTTGGTGATAGATGCAGCATTCATATGTTCTATTTACACGTAATGGATTTTTATCCAGGCAACCAAAGTGCAATTATCACAGTTTAAAATAGCTCTGCAAAGGTCAACTGAAATTCTGGATCTGCTTGACCTAAGCCTAATGAAGCAAATGCTGGTTCTTGAGTAATAATGCCAACTGCAGGTTTACCCCAGGCTTGTAACCATGGGGCTTTTGGTCAGAAAGTTTTCTTCATCTTCATACAGAAACAAAGTCAATGACACTTGTTTATAAAGTATCCTCCAGGGTTCCAAAATAATAATAACCAATCTGTAAGCCTAGAAGGTAGGCTCATTGTTGGCACTATTGTGTACAACCCTGCTCACGCTCTTTCTGATTCAAAAGTTATGAAACGTCAACTCCCCTGGGCCTGAAGAGCCACACCCGTAAGGTATCAAGGGTGTCTTAGACACTTTCTCTCTAATGAAACCATGTCTAACATGAATCTGAACGTGACTCATAAGTGTGTTTGTACCTATCTCATTTGGCTACATAATATGTAGTTTGGCTCTCTCGTCACATACTAGGTAGTAAAACATGAACTTTGAGTGGTGCTTTTTTCTTCTTTGCTTCATGTGATTTTTCTAAGGGCTTCAAAATCAGCCCCTGTTACGCTGGCATTTTAGATCTCCTCAGCTTCAAGACTTACTGCAGCGCTTCAGCCTTGGTATTTGTGACAAACTCATTACATGAGAAAATGTAAACTATTTGTGAATAGATGACACTATGGTTCAAATTATTGCAAATAAGGCTTTGTCCCTTTCATGGCATTTCATCAGTGAAGAACGCTTATGTTATCATTTTCTTCCCCAGCTCATTTAAACCTTCAGAACAACTCTTTGTGCAGCTCCTGCAAATAATGCAGTAAATAATGCAGACTTCATTATTTCACTATATATATATATACCCCCAAACCACCCACACAGCAGCCCAACCTTAAGCATGGTGGAAAGCTGAGAGGTTTCTGTGTTTAAGTCTGTATGTTGTACATGAACATCACACTGTAAGTCAGACACCGACAGTCACCTAGTTAGCATTTTTTACTAAATTTATCAATGAATATGTGTCTGTCCCATAATAGTAATTACCTCAGGTGCTAGTGATTAGCCTATTCAACACTGTGGCATGGCTCCAGAAAGAACAGTGTAAATGAATTATCATAATCATTTGGAGACACTGACAACTTGGAGCAGTATCTGGCAACACCTCAACTCTTGTTAGCACTGCAGCCAATGGCTTTCTACCCAAATGGCTGCTGTGCATATTCATACACAGAAAAAAGGTAGACCTTCCTCCTCAAGGAAACAGGGAGTGTTCTTTCCTTCCCAGAGGGAGCCAAGCTTCCCCTAGCGTTGTAGAAACATTGAAATTAACTGCCCCTGAGTATACTTGAGTAGAAAGATATCACTGAAGCGTGTCAAAAAGCCTTAAACTCCAAGAGACAAACAAGATTTTAAAAACTGAGGAAGTGATGGCCAGAACTATGGGACACATCTAATACTGATATTATTAGCTTTCACTTGCAAAGTCATCTGTACGCATCATTTATGACATGCTCACAAATGATATTCCTTGGATTAGCTATGCTGTGAGTTGTGCCTGAAGTCACAGAACATTTGGTGCTGTTCTTTTTTATTCTGCTCAGAAAATTTAGAAGTTTCCACCTGCTACCTTGAAAATAAAATTAGGTCATCCATGTTCCATAAAAACTTAAATGGAAGCCAGATTGCTATTTGAAGGCAAAATATTTATGTTTTGATAATTACATCACCTCAAAATTGGAATGTTTAGCATGAAACATTTCAAGAGAGAAAGCACCTGCAAGAGACTGTTCCCAAACTGCTTCTGAACAGCAATTAGGAGTGGAATGGTGATCTGTAAGTTACCATATGGGCTACTGCTAAGAGCTTCCTTGGGTACCAGCTTCTTGGTAGCTGTCTTAGGGTTTCTATTGGTGTGAAGAGACACCGTGATCACATCAACTCTTAGAAGGAAACATTTAATTAGGCTGGCTGATAGTTCAGAGGTTTAGCCTGTCATATTCACAGGGGGAAGCATAGCAGCACACAGGTAGACATGGTGCAAGAGAGGGAGCTGAGAATTCTACATCCAGATCAGCAGGCAGAAGGAAAAGAGTGAGACACTGAGCCTGGCTTGAGCATCAGAGACCTCGAAGCCCGCCCCCAGTGGGCTTTCTTAAACAAAGCCACACCTCCTAATAGTGCTACTCCCTAGGGGCCTATGGAGGCCTTTTTTATTCAAATCACCAGGGTAACCTAGAGCCTTCCCTGCTAAGCATTGTGAAGAAGTGGTGGCCTGTATACACACACGTATGTGTACATGCATTATAGGCCAGGATCTGCATATGAGAGAGACTATGTAGTTCTTGTCTTTCTGAATTTGAGTCACCTCACTTACTATTATGCTTTTCGGATTCAACCATTTTGCTAAAAATGTCATGATTCCTTATTTTTTTGCAGTTGAATAATATTCTATAGTATATATGTACCACATTTTCATTATCTGTTTTTCTGTTGATGGAGATCTAAGCTGTTTCCATTTTCTTTCTATTGTAGGTAATGCAATAGTGTGTGCTCGTATGTGCAGGTCTCTCCCTGGAGAGATATAGAATCCTTTGGGTCCAGGCTTAGGAATAGAATATTTGGCTCATGTTTCTTCTGTTTTTAATTATTTGAGAAAGTATAGTGATTTAAACTCTCATTATCAGTGGATAACGGTTTCTCTTTCCACACGTCCACTCCAACATTTGCTGTGATGATAGCCATTCTGACTGAGGTGATTAAGTAGCTTTAATTTTCTTTTCTCTGATAGATGGTGATGTTAATCTTTCAAAAATATCTTCTAGTCATTTGCGTTTCTTTTTTTAAGAACTATTTATTTTATTAGGCTAGTTGTTATTGGCAGTTTTGATTCTTTGGAATTTTAAAAGAAAATTCTTTGTAAATTCTGGATATTAACCCCTTGTGCTGGCTGGATTCTTTTTTCTTATTTTTCTTTTCCTTCCTTCCTTTCTTCCTTTCTTTTTTTTTTTGTCAACTTGATATAGCTAATATCAACTTGATACAAGCTAATGTCATTTAGGAAGAAAGATCCTCAACTGGGAAAATTTCTCCAGCAAATTGATTTGTAAGCAAGTCTATGGGACATTTTCTTAATTCGCGATTGATGTGGGAGGACCCAGCCCAGTAGACCATGTCATCTTGGGTTGTATAAGAAAGCATGCTGAGCAAGCCTTTAGGAGTAAGCTTAAAAGAAGCATGACTCCATGGCCTTTGATTCTATTTCTGTCTCAGATTCTTACCCTGATTTCTGTTATGGCAGACAATAAGATCTAAGTTGGAATAGCTTTCTTCCCCAAGTTGCTTTTGGTCATGGTATTTATCACAGCAATAGAAGCTAATCTAAGACACCCTTACCTGACATGTAGCTGCAAAAGACTGTCTCCTATTCTACAAGCTGTGCTGATTGTTTCTGTTGCTGTAAAACCTTTTTTTAAATCTCTACAGACCCATCTATTGATTTGGGGCATCAGTTCCTGTGATACTGGAATTCTGTTTAGAAAGTTCTGCTCTACACCAATATCTTGAATAGCAGTCCCTCAGTTTTCCCCTAGCAGCCTCAGTTTTCTTTTTTTTTAAGTTTTAAATTAAAGTCTTTGGTACACTCTTAGTTGGTTTTTGTATAGGGTAAAAATATGAATCTAATTTCACTTTTCTATAGATAGATATAGTTTTTTCAGCACCATTCATTTATTAGAATGTCTTCTTATGCATTGCATTTTTTTTTGCTGCCATTGTGAAAACATAGGTGGCTATAGCATTGTCAGTTTATTTTGCATTCTCTATTCTGTTCATCTTGTCCATCCATCTGAGAACACATTGAGAAGATCAAACATCATGACTAAGTTGGCCTCAAATCAGAAATGCAAGGTTGGCTCAACATACATATATAAATCAATAAATGTAACCTATCATATTAAAAAAAACCTTAAGGACAGAAATTACACAATCATCTCAATTAGGTGCAGAAATATCATTTGATGAAGTTCAACAAGCTTCATACCAAAATTCTGGAGACACTAAGAATAGATGGAGTATACCTTAAAATAATAAAGGCTAGATGCTACAACTTACAGGTAACGGTGTATAAAAAGGAAATAAGCTGAGAGCACTTCCTCTGCTTGAACCAAATGTAACAATGCAAGAAGTTTGTCCTTGAGTAATAATGCTGACTTCAGGTTCACCTAGGCTTGTAGCCTCGGGGCTTTTGGTCAGAAAGTTTCCTTTAATGTCTATAAGAAACCAAACTCAGGGGCGCTTGTTTATAAAGTATCCCCCTAGGGATCAACAATAATAATAACACTTTTATTTATGAACCTTGTAGGTATGTTCATTGTCAGCACAATTGTGTACAAGCTTGGTCATTCTTTTCCTGATTCAAAAACTATCAAACATCAGTCCTGCATGGCCTGAAGAATTACGACAAGTAAGGCAGCCCTTTCTAAGACTTATGGTTTCATTATACTTGTCCACTACACAGGGCAATCTTGTTCACAGGACAGTCTACATCTAGTTCTTCCAGGGCTTTAAAGACGAGATTTAATATTTTGAACCACATTCAGCTACATTTCAGTAATTCATGGGAGAAGCAAGGACTTGCTTGTCACAATTCTTGAAAAGGTATGTTTTCTCTCTTTATGCTATTACTGTATTGATGTTGATTAAAATATTTAGAAATTTTATTACTTAATAAATTGCTCTGTTGAAGCAGAAGAGGAGGAAGAAAAAGAAGGAGAAGAAGAGAAGTAGTAGTAGAAGGAGGGGAAAGAAGAAGAAATTTCCTTAAGATGTCTGCATTCCTGGCCCCTTGCAGTGAAGAATTGAACTTTTTTTTTTTTGGTCTCTGTATACGTAGAGCCTAGCATAAGTACTGAAGACATTTGGTGTTTAATGTAAGTTGAGGGTTAACTACATTAAAAATGAATGAATGTGCATGCTTACTAATAGACAGGAAAGTAGATACTGAAAACCTGTGATGCTTACTAATAGACAGGAAAGTAGATACTGAAAACCTGTGATTAAGTGCAGTAAGAAAATCAAAGAGGGAGGGGGGTGAAAAGCCACTCTTTTAGCTGTGAACTAGCAGCTGTAGGTGGTAGATCCTCAGAGAAGTCTTGGATAGCAGGAGGCCAAAGCTAGCCAGGTGTGGAGGGGGAAGGGGCTTCTGTAAACATGTGGCGTGCTGAGTTCACATTTGGCAGAAAAGGGTGTGTTTTCTGGCAGCTTAGTGAATAATGGAATCTGAGAGCTCATGAGCGCTGCTCTAATCCAACTCTTCATTTTATAAAAGAGAAGACTGAGGCTTATTAAATTATCGGAAGGATGGAACTCGATTCTAATAACCTCTCCACTCTTTCAAACGCCTGAACTGTATTTGCAAGGCAGGACAAAATGAACAGCAAGAGTGTCTTTGTGTATCTGTCGTGTGCTTTTTGTGTACCTTTGTCTTTGTGGTTCCATGGGTAGAATAATAGAATAGAACGATCTTCAGATATTCTAATAGATACTAGAAGTTGTGGTCAGGACACAGGATAGGGCATTTTGAGTTCTTGGTCCACTCAAAGCTGTAGCAAGTCTGACTTGGGGTCATTAGCACTTGCTTGGCTACCACCCAGGCCAAAACCTGACCCTACTGGCAGAATAAATTAGTCAAGAAACTAAAAATACAGGTAGCCAAGTCTTTGCGTAAACTGAAACAAGACCAGAACATTCCAACAAGCTGTCACCAGCTGAAGAGGGAAAGAGCGAAATGATATGCAAAATAATGAAACTTTCCAACTACAGAAAATAAGTGGATAATTTGCAGGTAGTTTGAAGAAGGTATTTCTTGCTTTCACAGCAGAATTTGAGGCTAATTCCATAGAAAGCCGGTTCTACAGGGTTAGCATGAGGCTCTAAGATTCCATTATGAGTAAATGTGTCAGATCTAGAAATGAGCAAACTGTGGGGAATCAGGGCAAGGAGGGACATATAGGCAGGGATAGGAGGAGGATGCTAAGAGCTGCAAACTCTTCAAAAGATGTTGCAGTTTGGTGGAACCCAAAGGAACTGATCTTCATTCTTAAAATATGAGATTAGCTTCATAGCTGTTTCTAAAGGAAAGCTGAGCACTAACTTATAGCCCTGGCCAGCAATGGGTTTGATGCTCTCAGAGGAAGCAGAGAGCTCCTATTTTTCCATGTTCACATTATTGCCATTGTCTCTCTGTGAATAGAGCTTAAGTTCTTAGCTTCTTCTTTGAAAACTTTAAGCTGTTCTCCCAACAAGTTAGCTTTCACTCCTCAGGAGTGGAGGGAGCCCTGGGTGTGTGTTATAGACAAAGACCATGCTTCCTCCACCCCATGGGACTTAGCAAAGCCTTACTCTGGTGGCTGTGCAGATGTTGACAACAGGTGCACAGAAAGCAGTGACTGCAGCTTCCCTCTCCCTGATGCTTACTGCCTGAGATTTCCCATTTGTCATTGCCGTCACCTACAGGGACTCTCCAGAGGGGTTCCAGACGCTTAGTGACAGACTGCGTGTTTCCTGTCCTGATCAGTTTCTGCAGCCCTCCACCCTGCTGTGGTTACTGTGGGACTGTCGAGTCTCTGAATCAGTAAGCAAGTTCAAGACATTTCTCTTGCAATTACATATGTGTTCTATTGATTCTCTTTTCTCCAGAGAACCCTAATACAAAGGAAGAACCAAAGCTTTTCTCCACATTCAATTAATTTGTGCAGGATAAACATTAATTTTTCTGAAATAATGCCTTTTATCTATCATTTTCATGGTGCCAAATATCTTTTTTCTAACTTTATTTTTCTTTCTTTCCTTCTCTTCCGTTTTTCCTTCCTTCCTCCTTCCTTCATTTTTCTCTCTCTCTTTCCTTTTTTAGGCAGGATCTCATATAAACCAGGCTGACTTCAAACTCAGTACTTAGCTGAAGATGGCCTTGATTTTTCTCATTCTTCTGCTTCTACCTCCATTTCCAACTGTTAAGACCATAAATGTGTGCCGTGCCTGATTTATGCAGCGCTGACAATTGAAGCCACTCTTTCATGCATGCTAGACAAGCACTGCTCTGTATAGGCTATTCCAACCTTTTATTTAAAATACTTTTTAAAATTAAGCTTAGGACCTTTTACATAGTTGGCAAGCACTCTACCACTGAACCACATATCTGCAGCACAAGCACGCCTATACTTTTAATGGCTTCCAATGGCTGATAAAAAAACAAAACAAACAAACAACAACAAAACACTAAACTTCTCTGGCATTAGGTAGTCAGCCTACTCTCCCACTCTTGTTCTCTGTTACTCCACAGGCCAGGCATGCTAAGTGAGCTACTCACCTAAAGGGTGTCACACTCTTAGCTCTCCACCTTGCTTATATTGCTTTTGACTTACTGAAGATCCAGCCATTCCCTGTACTTGCTTACTCTTTGGACAAATATTCATGATGTTTGTAAGAATCCAGAAGTAAGACAAGCATAGCTCCCATATCAAGGATCTTTAAACTCTGAGTTGTTAAATGCCATGCCTAAATAACGGCGTTATGGTGACGATAGAGGACACCCCTTGGCAGAGTGATTTCTGATATAAGACATAAAGCATGAAGAGGGGTTAGCTTGGCAGTCTATGAAGAAAGAAACACGAACATGACCTTAAGCCATTTTCATATCCCACTCACCTTTCCAGTCTAAACTCAATATGCAATCCCTTGTCAAGTTGTTCCTAAACTCTGGGGTCTACATTGACAAACTACTTCCTCTTCTGAACTTCCTGGACACTAATTCTGTGCCACGTTTCTCAGCTCTTTATCACATTTTGTCTCCTAGCTTATCACCAATGGCCAGTGCTTTAGCTTGCCACTTAGGTGATATCATGATAGAACTATAGAATCATGCCTTACAATCATTTTGAGCACCCACCAAAGCCCAGGAGAAGCTCAAAAATCCGAACTAAATGCATGTATAACTAAATGAACATACTGATTAGTGTGTGCTCCATTAAAGTTACAGGGATAGCCAGTGAGCCTCAACTGAGGCCCCTGCAGCTGCACCAAAGATGCTGTGTTATTGCTCTTTACAATCATAAAGATACTCTCAATGTTGATAGCATAGATCCTACCCTTCAAATCCATCAAAAAAGCATTAGGGTGGATGAGCAATTAGAAAGAGCTATGTCTGTTCATAGTGCTACAAGAAGGCCCTACTCTACCTAATAGGTCTTAGATTGCATACAGTGTTCTTAATAATACCTCTAAAGGGAAGATGCTGCCTTCTGTAAGCTATGGCACACTCTCAGTAAAAAAAAGAAACTATCTTCACTAGCCTCCAGGCAGAAAAGCCTTCAATAGATGGCTGATGGAAGAAATGCCAGCAGATAGCTCATATTTTCCACCGAAAAATTTAGAAATGGACACCACTTGTCTGTTCGCATCAAATCCTCTTTGCCCTGCCCCAGGGTCTGACAACACTGCCCTCTCTGCAACTCCTGCCTCCTCCATCTTGGTTCTTTAAGCCCCTTGCACAGGAGAGAGGCACAGGAGAACTCCGTGTCTCACACTGCAGTTCCTGTTCTCTCCATTCCTTGGACTTCAAATGAAGTTCCAGAACAAGCAATGTTTTGCTCGATGTAAGTAATGAAATGATTTTTGCTGTGGGTGTCAAAAGAAAAGCCATCAGACTATGCCTACATGAAGCAAGGCCAGATGATAAACAAGTTCGCTTTGGTTCAGTGAATGCCACTGAGTACCTGCTAAGCTGTGTTGCATCCACTGCAGGCTGCAAATACAAAGGCAGATGAAATATTGTCTCTGATTCGAAGGTGCTTATTATCTAGCAGAGGATTCAGACACCTTGGTAAGTGATTGCTACTCCGTTCTGTGAGTGCAGAGAGAGGAGAGAGAGGAGGAAGGAGAGGGAGGGAAGGAGAGGGAGAGAAGCCACCCTGCCTAAGGGTGAGAAAGAAAGTACAGGCGGAAATGGCTGTGCTGATGTTGTGATCCCATATTGTAAATGTAAATGGTTCTATGTAAAATGAGGACACTATTTCAGGGAAATAGCTCCCAGTGGCTCAAATGAGGGTTCCATGGCCCAGATGAAGCCAAAGCACTGTGATATTTAATTATTTTGATAAATTAATATTTTCATTATGCACACACAGTGCACGCAACTCAAACTCATGTTTGCTATCACACCCATTTGGAAGTCAGAAGCCAACTCATAAAAGTCAGTCTGAGGGATGGAATTCAAGCTGGAGGCTTGGCTGCAAGTACCTTTACCTGCCATGCCATCTTGCCATCTTGAGCTTTCCTTAATCACACAGAACAGGCAACACTCACAGCTCTATGAGCAGATTCTGAAACCCGAGATTATCTTGACTTGCTTAAAGCAATGTTTATGTCCCTTGGCCATTTGGCTGAATAATTACCATTACGAGCTAGCCCGTGTATTACAGAAGGTTTAGCCCCTGCCCATCATGCCAGTGGCGCCCACTCTTCATCTCACTGGAACAAGAGAAGACTCCTGAAAATGTCAAAATTGTCTCTGGTTGAGAACCACAAGTTAGAGTGCGAGAATGAACAAAATCAACTCAGATTCTTTTTTTTTAAGCTGATAACAAGTTTTTGTGCAAGGCCTCTCTAATAGCCAGGGACCAGTCCTCCTAATCATGGTCACATCTGTCCTTGGGCAACAGCTACCTGAGATGCAGTAGCAACTGGGGCAGAATCCTCATTTCACTTCCTACTCCTCCTACTCAGCCTAGAAAAGTAATCCGATTTCCAGCTGGACTTTCAAATAAGTCACCCCTCAGCCTCTTTACGGGACTATCAGGGAAGTACATGTGCTCTTTATCTGTTCCTTTTCATTTTTTGAATAGCACTCCGTGTGAAGGTGGTTGCTGGGGTGCCTGCACCCACACTTGGTTATGAGGTGACAGGAAAGCCCTAAATGTCAGCAGAACAGATGGGAAAGATAAGCCATGCTCTGAGGAAGCCTTGTGGCCCTCAGTGACCACCTACAAGCCAGCCTGGGGTTCTGCTTTCTCACCGCTGCCATCAAAGGTCCCTCCCTCAGATGCACCTGGCGTTGACCAGAATCAATGTTGACCCAAAGCAGATAATCATGTATTTCTAAAAGTCTTGGGAGGTGTCTGTTAGGAAGTCCAGACAGTTTTTCTACCAGGATCTTTATGGGAAATCCCATCCCCACCTCTTCTCTTCCATTACAGAGCGAGAGTTTTGTTATCTCAACAATAAGCCTCCCACCACCTTTCACTCCGATACTGCAGGCAGCGGCTCACATTAGCTGTATTGTTTTGAACCAGTTCCTAGAAGCTGAAATGTCTTTGTATCTACCAGACACATAAGAATGAAATGAGAATGCCTATTGTTGGCAGAATTGGGGTGGGAGGGCAGTATGCTTTCCTGTATTTATGGTGTAAGTGTAACATATTGGTATGTTTTTAAGAGTCATTTATTAATAACTACAGTATTGAAAAGTGCTTGCATATTTTTATCCATCTATCTATTTCTAAGAAATAAAATCGATACTATGTGTAAGGATATTTATTGCATTTTTCTCAAGAGAGGAAATATTTCTTATAAAATGAATAGCCAAAGATATCTATGGTCCATAAGGATAGTGTCAGCATTTAAAATTATAGGACTTGGATGTGGGAAGATGACAGTGCCTATCACAGCCTGGGAACCTGGTTTGTATCCTCTGTGGTCATGTAAAAAAAGAAACCATCTCACCACAGAATTTACAGCCCCAGCAGTGAGGAGGTGGAGGAAGAAAGACCCTGGAGCTCACTAGGGTCACCCAGTCTTGACAAATTGTTAGCTCTAGGTTCAGTAAAAGACCATGCCTCAATAAATAAATAATAATAATGAGGAGGAGAGAGACTGAGGAAGACACCCAGCGTTAACCTTGGACCTTCACATACACACAAAGATATGTGCACACACAAAACAAAGAGATACAATAAGATGCATTTTTAGGATGGGATGAAATTGCCTGGGACAAGTTGCAAAGTGAAAAAGAGGGGATGTAAGGATTGAGCCCTGAAACTTCCTAGGACTCAAGGATTAAGAAAATGATGCAGAAGAAGAAAAACAAGAAAGAGGAAGAAGAGGAAGAAGAAGACGAAGACAAGACGAAGACGAAGAAGAAGAAGTCAGGGCCAGTGATGTGAGCACAGAGCAAGGACAGTAGTTTGTCAGCATCCAAGACAAGCAAGACTTTCCAGCAGATGAGAGTGAGTCCAGGCTAAATGCTGCTAATTGTTGAGTACAGTGAAGGCACATGCAGATCACTGCAGCATGGCAATGGCAGAGGTAGTTCTTGGTGGACAACATCACTTGGTTTCAAGAACGAATGGAGGTTAGAAAGCACGGAGGCCAGCACAAGTATCTAGACTGTTTTAACCACAAAGAAAATGTGTCAGTTGGTTAACAGGGAGATTCCGTTGAGGTACAAGATGTTGTAGCCTATTTTTAGAAAAGAAAATGTTACAGCAGAGAACAAAAATAGGTGGCCTGAGGGAGGAGGTCACCTCATAGAGGGGTGAACCTCAGACAGGAGCCAGGACAACACACCTGCTTCCACCCAATGGAAGCCAGAACAGATGGGCACCAATGAACGTGTGACAGCACATTTGGTGGTGAACGTAGGAGAAATTCTCCCCTGATCGCTTTGGTCAACATCCAGCTGAATTGCACTCGAGAAAGCAAACTCAGCTGAAACCAGAAGAACTGCAAAGTCTAAATACTCAGCCCACAGACACATGAGCTACATGCTTATGTTAAGCAACTGAATGTTGGATGATGCACTACATGTTATTACCATAGCAACAGACAACTGATGCTAGGGGTGGTCCAAGTCTCACGGTGCCTGTAGAACTGCCTCATTTGCTTACAACACGTGTTCCACGATATGTACCATCGACTGTACCATTTGCCTGCACGCCATGTCAGCTGCTGCCAGAAACAGAGCTGCAAGCAAGAGCTGCCTACACATGCCTTTGCATACACGCATGGATCTGAATTATAAATTCCTACAAGCAGAATTTCTGGGTCTCTGTGTAACTAAGGTACACAATTTGATGGATATGGGGATATTGAGAAGAATATAGCCAGAATCTATATTTACATGCTTGCTAACAATTTTTTTCCACTTAAACTTCATGTCAAGTTCCTTTTTCAGTTGATGTAGCATATAAAAAATGTAAATGACTATATATGTAATTTTATCCATCTTAGAGTAAGGTTCTAGGATGAACTTACCAACCCCTCTGGTGCTGTTGAATGCTCAGAATCTCTCTCAGTGTAATCCGCCCTGCCTCAAAAGGCATGAAGACCTTCTGGGTTCACACCATTCCCCGGCTGTTCTACATTGTCAATGGCATCCTTAGCCTCTCAGGAAATGTCCGTCATTTATAGTTGATGTACCACAAGACAGGTAGGAAGGGTGACTGAGCACGTATTTGCAAAGATATGTTCATAAATAGCAATGGTGAAGGATGGGTAGAAGGAGTGGGCAAGGAGGAAGAAAATTAAAGAGAGAGCTTGAGAGAGATAGGATTCCTGGAGTCACTTGCTGTGATCTCTACCATGTTTGGTCATTTGAACCTCTCAAGGAATTTTTGTTAGCCACAATTTACCTTTTAATTTTGTTTTAATTTCACATATGAGTATGTATCTATATCAGTTCCCCTCCCTCTACTTTCTCCAACTCCTTCTCTGTCTTCATCCCTCACCAGCTCCCTCTCATAATTACAGTGTCTATTCCTCATTTATGATTGATACACACGTGTTATATACACATATATTCATGTCAAGTAGGTGTTGCTTCATATTCATGTCAAGTAAGTATATGTTTACAGGACTGACAATTTCATATTGGATCATCCATGAGGAGACTCATTCCTGGGGAGATGGATTCTCTCTCTGAGCAGTCATTAATTTCCTGTAGCTCTTCATCTAGGGGTAGGCCCCTGTGAGACTACCCTCAATTGGCATATCAACTGGTGGTACCATTGTTTAGGTCTTGTTGAGACAACCACAGTTTACTTTTAGTCACACTTTAGAGCAACCAGTGTAACATACATGCTAGGCAGGCATTTTCACCTGATCATTGGTCAGGTGCTCTAAGTAGGTTGACGTTCTCTCAGAACCGCACCGGTATAAAAGAAAAAGCAGTTTGAAGTCATGATGATAATGGGGAAGAGTGTTAAACATGGAAGGAACTAACTGCGCATGATGGGGTGATGCAATTCTTGAGGGTAAATTCTGGCCCTTACAGCTTTTCTTTGTCATAATACCATACCAAACATATACCCAGGATATTTATGTAATTCTTCAATGTGCTGTTCACTTTAAAAATGTGAAATGAGAACAGAAGTTCATCTCTGGGTAAGGGTCAGATCTGACATCCACACAGCGGTAGGATTGCCATCTTCTAAATTTGCCCAAGCTTCCAGCTTTACTGCTTTTTATGCAGAGGGCAACTAGCTTAGTTGCTTTAGAGCTTTCTGATATTTAAGCATTGTTTGTGGTGCGTATAACTAAATTACACTTGAAATAATAATCCTCTCTGAAGTTAACAGGTCTCTGGAAAAAAAAAGGATATGGATGCCTGAAGAGAACTGAGATGAGGTGCCGCTAAGGACAGAGTACAGAGGCTTAATGTAGGCTTTTATCTTCCCATTTAAATGGACCTGAGAGTAAGTGGCTCGCGAGAGTTAACCTTCTTGTAACTGATATGATTTTTCTGGACGGCTCAGGAAAACACAGTGTCTTTAAGCTCTGAGTCGAAGTCCTTAAATAAAGCACCAAGTTGAAAAGACATATTTGAATTAAGCTGTTCATTGTCTCCATTTCTATGGCTTTCCCACTTAAAGTGCTTTTTTTTTTCTCTTTCATGCATAATAAACCTTAGTTATGAGGGAAGGAGACTGGCAGGAAAGACAACTGGGCCATTCAGGGCTTCTAGTGGGCTCATCAGATAATCACAAAACATTGGTGTCATTGAGCAGGAGTCTGCGGAGAGAAAGACAGAAGGACATGGCCACGGGCTCAGAGGCTAGGCTGGGATTCTGCAGCAGCCCTTTTTGAACAATTCATTTGAACAATTGTTTTCTTCTTTCTGGGAAACAACCAGCTATTTGAGTCAATTTTGAAACAAATGGTTGTTTTGACTTCAGGCTCTCTACCCCAAGGCTAAACTGAAGTTTGCATTTTGCTACGGCTCTGTTCAATTCACTACTAAATTGACATCTGGTTAGAGAGACACACAGCTGCCAGTTACGTTCCAGAGGCAGCACATTAGTGCTGGCTTACTTTGTGGCCTTCACAGGAGAAAGAGGATGCATCCCAGTGGTTGCCCTTAGTGGATGCACTGCAAAAGACAGGGATGGCTGTGCTCCGTTCATTTGTGTGTTTGCTTGAGTTGTTGTTGTTTTGATACAGGATTTCTCTGTGTAGGCCTGGCTGTCCTGGACTTGCTCTGTAGACCAGGCTGGCCTCAAACTCCCTGGGTGCTGGGATTACAGGCGTGCTCCCCCGAGACCAAATTTAAAAAAAAAAACAACAAAACAAAAAACAAACAAACTTGGAGAGTTCTGACACAGAGCCCTTGCCTGACACCGCCTCTAAGGTCCACTTTCTTCCTGGAGCACCCTGGTTGCCTCATCCAGCAGCTCAGCATCATTGCCTTTTGTCTCAACCCATTTTAGTATCTCATCCGTCAAGGATATCTGGAGTCCCTGCTCCCACCAATCGTTTCTAACTCCGTTAAAGCTGCTGCTGCTAAGGGAGGGTTGTGGTTAAGCCAGGGTGCCTGCTGTCCAGCCTCCCTGAGCTCTGCTCTCTGCCTCCTGGGGCCTACAGCAGGTGCAGTCGCTGGTACCACTGTGCTCACTTCTAATCTGAGCACCTGAGAGGCCGAGGCTGGAGGAGGAGAAGGCCAAGCTCTCAGCTGCACTGTGAGTTTGAGGCCAGTCTTAACCCCACCAAGAGAAACGGGTAGGATGGCTTGACAGTAAGTGCTTGCTTCAGAAATATGAGGACCTGAGTTGGGATTCCCCACCCCCACATAACAATTTGTGCCTAGTTCTGCACACACCTGACACCAGTGATGGGGCTTGTTGGCTGCTAGACTATTCAAATAAACTGAGCTACAAGTTCAAGGAAAGACTCTGACTCGATGGAATAAGGCAGAGTGATAGAAGAGGACACACACACACACACACACACCAGCAAAGGGCCAAGGTGTAGCTCAATGGTAGAATGCTTTTTTAGTTTGTTTAATGTTCAGGTTTCAATACCCCAAACCACATATAACACGCAAAAACATACACACACACATATGCACTCATTTACACATACATGCACATATATCAGCAACATGGAAAAATGGTGTCAGTAGATTAAAAAAATAAATCCAAGCAGTCAGTAATCTCGTAGTTTGTTCTTTTTTGCTTATTTTATTTCACCATCGTGTGTGTGTGCTAATATGTAATAATACGTTGTTCTAGAAGGAATTGATTCTCATCCATTTATTCCATTCATGTTGGCCATGTTTCCATGCCTGAACTATCTAAAGTGGTCCATACTAGTGACTCTGTCCTTATGTCTTTCTTGTCTATGTATCTGTCTCATGGTTGCCTGGACTCCAACTGTCTTATTCTTTTGTCTATCATAACAGTATTTTGTCATATCATAATACAAGGACAGACAGTAAAGCAGTGCCATTGCCATGCCAGTTTGGAACGGTTGATTGAAGACAGTGTCTGCACAGCTGTGTCTAGCTCCATGGAGACTAGAGGCTGACAAACAGAGCCTTCCAGGTATCTACAAGTATTTATTCTCTCTCTCAGTTCCAGGGCACGTTTGGGCTTTTGGCTGAAACTTTATACATCCACTGGTGCTTAGCATTCATACGAGTGCTTAGGGGTTTCCCTACCCTAAGCAGCAGAAAAGAGTTTTTCACAGGATAATTTTTATAGCTGTCCATAAAAGGGCCTCTAGTGACAACAAGCTTGACAACCACAAGAGGTCTGTGATGACTGAGGCCAAGGCAGAGAAGCAAAGGTTACGAGGCAGAGAACTCTAGCTCACTTCCCCTTGGTTGCACTAATGGCCCTCATGCCACACGGAGCACTTGGAGACTGCGAGGAGGCGGAATGGTTTCCATGGTGATGAAAAAGCCTCAGCTGGACCCCAGCCTCTTGGAGATGGTCATCCGTCCGCTGGCTACCAGTGTGCTTCCCTCCAGCCAGCCTTAGCAAGCTAGTGAATCTGGGAAGCATGCTGCCATGAATTGGTCTCTGGAGTGCTTTGTGGATATCATTCATCCTTTTCAATGGCTCCTTCCAGAAAAGGAGTTCTGCCTATTCATGGGCTTCTTGTTAATGACAGTGCTTTGTGTATGCCGTTGCTAGCAGCAAGCTTTCACACATGCACACACTTCGGCCATGAAGTGTGCATTTTTCTCTTGCTATGGGTCCGATGTACTAGGTGGCAGGGAAGGGTACATCCAGAAGACATAAATCCTCCAATTAATATACTTGTACGTTTAGGGACAAGTCAATATCTTTATGTCTTCATCCATAAAAAATGGTTATCTCAAAAAAAAAAATGGTTATCTCATTGTCCTGTCTACTTGGCAGAGATTTTTTCCTTTAATATAAATTTCCTTTAATATAAATGCTTCAAATTTCTTTCTAAAGTGTAAATTGTATATAAATGTTTTTTAATATTCCTTTGCAAAGCTGGTCACTCTACACTCTCCTGTGGGGTGTTAATCATCTTATAAGAGGATTTGATTGTCCCTAGTGACACCTGACCAAGGACTAACAGACTTACAGCAATGTTGATTCCACATGATTGTTACTTATCCGAGATCTTCTGCATTGTTCCACTGAGTGCTGCCTGATTGCGTGACATCGGCCATTAATCCAGCAAAACTCAAGAGGAAGACAGTAACAGGGCCAATTTCCAAAAATTAAAGGACAGACCCTCTCATGACATCATTGGTATGCCCGCCACATTACTCAGAGACTTTTATTATTACCATCCAATTTGCAACAATAAGGATGGTCCTTGAGGCCATTATGCTGACAAAGGAAGCTAGACACAGAGGGATGGGTACTGGATCGTCCTACAGAATAGTCAGGAAGCCAGAGTGCTTTGCCTTCTGTTGCAGTGATAAAGACCATGGCCAGAGCAACTCTGAGAGGAAAGGATTTTCCATCTTACAGGTTGTAGCCCATCCTTGAAACCAAAGAACTGAAAGCAGTTGCCTGAAGCACAGACTGGAGGAACGCTGCTTATGGGTCTGTTTGCTTTGACGTTCACCTGCTTGCTAATGGAGGTTTGTTCAAGGCTGGAGACAGGAGGTCATCACTGGCATCTGGTTTCATGTGCACGATCCAATAGAATTGTGCATTAGAGTGCTCCCTCTATGCTTCCCAATAGAGGAGCCACACATCTTTTCTTCATGCTATCAAAATGATACAAAACAGAAAGACCAGGTAATTACTGACACCGTCCGATAGCAAAGTGATGACCATGCTGCCCTTTGACCTCATGCAAGGCTAAGACGCCACCCACAAATGAGCACCATTTGAGCTGTTCTTGTGTAATGAGCCAAAGGGGTTCAAACCCAGGTGGAATGTGACTGTTGTGAAGAGGGATGCTTTCAGGGAAGTGAGTATCTGCCAGGGAAGCAAACTGTGTCTCTGATGGTCTCCTTCCTCTTCTATACCCTTCAAAACAATTGTTGCTTTAGGTAACACAAGAATTTCATGTACTCTGCAGTTCGAACCACCTTCCAAACATTTCCCTCCAGCCATTTAAATTCATTTCAGGACTCTTTCCCCTCTCATTCCTCTGCAGTTGATAGATAATGTGCATCAAAAGTGTCAGGGTCCTAGAGGTTCCAGGAAAACTGTGAGCGCTTATGCAGCTTCACAACGGGGCATCTGCTGGTTTCTACTTTAGTTTCAACTTGCGCTGAACTTTACCATGTATCGACAGCTGGAAAAACTGCCAATAGAATGTCTTCAGATCTGCTAGACCAACTGCACAGCAATTCAGAATAAAGCTAACAAATGACTTACTGGGTCTTCCCTAAGATTGCCACCACCAGGAGTTTTAAGCACTTAACTTCAGTGAGCAAACAAGCTGGTTTACAGACTTTGCATCTTTAAGTAAGGAGCCGGACACCATATAATCAGCTTGCATCACCACAATAAAGTTCCATGGACTGGGCAATGTAATAGAAGCAGAGCAGAGGAGGAAGGGAGAGGGAGGATTCTAGCCTCTCTTCCTCCTCTTTCTCATTCCAGCATCTTCTCTTCCTCCTCCTGCTCTTCCTCCTCTTCTTCCTCTTCTTTTTCTGCTTTAATCATCCAACTGACTCTGCCATTCTGCATGTAGTACACAGGAGATAAAACATGAGTGGCTTTAGTTCAAACAGCAGAAACAAAATACTGTGAAAGCCTCTTCCCCCACCTTCTGAACAAAAACAGAGTAGCCAAAATTGTAAATGAACGCCATGCTTAACATCCAGCAGAAACTGGAGGTCTACCTTAGCATACGTAAAAAGAAAATTGGAACTAGCATCCTGTAGGACTCTTATATTTTCCAGAGAACATCTGTAATTACTCCTTGTCTTCCTCAAATGGAACGAAAAGCATAATTTAAGCAAAATTCAAGGAGTCAAAAGTAAAGAAAGGAAGGAAGACTTTAAGGAGTGGTGAAAGGCTAAATTTCCCTTCTTACCCCCACCACTGCTTTGAAGAATTGTAAATAAAGGGCTAGTTATGGCTGTAGAAAGGAAGGCTCATGGAAGCAGCAGCTATGTGTGTGTAGCACCAACTCAGGGCACAAATATTTGGAGCTGAGATAAATAATATATTATGTATTTACATAGTATTATCTCATATGAATAGATGGTGTGTAACATCAAGTGTATTTACACAGTGACAGTTTTCATATATTTATAGTATTATATAGTATATATCCCATATGACATGATATGAAACATCCTATGTGTGTGCATAATGTATGTACATAGTTTCTCGGGTATTTACATGGTAGTATATATCTCCTAGGAATAGATGATGTGTACATTATATACATGTTTTTGTCAGGAAGAAAACCCAGAAGAGCAGTGGCAAGATCGATTACACCTGTCACTATAAGCAAGAGTTAAGACCAGATCAAAGGTAAGCATGGTAAGAATGTCTAAGTCGTTAGAGGCCAGAGAGAAAAATCCCATTTCCTCCCTGCTTGTGATCTTCCGCCGAGGCCCTCTACCTGGACAACAGGAGGATGACTGTGCTTAGGGCTTTGCTTTCCTTTCCCCTTGATTGGCATGTGGATGTACTGAGATGAAGAGAGAGCAGACAGAGAACGGACACCTGTGGTGGGGGCCCAAAGCCAAGGCTCTAAGGTTACATCTTCAACAGGGAAAGGACCCTCAGTCTAAACACACTGGCCACAAAACCAGGACTTAGGCAAAATACCGTAGAGTGAGCCTCATTGGGGGAACTATAGATGTCTTAGGGTCTAGAAAACAAAACATATCCTTCAAGCAATTAAGCCTTTGAAACAGATACACGGGATCTTGACAAAGACAACTGTAAGAAGCTGAGAAGGGTAAGAGAGAGCATGACAGTAAAGAAAAATATTACAGACAGAAGAATATCTGTGGTAGATTAAGGATCCAACCTATAAGAAGACATAATTCAATTGGTCAGAATAAATTTTCCCATTACAAGCCCTCCTTCTAATTCTTAAGAACTAAGCTAACTAAATAAAGGGATGACAACAACAAAAGACAGAGACAAGAATATGATTGGAGAAACTGAAACACAAATGAAAGCTCAAGAAACTCAACAGCAAAATGAGATGAGAGCATAACTTCAGGGTTTACTGGGTGCTGGCATCTGTTGGACATATTTTTGTATGTTAATACCCAGAAGCTCCACAAGAACTCTATAACTTGAGGAATGCTAAATTTTTGTTGTTGTTGTATGCATGAATATAGAATACAGAAGAGCCAAGTAACTGGCCAGGCCACAGGGATCTAAAAGAACAAAGCCTTGCTCCCTGACTTTAGAATGCAACCTTTACCATCATGGCGGTAGGCTGTCTTCTAACTTTTGTGTGTTAGTAAGCTTTCTATTGATAAAATACCCGAATCAACAACTTAAAATAAGGAACTGTTTATTTTGGCAAACAGCTGTAGAGGTGCCATTCCCTGATTTCTGGACCCTGCTGTTTTAGGACGTACAGTGAAGCGGTGTGTTATGACAGGAATGTATGGCCAACAAAAGCTGCTCAGCGCATGACAGCCAGAGAAAGAGAGAGAAGGAGAGAGGGAGAGAGAGAGAGAGAGAGAGAGAGAGAGAGAGAGAGAGAGAGAGAGAGAGAGAGAGAGAGAAGAATGAAGGGGAGGGGAGGACAGAGGAAGAAAGAGAAAGAGAAAAAGAGCTAAGGTTACCAATATTCTCATGACACAACTCTGGCAACCTATTTCCTCTAAGTAAACCCCCTCCAAAAATGTCTCCCTCTCCCAATTACGCCATTAACAGAGGACCAAGTCTTCAATGCATGAGACTTTGAGGAGCATTCAGGATTCAAATTATAACTCTTGGACTTCAATAAAGAGAAGGATCAAAACCCTAAGGGTGAGTGTAGCCTCTTTGAATGGTGAATCACCAGAAACCATTTCTTCAAGATGCCAAGAGAACATTGCACCACTGCCTATTACGTGATACCAACCTCAGAAGTGTGTCTTACTCTGTGAGATAGGTAATTAATTATTCAAGACTTCATTTATTCAAAGAAGATTTTGAATAAAAACATCCTCACAGAGTAGCTGTAGCATATGCTTGAGGTTACTCAACTACTGAGTTTTAAGAGTTAGGATTCAAATCACATTCCAATCACTCTGTGCTTAAAAAAATACTGGAAGAAAACATTACTTCATTGACTCCAAAAGTGTTAGGAACACAGACCAAATATCCAGAAGTATAATGAACAGAGATGAAAAAGAGGTAGAGATCAAACAAAAAAATCAGTAGCATGGACAGTGACTTCCAATCAGAGTGAAATTCAATTCATGAGACAGAGTAAAAATAAACCAGCAGATGCAATTCAACAAAAGGTTTCTAAAATGGGGTGTGAAGAGATGGCTCAGCACTTAAAGTGTTTGTCAAGCATGCATACAGACTAGAGTTGAGATCCTGAGGACACATACAAATGCAGCTAGGTATGGTAATCTGCCTGTAAGGGAGAGACAGGTCCCTGGAGCAAGTTGGCTGACTACACTAAATGCACTGGGGAACTATGGGTAGTTCAACTAAGACACCCTGCCTCAGTATAAAAGATGGAGAATGATTGAGGACCACTGATATCAACCTCCAGCCTCCATGGGACACACATACACACGCACATATAGGCATACACTCAGATGCATACATACGTACACACAGAGAGAGGAGCAAAAGAAAAAAACTAAGATGAAGGGAAATATGTAAACCCAAATTATTTAGGGACATATGACATGAACTATAACATATTCATGTCTATATTTGTTGATAATCAAATATAAAATCATTAAAATAAATTTTTAAATGAACCAGAAGTAGTAAGCCAACTAATAAGGATAGAAAAAAATATTTGAAATTTGCCTGCCCTCAATTGCCAATGTCAAGATAATCCAGCAAGGTCAACATTTCAAAAGGGGTATGATTTTAAAAGTTATATCTAACAAAGAAACAAAAAAATGTCTTCTTTCATGGGTAATTCATGAACAAAAAATACATATGTTAAAAATATTGATATTCCTCCTATAACTTAAGTCTTCCTTTAAAGAATTAAATACTAGTTACCAGTTAATTCTTATACTTTTGAGACATATTTTATACCACCTGGCAGATTTTCCTTCTGATGAAGTTATAACTAAGACAAACACTTCTGTAGATAGATTATGCAATCCCAGAAGGAGAGACAAACAGAGAGGGAGGAAAAGTCAATACAGGAAGAGTGCAATGGCCAGGCCACCACTTGAAATGACTGGACATAGTTTCTAAGTGACCTTCCAAAATATCTCCATCTTAATTACTTTTCTGTTGCTCTGAAGAAACACCATGATTATCAAGGCAACTTATTAAAGAAAGAGTTTAGTTATATCTTCAGAGGGTTAATGTGGTTGTTTGAGAGCAATGTTCTCCATAGGCTCATATGTTTCAATGCTTGGTGCCCAGTTAGTGGAATGGTTTGGGAAGGAGGTATGGTCTTGTTGGAGGAGGTATGTCATTAGGTGGGCTTTGAGGTTTCTAAAGCTCACATCATTCCAGTTGCCTCTCTGTGTGGCTCTCTTGTTTCTCTGTCTCTCTCTGTATATATCTCTGTCTCTGTCTCTCTCTCTCTGTGTATCTCTCTGTCTGTCTCTGTATATCTCTGACTCTGCCTTGTGAGCATTGTCTCAACATGTAAGCTCTCGGCTACTGCTCCAGCACTGTGTCTTCCTGCCTGCTGCCACAGTCGTTGCTATAATGGTAACAAACTCACCATTTCAAATTATAAGCAAGACCCCAAATAAATGTTTTATTTTATAAGTTCCTTTGGTCATGGTGTCTCTTCATAGCAACAGTCTTAGATAGTTAAAGTCCACAGCCATCATGGTAAGAAACATCAGTTGACAGGCAGGCACAGCACTGGGGCAGTAGGTAAGAGCTCACATCTTGGGATATAACCACAAGGTAGAAAGTCAACTAGGAGTCATTGGTCACTATTATCTATCGACATCAATGGACTCAACTCTCCAATAAAAAGACACAGACTGAGTTATGAAGATGGCTGCCACGAGAGAACACTGTGTCTGAGGAGTAGGAGAGCAGAAACAACGCAGCGACCAGGAGACTGAACTCTGGGACCTAAAACGCCAGCATTGTGAATGCCAGGTGAGCGGAACTCCTACGGTGAGAAAATCAAGTGGGAAAACCCTAGAGACACCCAGGTATTACCTGGAGAAATTTCCCTGTGACCAGCAGCTCACAGCTCTGATCTGCACGAGCGGCTGCTCTGGGCGCCTGCACCCGCCATTATAGACTGGATCGCACAGACTCCCCGGCAGTCTCGGGAGGAACCGGGAGCCGTTTTCACTGAACTGGGCCCTACGAGCGCACACTGCACCCGGGTTCT